>CM069611.1:28443787-29031287 GCA_035771175.1 Paratinospora sagittata
TGAGTTGAACCAAACCTCTCATTATTATAAATACCCTATTACTGTATTTTGAGGGTATGAGAGTGTTGAAGCATATTTTGTACTCTCCTTTTGGAATTCCCCAATTAGTGATTCTCATCTCCCGTGGAGTAGGCGGAGTTTCGCCGAACCACGTAAAACTTTGTGTTCTTGTTTCCATTATTTACTTTTGCATTCGATTGCTTTGATATTCGATTCTGCTGCGCACAACACGGAGAGCATGGCTATACGAGAAGGAATACAATTGACTATAGATACATGGTGCCTTCCACTTTTGGTAGAATCGGATGCTTTGTCAGTTGTTAATGATAAAAGATCTCAATCAACCCACAAATCAAGGCAAATCTCAAGCATAGTCGTTGAGCAAATCAAGCAATCAAATTATCTCCAAAAGATATATACAATCTTGTCTTTCCTAAATAGTCTTTATAGCCATTAATTAATAGTTTATATATACGCCTCTTGTATAGACATATAACAAATCATCAAAGAGAATACCTTCTTCTTCAAATCTTCTTTCAATTTCTCTTGTTATAAAATTCAAAATGGTATGAGAGACATCTTCAAACACTTTGACAGCTGAAGAACCTAAGCTTTCTATTCAATCCTTCCACCAATGTTCTTGCTTGATCTCCATTCAATTATCTACTACAAATTTTCTCATTTGAAAATCACAAATTCTACCTCTTATTCGAAGCCTTGGTCTTGAACATCATATTTTAGATTCACAAAAACCAACTAATGAAATCATTGATTCAGTTGGAACCTAAACAAAAAATCCAAACAAACAACAACGGATTTTGAATGATGAATTACTTACGTCCTGACTTCTTGCAAATATGAAGGAAGAAACTATTAACATGATCCACGGAGGGGAAACAACTTATTCAATATGGCGTGTTGTTCACGACCAAGTGCTGCCCGATACCGAGGCTAGCGAGGCCCAACTCAAAGACAATCTCTACTGCTTAACAAAAGAGACTTGTTCTTTAGATGAATACATCGCAAATTTAAAGAAATTTGGACAAACTCGCTGCCATTGGAAAACCATTTTCTGATGTAGACAAAGTATTTCAACTTGTAAAAGGACTTGGAAATAAATACAAGGATTTTCGAGTTGCGGTTTTATCGAAACCACCTTATCCTTCATTTAATCAATTTGTAATGTCTTTACAAAATTTTGAACAGGTTTATAATACTGAAGAGAAGTCCTCCACTGATCATACCCAACCGTTTTTCAGACAAAGAGGGAGAGGGAGAAACATGCGCGGAGGAAAAGGTAGATGAAGTGGTCGTCCTTTTAATTCTTTTACACAAAGTCGTCCAAACCGCAACAACACTAATCTGGCCTCGAACTTCATTACCTTTTTGAAATTCAAAAATGATTGGAAAGGATCTCCTAAACAACAAAATCAAGGTAAGGATGCTTGTCAAATATGTGGTAGAACAAATCATACCGCTGTCAAGTGCTACTACATGTATGATTATACTACTGAAGATGAAAGTGCTCATGAAGCAATGGCAGCAATGAATCTCCATGGTAATAATGATCTCAATTTTTATGTCGACTCAGGAGCGACATCTCATATGACAAATCAAGAAGGTAATCTTAAATCCCTAAAACTTTATTTTGGTATTGATAATATTTTTGTTGGTAATGGTCAAGCCTTACCAATTACTCATACAGGTAATGCTCTACTAAATACTTCACATGGTAAACTTACTCTTAAAAATGTCCTAGTTGTCCCAAATATCAAAAAGAATTTATTATCTGTTAGCCAACTCATTGATGATAATGCTTGCACTTTTGAATTTAACCCTTCTGGTTTTGTTATCAAGGATTCCAAACAACAGATAATAGCTGAAGGACATAGGCAAGAGAGATTATGTACTCTCAAAGATGGACAGGTTGAAGTCTTAGCTACAGTCAATACTAAGGGACCTTCTTCTGACATTTGGCATGCTCGTTTAGAGCATCCTAATCATGCCTTTTTGAAAAGTTTAGAAAACAAGAAAGTTATAAATATTTCCAAATGGTTAGCAAAGGATATTCTTTGTACTAGTTGTCAACTTGGAAAACGCTGCAAACTTTCTTTTAATAAATCAGAATCATATTCAAATTTTCCCCTTGAGAAAATTCATAGACTTATGGGGTCCAGCTCCAATTATTTCATCTCAAAAATTTCAATACTATGTATTATTTGTTGATGATTTTACTCGATATACGTGGTTATATCCATTAAGGTATAAATCTGATTTTTACTCTTGTTTTCTAAAGATTCAAGTTTTGCTAAGAAACATTTTGATAGGAAAATCAAGAATTTTCAATGTGATGGAGGCGGTGAATTTACTTCAAATGATTTTAGGAATCATTTAAATCAATGTGGGATCAAACAACAAATTTCTTACCCCGACACCGTAGCAAATGGATTGGCCGAAAGAAAGCATCGTCATATTGTTGAGACGGGCTTAACTCTCCTTTTTCATGCTAATTTCCCTCTAATATATTGGGTAGACGCCTTCTTAACTGCTACATATCTTATAAATAGATTACATCTTTCTACAACTAGTAAGGAAACCCCTTATTTTAATTTATTGGTAAGCATCCCGATTATTCTGGTTTACGCATTTTAGGATCACAGTGTTTTCCATATTTAAAAACTCCTAGCATGCATAAATCTTCAAAAAAAAACTGCCCCTTGTGTTTTCTTGGGGTATAGCCCATTACATAAAGGCTATCGATGTCTTGACCCTTAATCTCACCGTGTATACATTTCTAGACATGTGGTTTTTAATGAAAATAATTTTCCTTTTATATATAAGGAATCTCCTTCTCTTTCTCAAGATTTTTGTATTACAACCTTTCCTAATTTTGATGAGTGGTTTTCAAGGAAATCAAATGAGAATATTTCAACCCCTACTTTACCCATTTCTACTCCAAAAAAAATATCAATTATTTGACTTTGATATCACACCCCAAGATTATATTTCTCCAAATTCCTCTCCACCAACTCCTCCCAATAATTTATCTCCTCCTTCCATAGATGCATCTCCTTCCTTTCCACTCGCAAATAACAATTCTCCCATGTCTCCCACTATCACATCTCCTACTACACTTGAACCAACTAAACCAACTATTGATTCACCTATACCAACTCCTACTCAACGTGACAAACGGCCTCCCTCATATCTCAAAGACTATGTTTGTCCTACCACCACCTCTCACAATGCCTTGCTTGTTTCCATTGATGAACCCAAAACTCTCAAGACTACTCTCAAATATCAAAATTGGAAAGGTGATATGCAAGATGAGATTGATGCTTTAAACCTTAATAACACTTGGACACTAGTGCCTCGACCAAGTGGTGCCAATGTCATTGGTAGCAAGTGGGTATATCGTACTAAATTCAAAGAAGATGGAACCATAGATCGTTTCAAAGCTCGCCTAGTGGCTAAAGGGTACACTCAAATACCCGGTTTTGATTTTGGTGAAAATTTTAGTCTCGTTGTCAAGTCAACGACCATCCACATAGTTCTCTCTCTTGCTATGCACTTCAACTGGACTCTCAAGCAACCTGATGTTAAAAACACCTTTCTAAATGACGTTCTTGATGAGCGGGTTTTCATGGAACAACCCCCTGGTTTTGTGAATCCAAACTCCCCCAATCATGTTTGTTTTTTACATAAATCTCTATGTGGTCTTAAACAAGCACCTCGTGCTTGGTTTGCCAAACTATCCTCTAGTCTCATTTCTCTTGGTTTTCTTTGTAGTAAAGTTGGTCAATCTTTATTTATTTATCATTCTAAAACTATACTAATTATTTTGCTTGTCTATGTAGATGATGTGGTCATCACTGGCAACAACTATGAGTTTATCTCTCATTTCATTACTCGATTGAACAAGGAATTCTCCCTTAGAGATCTAGGCACCCTTCATTATTTTTTGGGTATTGAAGTCGAACATTTTTCACATGGCCTTCTACTTACCCAAACAAAGTATGCTAGATACCTTTTAGCAAAAGTGTGTATGCTTGATGCCACCAAAATTAGTACTCCTATTGCTCAAAAAAAAATTCCCCTTCCAGATGATACACATCCCGCTGACCCTACTACATATTGGCAACTATGTGGTTCCCTCCAATATTTAACTTTTACTAGTCCAGATCTCACTCATGTTATTAACTTAGTTTGCCAACATTTTCAAAATCCTACCATGAAGGACCTTCGAGCAGTTAAGCGTATCATGCAATATATAAAGGGAACTCTCACTTATTGTGACGCCCCGAAAATTAATTCATCTAGCCCATAACCCAATTGCATTTTGCCCAAACTCTATGTGTTGCCTTGATATGTTTGGTGTTTGTTTGATGGTTGTTTAATGTTTGTATAGTTGATGCTTGATAATGTATATAAATATGTGTATCATAAATTGTATATGGGTCATGTTAAATTAAAGTATAATGCATATGTTATTATTTATGCATGGGCCCATTAAACCATGAATTGATATAGGTTAGGATTGATTGAATAAAAAGATAAATGAGAATGAAAATTTGGTGTATTAAATGGATTGAACATTTAATATACATGGAAGCATGAGATTGGTTAAAGTACATGTGGTTGGTATGGGTAGTATGGGACCAACACATGTGAAGGTTGGTGCATGAAAGTGGACAAGTGTCCCATGCCCACTTCTCTAATCCAAGAATGTGCTAGAAAGTGAGGTGAGTGGAGGGGAGAATCCAAGAATGTGCTAGAAAGTGAGGTGAGTGGAGGAGAGAATCCAAGAATGTGCTAGAAAATGAAGTGAGTGGATGAGAGAATCCAAGAATGTGCTAGAAAGTGAGATAAGTGGAGGAGGGAATCAAGGAAGTGCTAGAAATAGGTGAGTGGAGAGAGGAAAAAAAGAAGAGAAAGAAAAGAAGAGAAAGGAAAGAAGGAGAAAGAAGGAGGGAGTTGCATGAGGAAGATCTCTGCGATATTTTCATCAAAGAGCTGGATCTTTGGGATATATGGTCAGATTGAGCTCAACATTTTTCAGCAAGTCCGTAGCTTATGGTTATTCATTATGGTCGGTGGAGATCTTGATCAGAGGTTTCTTCTAAGAGATCTAACCTCTCAAACAAGGCTGGTCGAAAAGTCTAGATTTCTCGCACCGTTTCTCTCAAACTTATAGATCTCCTTAATCTACCGTTGGATGGATATAAAATTTGGGTACATAGTGTACAAATGATATTTCTACATTCTGAACGGTACAGATCTTGATTACAGGTTTTTTCTGAGAGATCTAACCTCTGAAACAAAGCTGGTTGGAAAGTCTGGATTTCTCGTACCGTTTCGCTCAAACTTATAGATCTCCTCAATCTACCGTTTGATAGATATTAAATTTGGGTATGTAGTTTATAACGGATATTTCTGTATTCTGAACGGTAGAGATGTTTATGTGTTAAGTATTTTGTGTGATATAGTCATCTGAGTTTGAGTATTTGCAGCAGGAAAGGAGAAATTGTCTGATTAGAGACTTGTTCATCAAATATACTTATCTTTTGGGTCCACCGTTGGATTGGGCTGATATTTGGACATAAGGTTTATTTCTTCACATACTTCAATCTGTACGGCTGATTTTGTGATTACATATTTTTTTTGGTATATTGATACATCTGAAAAGAATAGTAAATGAAGAATTGGTAGGGTTGCTTGTATTAGACCTAAATTTAGAATATGAACTTAGACCTTTCCAAATAGCTTGCATGTCAACTATGTTGACCTAGTTGCCATTGTTGATGAACCCATGATGCAAAATCAGTAATATACATGGCTGAACATGGGGACTTAGTGTAAATCGACAATATGGCCTAAGTATGGAAAATTTCATATTTTAGGGCTTTTGATGCTTTTGGCCTAGAATCATTGAATTGATGCAACTTATGTTTAATTAAGCATGATTAGGGTTGATTATGCTACTGATTTGGTGGTTGTGACCATATCATGGGTTAGGCCTACTTGAGATCAAGTGACCCAATTTGGGCATGTTTATGCCTAAAGGAATTGAAAATCAGTATTTTTGATTAATAGAATGGTTTATGTATGAGAACTATGCATTAGAGGCCTAAGTCATGTGATTTGAGTTGAATGATGGGATTAGATGGGATTTAGGCCTATTGTTTATATGTGGGCTGATTTAGGGTTGGTGTGTAATGTCTATGTGATTGAGCATAGAAATTGATGTATGGTAGGATATTGATGTATGTTTCAGGATCTTGATTGGGTTGATTCGGTTTGGTGGTCGTGTGTGGTTAAATACTCTCGCGAAGCTTGGTTGTGAGTAGACTTCATTTATGATTATATCTTTTATGTCATCATATCACTTATATATATTGTATGTTGAAAGCATGAATGTGTTCTAATGTTTTGAATGATGCATTGATTTGAGAAAACCTTATGACTTTAGTTGGGCCCATCTATCTGGCTAATAGGGGGACTTAACCTTGTCATAGGAGGGTTTTAGGAAAGGAAATGATTGGGGTCAACGGCACGGTGAAATAGACGTGCACTAGTAACCCAAATAAACATGATAGGGATCAACGGTACGGTGAAATAGGCACTAGTAACCCAATGCATGTGGAATGTGGATCCAAATTGATAAGCTTTTACTTGCATCGAACTTATTATAAATGTTTGATATCTATATGTTATGAGCTTTTAATCATACTACACATTGACATGCATACATGATATTAATTGATGAGTATTGATAGCATATTTGAATTCTATTCACTGGGCACCGTTGGCTCACCCTCATTTTCCTCTTTCAGGTCCTTCTGTCCCGAATAAGGGCAAAGGAGTGGTTATATCTTGAGGGCCTTGCCTGCGAGAGAATCCAAGGCCTCGATGTGAGTTGAGAGGCATTTTGATTGAACTGTGTTTTAAATTATGAAGTATTATATTTTGGATTATGTAATTATAACACTTACCACATTGTAGTATGCGTGAGTTGGACTTGTTAGATAGACCATGTGGGCATATGACGGTTTTTATTTGTACCTACAATTTTAGACTTTATGTGTATGTCAATTTTAATGGACTGTAGGGATTATGATTTTATAGTTCATTTTTATGGATTACCTCTTGTCTTGGATGATTAATACGGTGGGTAGTTTTGTTTAGTACCTTTTGATATTATGTCGTTGTTTGAGATAAGGGTCGTAGGGTCTCAACCACCTCACGAGAGTTGAGGAGTGGTCGGAGATGCCTACGCCGGGCGTCCCGTCCCGGCATTCCGCATGTCATTCCCTACGGGGTTGGTGGTCCGGGGCGCGGGGTCGCCACACTTATGGTGTACAATTTTTATCACAAAGCTCACTTACTCTTAATGCTTTCTGTGATGCAGATTGAGCCTGTTGTCCAATTGCTAGACAAAGTACAACTGGGTTCTACATATCTTTTGGCTCCAACTGCATTTCATGGACATCAAAAAAGCAACCTACTATGTCCCGCTCAAGTGCGGAAGTTGAGTACCGTGCCTTGGCCACTACTGCTGCAGAAATCACATGGCTTAGCATCTGCTACACAACATTGGGATAAAACTTGAATGACGTCCATTGTTGTTGTGTGACAACAAGAGTGCCATTTCACTTGTCTCACAATCCGATATTCCATTCTCGCACAAAACACATTGAAATTGACTGTCATTTTGTTTGAGAAAAAGTCACTGTCGAGGCCCTTCATCTACGTTATCTTCATACATTGAAACAAATTGTCTATGTACTCACTAAAGCCTTACCGAAAGATTTGTTTCAAGATTTCCGTCACAAGCTAGGCGTTCATTCACCTTTACTCCCAAGCTTGAATGGGGATGATAAAAGATCTCAATCAACCACCACAAATCAAGGCAAATCTCAAGCATAGCCGTTGAGAAAATCAAGCAATCAAATTATCTCCAAAAGATATATACAATCTTGTCTTTCCTAAATAGTCTTTATAGCCGTTAATTAATATTTTATATATACACCTCTTGTATAGACATAACAAATCATCAAAAAGAATACCTTTTTCTTCAAATCTTCTTTTAATTTCTCTTGTTCTAAAATTCAAAAGTTAATCTACTAAATGATAAGTCCTCCTCCAGACAGGAAATTGACTCCATCATTCAAGATGTTAAATGCCTAACCACAACCCATGCAATAGAAGGATTTGCTCATCCCCAGATCATGCAATACAGCCGCCCACTCCATTGCTAAGTTTGGCTTATCAGTTGAAGATGTAGTAATTTGGATAAAAGAGGTCCCCCAGTGGTTATTTCATGTAATTCAGTTGGATTTTGTACGTCTTTCTTCTTCTCAATGAATCTATCCTTCTTTCCCTCAAAAAAAAAAAAGAAGGTTTTTTTTTATACAAAAATATTTATTGTTACTATCTTTGAGGGAAAAAAAATGATTGGTGCAATCACCGGTTCCTAAGGAGATATTTAGAAGGTGAAATTTATTAAATTACTATCATAGCTTCATAACTATTTTTTAAAATAACATATAATCGTAATGATTTGCAAAGTTAATTTTAGAATGTTAACAAAAATGTTATTCCACATGTTTCTTTATTTGAAATGTTTTTTTTTGGTCAATTTATATTACAATTGCATTGAAATGCATGCATATAAGACATTATTAATATGGAAAACTAGGGGAGAAATAGAAGGAATTAGAAAAGAAGTAGAAGAAAGGGAAGAGGAAGAATAAGAGAAAAAAAAGATGAGAAATCAATAATCAACTATTTTTTCGTTCAAACAATTTCTCTATTTCAATTACAAAACCTATTTTTATAGAAATCTAAAATTTCTAACCTATATTTAGAAACTAAAATCCTATTAAAATAAAACAATTAGAATCTTATTAAAATAAGTAATTAGTATAATAATAATTTATTTATTTATTATTTTTATTTTTATCTTGCATTACCACGAAAATGTCCAAAGCAACAAGACCCATAATGGGTCAAATCAATTCCCCACTTTCGATCATATGAAGTTAGAGAGAGTAGAACCCTTACCTAATACGTGGGAGAGGTGTCTTGACCAGGTGAGTTTCACGGATTTTGTCTATTTGAAATATCTTTAATACTCACCTTCTTGTTTCAAAAAATAAAAAATAAAAAATAAAAAATAAAATGAAGAGAGAAAAGAAAAAGAAAGGCTCATTATTTTCCTTGAGAGTAGATACTATCTAATTTGTGGGGAGCAAGTTTAAATAGATGTCGGCGACTCGGCCCTATAAGAAAAAAAAAACAAAAAACAAAAAAAATAAATAAATAAATAAGCAATCTCCTTGTCTATAATTATTTTCCACCATTTCACACCTGACCAAACACCGAAACTACACGTGCTTCCTGAAGCAGCTAGTTGGTGACGTCTCCATGGTGACGAAAGCGAGGCTTACATGAGATTCACGCGACATGTCCGCATCTTAATGGAGCAAATATTTCTCTTCTCTTCTTCTATATATTTTACCTGGCTCTAGCTTCCATGGAGAAAGCTTTCATGGCGTTCCATTCAATTTCTTCTTAATTTCTTTCATCTTCTCCCATCTTTATATAAATAGTGATAGCTGTATCTATACCTCATGAGGTTCTAAATGCAACTCATGAAGAATTTGCAAGAATCAATAAATGGGTAGAGCTGCAGCTGAGATCAGAGCTAATTGCTCAAGCAAAAGAAGCGAATAGATTTTTATTTTTATTTTTATTTTATTTTTATTTTATTTTATTTTTTTTAATTTCCAGAAGTTCTTATATATTAATAATTAAGTATATATGGATGATCAGTCGAGGATTCGGGAGGACGAATCCGTCAACTTCGACCTCAACACCAATCCAATTAGAAGTAATTTTCCTGGAGAGATTCTGGTGAGGTTAAGAACACCCTTTTGAAATTAAGTTGTGATATTTGATTTAATTAACCTTGTTTTTTTTTTACCGTTGATACTATTATATATGCATTTTTGATATATTAATTCGTTGCATTTTTTATATATTAATTCGTTTGGACGTAGAAAGAAGAGTTGGAGAGTGAATTGACAGACATGGAGAAGGAAGCTTCAGCGAAAGAAGAGGTATGCTATATCCATCCAATATGGTTGAAATTTGCTGGTCCAAATGATGAAACTACTAAAATAGCCTTCTTAAGTCGTGGGATGAGCTCAATTTTAAAAAAATCTTTTTCATTTTATTTTATTTTTTTATTTTTTTATTTTTTTATTTTTTTATTTTTTATTTTTTTTATTTTCTTTTGTTGAGTGCTCATAGACCTTAAATTTTAAAAAATGACAATCTTTTTTTCTTTTTTGGTCATTATTTGCTTGGATTTAATAACATATTATTTTAGTACTTTTAAATTATATTAACTTAAATAATAAGTTTACATTAGATTAAACTATTTATTTGGTTTAGAATATATATATATATTTTTTTTAAAAAAAATATTTATTAAAATTATTAAATATTGCAGCAAATCTTTTTTCTCGACACACATTATTTAATAATTAAATTTAATAAATTTTATTTTTTAATAAATCAAAAACTCATTATTTTATATAAGTTTAAAAAAAAAAATAGCTAAAGACTCATTGCTGCAAATCTGACATGTGAAGCCTCCACAAAAAGTTTGTTGTTTTGTAGCAGGTAGTGTTTTCAATCCCTCTATAGCATTGCTTGCACATAGATTAGCTAGATTGATCAATAAATTAATTAATCTGGTGACAATTTTGTTTTAGAGTACTAGTACCGGGGAATTAGTGAGAGGGCTGAGCAGAATGAGTGAAGAAAACAAGAGGCTAAGAGAGATGCTGACAGTAATGTGCGAGAACTACTCTGCTATGCAGACCCATCTACTGGAATTCATGAACAATAATGAAAGACCATTTTCTTGTGCTGGAACAAAGCGAAAGGGCGGTCCTACTGCTAATGAAAGTGATGATCATGATAGCTGCAGAAATATCAATTCAATAAGGAGGGAGAGCTGCTTTTGTGATATTGATGAAGATTCATTTAAGAAACCAATTTTTAAAAACGATATCAAGATCAAAACCTACAAAGCATGTGTGCCGCTTGATCCATCCACTCATACTAGTCTGGTAAATATGCTCAAGATTTGCACAAGAGACTAGCTAGTTGGGTGGTTTGAAAAAAGTTATATAGTTAGTACTATTTAGTGTAGTACAGGTGAAGCAACGTCATTCATATATAATTTGTTATGTGGGTTTGAATTGTGCAGTTGGTGAAGGATGGATATCAATGGCGGAAATATGGTCAGAAGGTCACTAGAGACAACCCTTATCCTAGAGCTTATTTCAAGTGCTCTTTTGCTCCCAACTGCCCTGTCAAAAAGAAGGTAATATTTAATGCCCAAAGCTGCGGGCTACTACTTATAGAATTTTAGGCATGTGAACAAATTAATTTGTTAGGTATTTATGATCCGATCAAATAATAGTCTTAACATTTGGATACGAGCAAATTTATGATATGAAATATAAGGTAGAATCATATCTTCATTGGTACAGAGGCCTTTCAAAATATTACCTTGCATCAGGGTGTAATAACTAATTAATAAGGAGTTGTTTAACAAAACTTCGATATTCCTTAAAAAAAAAACACTTCTTCTATTTTTGTTAGTATATTAATGAACTAAAAAGAAGGGGAGTTTTAACATTAACGACCCAAAAATTGGGCTCAAAATTATTCGTAAGCTAATGTGACGATGAACCACATTACAACATCATAAAAAATAAAAATAAAAACCAACAATTGGTTGACTCAGTAAAAGTGGGTTGTGTCCCAAGGTTTTGTATAAAAGTTTAAAGGTTCGATTTTTAGAGGCGTCATCGTTGGAAGAGGCGTACCATTTCTCTCTCACCTTGAACGAAACTAGTTCCATACCCGAAAAATATGAGGATACCTCGTGGGAAACCAAAAAAAAAAAAACTTAACTACCACATGGGTATTTAAAAAAAAAAATGCTTCTTAGGGGTTTAAGTCAGAGAAAATGTTGATGCTAAAGTTGAGATCAAATTAACCATAATTGTTCTTTGGTCTTAATCTACATGTATAGGTGCAAAGAAGTGTGGAAGATAGATCAATTCTAGTTGCAGTGTACGAGGGAGAGCACAGCCATCCTCAACCTACCCAACATGATGCAGTAGTAATGGGTTTGGCTCTGGGCTCATCATCAATTCCTTGTTCAGCTTCTTTTAGTTCTTCAGGACGACAACCCTCATCAGTAACACTTGATCTCACCCAATTACCCGGCGGGCTATGCATTGATGCTGATCATCATCATCATCATCATCATCAAAACAATTATTGTAACACAGAAATATTCAATAAGTCATCACCATCATATTCATCATCATCAGGATATAGTAATCAGCAGTCTTTGGTCGAACAGATGGCTAGCTCATTGTCCAAAGATCCTGGCTTTCAAGCAGCTATTACAGCCTCTCTTTCAGGGATCCAACTCGATCGCCCAATAGTTAGATAATTATTTAAAGATCCAAATGAGGAGATTAAAATAATTAAGCTCCAAAAGAGCTAGCTAGCAAAATTTTAATCTAATGAGATCCTGGATTTTGCTGAATTTGGCAGAAGCAGCAGCTGTTTTAGTGAATAATATATATATATATATATATATATATATATATATATATATATATAGTAAGTAGGATTTTGATGATGATGAAGTGTTAATTTTTCAAGTGGACAACATTTGATTTCCTAGTAACGCACAAGTGCACGAAGATAGAGAAGGACTTGAACTTGAACTTGTGTACTTTATTTAATTTGAAAATAAAAAATATATGAGGTATTTATACGACCCTACATAAGCAAATACAATAAATGCATACATAAATCTTAACATATATGAACCACAAAGTTCATGGATCACACTATTCTAGGTACATACATGAATTTATTAATTCCTATATACATTAATGAACCTATTATATATGAATTTATTAAATATGTTCACACCAAGATACATTTACTATAAAATTCTCAAATGAATCGTTCGTGTTTACTATAAATATAGGTTAATTTCTAACTTACGAAGGGGAACAATGTAGGTTGGCTGACTTCCACGTGTATGGCAAGTTTCAAGTTGGCCTCAAGCAGAGTGTTTAGCTAGACAAGCTTTGTGGTTGCAAAAAGTATTATATTTAAGTTATTTAAAGTAGACAATTTAGTAATTAAAAACAAGTATATTACAAATTTACAATTAATAAGGCCATATATGTTTTTTTTTTGAAAGGTAAAGAGGGGGAACACCCAGCAAGAACAATTAGCACATTACATCTCGAACTCTCCTAGGCCAAGAAACCCCAGCTGCATCTTCCCTCAAAATATTGAATAACCCACGGGGAGGGGAAGACAGGATACACACTCCCCGATTGAACTTCAAAGCCTCAGTAGCCAAATAGTATGTTGCTCTATTACCTTCTCTGTAAATGTGCTCAACTTGAACTATCCAATCTCTCTGAAGGAGTCTTCTACACTCATTTACCAAGTTGGAAAGGCTAAGCTGCGGCATACTGTTGCCTTTTAACCAACCAGCCACCATAGCCGAATCTGTTTCGAAAAGTATAGAACGATGGCCCTCCTCCCAAGCAAGACGTAAGCCATGAACAGCAGCCCATAATTCAGCTTCAGTTGCAGTACAAGAACCAATATTAGCCACAAACCCCCTCAACCACATACCACGATAGTCACGGAGAAGACCGCCACCCCCTGCTCGCGATGAAGCATTCTTAAGACATCCATCAGTATTAAGCTTAGTCCAACCATGGTTGGGAGCACACCAGCCTACCATCTTCACCCTCTCTATCAGTCCAGCACCATGGACCGCCACTTTGGCTCGAAAAGCATGAATGATTTCAGCCACTTTCCCTTTAAGCCAAGCCATGCTATACTCGAAGTGAAAACGAAGATTACGAAAAGCTAAATCATTCCTCCATTTCCAAAGAGCCCACACGGCAACTGTAAAGTAGGAAGCCCAGTCATAGTCAACATTACAATCATTAACGCCAGCAAGATTATGAGCAAGCCAGCTTTGGAAATCCAAATTGCTCTGAAGATGGTACTCAACTGGCTGCAATAGACGCTTCCATAATTGCACCGCTCTAGAGCAATTTCGAAAAATATGATCAACATCCTCGATACATCCCACACATTCAATACAGTCAGATGCCATGGTGAAACCCCTTTTCATCCGCTCAGCATTGCACATGATCTTTCGATGCCCAACCATCCACAAAAAAGTCTTGCATCTTTGAGGAACTTTAAGCTTCCAAATCATCCTCCAAAGGGAAGTAGGATCTCCCATAAGAGTTCCAGTAGAAATAGTATAAGCAGAGGACACCGTTAATATGCCACTCTTAGAAGCGCCCCAACATATGCCATCTGCAACCTCCTCCTCCTCCCATAAGAGCACAGCAGCAAGTTTATTTTCAACCTCAAAAGGGAGTAAACCTGATAGAGTATTCCAGTCCCACCCTGAACCCTTCACCCAATAGCTTGAGACAGGCCTATACATCTCCACCAAACTCAAATCCCGCATTTTCGTATTGATTAAGGCCACCTCACCTACCCATGTATCAAGCCAAAAAAGAGTGTCCTTACCATTACGAACTAGAGCCCGCACTCCGCTACGTAAAATAGGCGAGGCTTTAACAATGCCCCGCCACGCATTGGAAGCCCCATTCTTAGGCTGCAACCTATCAATAGTTGCTTCCCGATGCAGATACTTCATGGAAAGAACTCTGGCCCAAAAGCTATTCTTATTTGTAATTAGTCTCCATCCCAATTTGGCCAAAAGAGCCAAGTTCATATAAGCCATACTCTTAATGCCAAGACCACCGTCCTCCATAGGTTTGATGATGATTTCCCACTTAATGAGGTTGACGCCCTGCTTCTCATTAGACCCTCCCCATAGAAAACGTCGAACTAATTTATCAATGGTATTACACACCCCTATTGGTAACACCATAGTCTGCATGATGTACATGGGAATAGAGTTAAGCACCGATTTAGCTAGAACCAATCTACCCGCAAAGGACAAGAATTTTGTCTTCCACCCCTCCAATCGAGTAGTCACTCTCTCAATGATGTACTGAAAGTCAGCAGGTCGGACCCTCCTATGAATGGAGGGAGCACCAAGATACCGGCCCAAGTTGTCCGTAAGGGGAATACCAGACATAATAGATATGTCTTGGGCCACCGCAAGCTCCACATTGTGAGATACAAATATATGAGATTTCTGGTAGTTAACTCTTTGGCCCGAGCACGCACAAAATAAATCCAGGCACTTCATAATAACCTTTATCTGCTCTGTAGATGCTTCCGCAAACAAAACCATATCATCTGCAAAGAAAATGTGGGATATAGAAGGACCATTACGAGACAGCTGTATGGGTTTCCATTCCTTTCGCTCCACTGCCCCATTAATCAAATGACCCAATCTTTCAATACACAGAACAAAAAGATAAGGCGAAATTGCATCCCCTTGCCGAACTCCGCGCTCAGGAGAGAAACAATCCAAAAGATCCCCATTCCAGACAATCGACATCCTAGAGGAAGAGACACAATGCATCACATTTCGGATCCACCCATCACCAAGACCAATCTCCTTCAACGAGTCTTCAATAAAATCCCAAGATAATCGATCATAGGCCTTTTCAAGATCTATCTTAATTGCCATATGAGGTACACCGCTCTTCTTAGTTCTCATTGAATGAAGGACTTCTTGATACACAATGACATTATCTGTAATTTGGCGACCAGGGACAAAGCTGCTTTGGTTGGGAGAAACAAGACTAGGGAGGATCATCTTTAGCCTATTTGTCATAGCTTTTGTAATCACTTTATATCCCACGTTGCAGAGACTTATAGGTCTAAGCTGGGTCAATAATTCAAGATGCTGAACCTTCGGTACTAATACCAACAGAGTATCATTGATCCCATCTGGAAGCTTTCCTGACACCCAAAAGTCTTGAACAAGCTTGTAGACCGAAGGCCCACTGTAGTCCAGAGGCGTTGATAAAAACCTGCATGAATACCATCCGGGCCTGGCGCTTTGAAGGGAGCCATATCAAATAAAGCCTGATGAATCTCTTCAATCTCAAAGGGGAGATGAATCCTTGCCATGACAGCACCATCTAGAATTGGAAAACCCCCTTTAGGAAAATCAGACATATCCCCGCAAGGTTCTTTTGAAAATAACCTGGTATAAAAATCTTGAATTAGGTGCTTCAACTGAGCTGAATCTGAAACCCAATTTCCATCTGCACCTTTTAACCTCTCAATGGCATTCCTACTCCGACGAATGACTGTAGTAGCGTGGTAGAACTTGGTATTGCGGTCACCCGAAAGGATCCAGTCGGCTCTAGATTTCTGAAACCACGAGAGTTCTTCTTGATACAGAACAAGGTCCAGCTCCTTCTTAAGCTTAGACTCCAAAAGATGAATACGGTGTGTAGGGTGTTTAGATAAGACACGTTGAATGCCTGCAAGTCTCGCCCAAAGCCTCTTTTTCCTCCTAGAAATACTCCCAAACTCGGTACTATTCCATGAAATAAGAATCGAGGCTATATGCCGATTATTTGTATCCAAAGATCGGTCAAGACTCCAATTCTCCTTAATGACATTGTAAAATCCCGGATGAGTCAGCCAAGCTGCCTGAAATTTAAACTGCGTTGGCCTCACAGTGGCACTTGAACCCTTTAAACGAACCAAGATAGGAACATGGTCGGAGTGATGTTTAGGAAGGTGAATCACTCTAGCGTCCTCAAACATATGCCTCCAAGCTAAATTACATAAAACTCTATCCAGGCGAGCTCCCTTAAACTGATCCCCTATACCCCTACTCCAAGTATAGGCTTGTCCGGAAAATCCCATGTCCAGCAAATCATGATCAAAAATCCAATCCCCAAAACCAGAGCTGCCATGATAAGCCACAACATTCCCACTACTAACTTCTTCGGAACATACCACCGCATTAAAATCTCCCGCAATAATCCAAGGCTCACTCATATCAAAAACATTCTTATTAAGATCCCTCCATAACAACTTCTTCAAGCTGGCTGTAGGACTACCATAAACAACGGTTAACAACCACTGATGCATACTACTATCCCGAACCCTCATATGGATAAACTGAGGATGAGTAGCAATAATATTTATTTGACAAGAACTATGCCAGAACACCCAAATACCACCACTGAAACCCAATGATTCTACCCGGACCCATTCATCAAAACCCAGCTTTTTACAGAGAAAATCTGCCTGAGATCCACTCACTTTGGGCTCTAACAACCCCAATATGCCTGGTTTATGCATCTTAAGCAGGTCTTTCAGGGAACGGTGAAACTCCTTCGAAGCCGCCCCTTGACAATTCCAGATCATAAGATCCATAAAAACAAGATAAAATAGGCTACCCACCCCGACCGAAGACCAACAAATTGACGAACACGGCTTTAAGAGGAGAACCCTCCATCAACAATATCCATCCTCCCAAGCGATTCATCCTTGTCACTAGGAGCTTCGTTATGCACCCCCACCAGATTAGCTTGTGTTCCACCAAGTTCCCGCCTACCAATAGCAGGAACATGCCCAGAATCCACCACAATAGGAGGATCTTGATGATGTTCTGGTAACAAATTAAATGTAGGATGAATACCCTCCATGTTCTCAACCTGATGCTGGGGATGAGAGACCACCGATCGAGAAATCAACTGACCTCTATTGGACCCACGCACCACAATATGTTCCTCCGCAGCGGCAGCTTGCTTGGACTGAGCAGAGATAGAAGTGATGTCACGAGTCAGTAAATTCTTCTTTGTTCGAACTGCATTGCTGGTCTCTACAGCCACTTGAGTGCTTGGGCCATTATCCACTTCCTTAGTATTTATTTGCACATTGGGCCTTCTCCCTTTACTCTTGGCATATTCATTAAGTGATATCCCTGAGCCCATGTGCACGCCAATATCCTTATCAAGATGCGGCCCATCTCGTTGATCACTATCAATATTTTCCTCAGGATTATCCTCAACCGCTAATGCCGCATACCGAGAAATATGTTGCTGAAAACTAGCATTTTGTTTAGCACCAATCAGTGGCATAACCCGAGGATCACGTCCAGCTCTCCCACTATTTCCATTTTCAGTTTTGGTCATACCTCTACGAGATCTTCTAGAAGCCAACATCCATGGCCCATAACTTTCGGTTATTTCCTGATTCACCGAAGGCTCAACCGGCCTAGATTGAACTCCGACCACATCTCTAACATCTCCGGCCAGCACTTCCGCCGGTCCGCCGTGATGAGGCGTCTCTTGGCCCTCTGTCTTTGGACACGCATCTTTCCGATGCCCATAACATCCACAATCAAAGCAAATTAAATGGATCCCCTCGTATTCAATCCGTCGAACCCGACGTCGCAAAGTGAATTTAGATAGAAGTGGCTTGGTTATATCTACCTCCACACAGATACGCACGAACTTCCCCTAGAGACGGTGCTTGTTGCATCATCAATCTTCACCGGACGACCAATACGCGCCCCTACTTTCATGAGGAAATCATAGTCATAGTATTCAATTGGGAGACAAGGGATTCGCACCCACACCAACAATCTATCCATGTTTACCTGCCCCGGATCAAAATTAGGATGCCATTGCCGCACTGTCAGATAATGATCAAAGATCATCCATGGGCCCTCAAATTTTGCATACTCATAATCCTCCTTGGAGGCAAACTTGACAAGAAAATAGTCTTGATCAATAGCAACTAATTCAATAGGAGCCTTCGGACGCCATAAGGCCTTAATCTTACGTAACAGGAATGTAAATCCAATTGTTCTGCCCAACAATTTGATAATAAGTGTCTGTCTCCATGGGCGACGTAAACGTCTCTTCTCCTCCTTGGATATGTGAATGACTGGACACTCGGACTCGGACTCCTCAGCCCCCATCTCTCCTTCATCATCTGAGGTCCAATCCTCACCATCATCCATCCGTCCCTTATAGCCCAAAAGTTTGTCTCTAAATGTTGGCAAGGGGGCGAACATCCCATTCCCCTCAGCATTCTCCTTGCATGCCTGAGCCTCCTCCACCATATTTACGTCCGCCATCGGCGACAAATCCGGTTCCACTCCATCCACATTCATCTTCACTTTTTTGTTACTTCGTTCAAGCAAATCAGTTTCCTGTTGAGAGCGACTTGGAGGTGAAAACATCCCTGCGACAAAGGAGAGAGCGAAGAGGATCGAAGCAGCGTCGCCTGGCGAGAGAACAAGTTCTGAAATCGAGTGAGAGGTGCTCTGAGGTCGCGGTCAGACTCGTGAGAGAATGAGTTCTCTCGGCGCGAAGGCAAGCGATGACTCCGGAGCTCTCGATTTCAGCTAGGGTTCCGGCGAGAGAAAGAGAAGAGCAGCTTTGCAGTGACGAAATCTCGAAAACAATGGCCGGTCAAGCAAAAAGAAAAAGAACGCATACAGATCAAATGATAGCTTCACTGTGAATCATCTACTCATTTAGAAATGACGAAAAAGAATGACTCACCGAACCTCAAACAATGACAGCCACAACAGATTGATCGAAGAAATTAAACAGAGGAAAATCTGAGAGAGATCGCACCTCGCACAACAAATTCCGAGAGCTCAAGAAACGAGCAGAAGAACAGAGATACCAGTTATCGGCTCATCTTTGTCGCAACTACGAACTTCAGACACCAGTTTCAGATCTGAAATTAATCCAGAAATTAGTCCCTTGTTGTTCGTACTAAGGCCATATATGTTAATGACATACATTCAATTAATTAGATAAAATCTTTATGGTGTTAAGTTTTAATATTGGTACAGTTTCATATAATTATCAACTCATTTTGGGAAAAATCTGTTGGAAAATTGGCTTTATAAACCATTTCAATTCGTGCCCTAATATGAGTAGGACCCATATTTTGTTAGTGGGTGTTCTTGGTAAATTTTTGTTCTCTTTTATGAGTACATTGAAATTATATGTTCATATGCTCAAAATAGATCTTTGAGTAAATGCAAAATTCACATTCAAAGTGAGTTATTAGAGTAGTAAAAAGTTTACACATTAATTTCTCAAAACTCTCATAATGTTTTAGACTTTTGTCATTCTTTCTAGTATAAAACGAGGTGTTAATGAGCTGCCCATCAACCGTTATATTTTGAAAGACAAAAGTTGTTCCATCTCTTACATCCATGTGAGGAGTATAAACAGATTTACATCTTCATTGTTTTAGTTATTAATTTTTAAACATATTATTGTTTGTGTTTACGCACTTGTGATCCACTCGCCCCTGTTCTATAACGGTCAAATGGTGCCACGTGCATTAGAACCTGTTGGAAAAATAGTAATTGAAATGGGATGAGGGGTCCGGTCAAGAGTTCAAGCCCCGCTACAACATACATTGATAGAAAGGTATTAGCTATCCATTCTTTTGGGATGTCGAACTTTGAATTAATTTCGTCCTTATAAAGGAATTATCGGAGGACACTGAAGGGTCAGACCAAAAAAAAAATAGTGATTGAAAATTTAATTTGTAACCGCTAAATATTTTAATTACATTTTAAATTTAAAAAAAATCGTATTACTCAAATTTAAAACGTACTTAAAATAGTTGACTATTATAAATAAAATTTTCATTTAATGTTTTTTTCAAAAGAACCAGTCCAATAGATCACGTCCACGTCAGAATCAGGATCATGGTTTGTTAAGCCACAAATAAATGAAAAAGAAAAATTAGATGGATAAGGAAGGGGTGGTTGACGGTTAACGGTTGGATTCCCAATATTATGAGAAACCCATTAACGTGAAAGAAGGGAAATGGAGAACGACTCTTTTTCGCTTTCTTTTTCTAATTTGGCGGCTCAATAGTCAATACCACTTTAGAACTAGAAAATATTAGCTTAATTACAGATGCTGAGTTAAATACCTTTTCTTCTCCTTTCATTGGAAAAAAAAACTGTTAAACCTAATAACATAACTGTTAATATCATCTTTACCAATTTCTTTATATATATATAAAAAACGCCATTAAAACACATGTCAACTTGAGAAATCTTTCATTGGCTCAAGGACTCGTTTGGTGCATAAGATTTGATAAAATTATTTTTATGAGATTAAATTAAATTGAATAAGATAAAATTAAACAATTAAAAAATAAGAATTAAAAAAAATATAAAATCTATTACAATGAAATAAAAATAATCTCATCTTTTGGTCATCACTATTTTATCTTATTAAAATGAGATTAAAATGAAGATGAAATTATTTTTTATCTTATTCTGATCGGCAGCCAAAACATGAATTTGGTTATTCTATTCAATCTCATACACCACACAAGCCTTAAATGACAGAGATTACTCATTGTAACTTATAAATTATAGATTTAAATTTAAAAGCAGCTTTTCTAATATAGAAGTAAGGTCATGCATGTCATCTCTTTTGCATCTATAATAGCGAAAGCATTGTGAATTGAATACATCCCTTATTATTGTTATTATGGTTCAAGATAATAAAGGCTTATTAATTGATGATAATGGTGTTCATAAAGGGACAAATAGGAAAAAGTTCACTGCTACTGACTTTTGAATTCAAATAAAATAATGAAAATGTACGTGTATATATATAATTTGAGAATATGTTTCCTTGCGTTTTACTTGCTATCAGACCTTTTTTTCAATTGTGGAATCAGCTATATAAATCTGTTACTTCTATTCCATTTTATGGTGGGATAACAATCCTAAAAATAATAATAAAGCCCCCAAATAAAAATTCAAAAGAAAAGAAAAAATAAAAAAGAAATAATCCTAAAAATAATAAAAGAGTTCGGTTATTTTCACTCACCCTTTCCGATCTCTTTACCCACGTCATCTAAAACTTATAAAGACAAAAAAAAAAATCTAATGTGAAGTTACCAAAAAAGACAAATATTAAATCTCTTACCCTCTCTTCACTCACTCATTCTTTACCCTAAACTCTTTAACCCTTCAACTCTCCAACCCTTCAACTCTCCAACTCATCTCAATCTTCAATCTTGTCATTTTCTTGTATTTTTCAAATTAAAATCATACATTTTTACTATTTTCACCTTTTTAAAGTATTTTTTAACAAAAACATATCCAAAATTAAAGATAAAAAGAGGAAAAAAATGGGTTTCGAAACCCAAAAAAATTACCCTTAAATTGGGTGTGTTCGACTCTGCGTTGGTAAATAGAATAAAGTCTGTTCGACCCTAACAGGCTGAACATATCTCCTTTGTTTGGCCTATCAGGGTTGAACAAAAAAGAAAAATTAAAATCAAAATTCAAAAATCAAAAAATGCATTAAGGTCAAACACACCTCTTTATGTACGACCTATAGTGGTCGGACATAAAGAAAAATGTCTGACCCTGATGGGTCGGATGTTTGTAATTCTGGCGCACAAAATAAATTTTTAGAACCTATTTTCGCTACCTCATTCCACCATTTTCACCAATTTTTTTTACAAAAAAACATTCAAATCCAACAATGTAACATTGAAATCAACTTAGAATATATAAATATTATGATTTACTTATCAATTTGTGGTCAAAAATTATACTTAAAAACACTTTGAGTTCGAGGCTTTTAACACCCAATTTTTTGACAAAATTTGCTCACAAATCTCTCTAACGATGTTCTAACCCTTTGAATGATTGAAAAACTTAAAAAATTGATAAATCAATAACGAAGAGAAGATAAGAAACAAGAGAAAGGAAAAAAATTTAGGACGTTGAAGTTAGAAGGGTAAAATAAAAATTTAAGTGGGTGAAGAAAAAAGAAATAATTGATTTAAATTTTTATGTGGGTGAAAAGAGTAAATAGGTGAAAAGATTAAAAAAAAAAAAAAAGGGTGGAATGAACACATATTTTACTATTCTCTATAGACTTTACATCTTCTACGGTGACAAAATTTTCATTTTCATGATGTTGTCCAGTAGATGCAGTTGTCACAAACTGTTGTGACAAACAGAATTACAATTGTTTAGGTACTACAACAGTAACATCATACACTGTCCGAGCATCGGATGGCCATGATCGCTTTATCGGCAAGAAATTTGGCATCAACCCTTCAAATGCCAAAGAGTCAAGGATCCGTGAACCCTCTCAGACAAAATGCACCAGCTCCACATAAAAAGACGCATCAAGGGAGATTGAGAAGAACTGAAGTTCATACATAGGAGCCCAAAAACACACTTTAAGAAAGTGTCAATCGATGGCAAACATGCGCCGCAGAAGCCCACCTTCTCATGATTCCTTCTTTTTTTTTACTTCCTCTCTCGACAAGGAGTTCTGATAATATCGAATACTCACGATCAACATGAAAACTGCACCAATTTAAAGGGAAAAAAAATACAAAAAAGTTCTAATGTTAGCAATCTGTTCAATGGTTGTTATATGATCTTTTGGGTTACTCTTCTTACACCTAATTTTATGGACTAAATTCAATTAGGCTCATACATGCTCCTCGATGTGGGTCTACCTACAGGCCTCTTGTACTCGAGTCATTTTTCTGGACCATTAAGAACAGTGACCCATAAGATCCTTGAAAGTAACAACTATTATTCTTCTTACCTGCCCAAATGCGACCTACTACCGAAGATAAGCATACCTGCCCAAATGCGACCTACTACCGAAGATAAGCTCCACACGAGAATGAAAATGGCGCCAAGTATGGGTTCCTTGTAATGGCAGGAATCCCAGTCTTCCTTAAGGAGTTCAAGCCAGAATTTCCCTGTATAGCGAAGCATAGGAGTCAGCACAATATTTGGTGATTTAGTTGTAGATTCCCAGTGCACAAATATAATACAAGTAATGATTCCTGAAAAAAAACAAAAAAAAAAAAAAGATTCGATATAAACAGGAAGAAAAACAAAGATTGCAGATTTGTGAGTAACGGGATTAACAAAAAAAAGAAAATGAAATAATATGATGACCAAGAGGGTAAAGGCCGGATTTTAATCCAAGTTTATGATGTTTGAGGAGGCGATTTCCTACACAAACCAGAGAGGAAGACTTTTTTGCAAGTTCAAGTATGTGTTAATCATTGACTGCAGCATTAAAGAGAAGGATTAAAGCCCCCCCCTCTCCCCGAGTAATCAAAGATGTATAGAAAATGGCATAGAAATTATTTCAAGAAATCCATTTCTTAAATTGGTTCAAATCAAACACATAAGAGATTTAGAAAGCTAAATTAAAACTAACAAGAGATTTTAGCAAAATAATCAGGTCAAAAACTAACAAGATAACAAATTTCTGTACAAGCAAAACTTCCATTGAGATTCAAGCATAGGTATCTGATTCTGTTCAAATTACATCTGAAGCAATAAAAATAAAAATAAAATCAAACAAAAAATAATATATCACAGAAATAAACCAAAGCACCGTCACATTTACAAATAGTATAAGAGCAACGCATAATAACTAGAATAGTCAATTAGGCAATCAAAATAAACCTTTAAACACACAAGCATGTCTTCAAAATTTGTACATTCAGTTTATTATCCATGATTTTGAATTGGTTAATGTTTCTATATATCCTTTGCAATATAGTCTAAAAGATATCTACAAGATCAAACACCTCCAACTGATGCAAATTCTCTATGACATGCGAAGAAGGGATTCTGTTCCACCACACTTATCAACAAGTGTGATGAAACTCGTGTATCATCTTTTTAGTATTGATGTAAACACAAGTTACCCCCTTCTGCAGACCTGAGGCACATCGGGCTGTTATAAAAGCTGTTATGAAACTAAGACATGGTGAAAGAGAGAATGAGAATCAAAGCATGAGACAGTTGAAGAGATAGAATGACACAGAATCAGAGAAACGTACAATTTTTTTAATAGGAAGATTTCCTTATGCTCTTTGGAAAAAGAAAAGAGAAGATAGGAACACTGAAAGAGTGAAAGAAAAAGATAGAGAAAGTATGAAGAAAGGAGGGGAAGAGAGACAGAGTGAGGAGGATAAAGTGAAAAATATTAGAGAATTGAGAGTAAAAAACACACTGAAAAACATATTGACTACCAGAGAAATTTGATATTTTAGAAAGAGATGAAAATAAAAAGGCGAGAGAAGGAAATATGAGAAAGTGAATGTGAAAGACCAAATAATTGAGAAGAATGAAGAAAAAATGAGAAATGAGAAATTGAAGAGAGAGAGAGAGAAATTGGGAGAAAGATTAGAGTGAGAAAAAAGAGACTTGGAGAGAGTGAAAAGGGCTCTTTCTCCTTTTCCTCTCCTTTTCCCTACTTTCTTTGGATTCAAGATCACAGGTTAAGATGTGGGCCAATTGCAATTCATGGCAACTAAATCTTCATAAAAAAGTTCATGGGAAACCTGTTCCACCGATATATCATGCCAGCTAAATCATGATGAAAAGTTAGGGGGAAACCTGTTTCACCCCCAGCCAACTAGCTCAAACAAACACGTATACTATGTGGAAATGCAAGCTTCGCCTTTTTAGCTTAGTAATTTTAGGTATGGTCCATCAAAGAAACAGGAACATGATACAAACTTTTATTATGATACTTAAAAGCTCAATACAATCAGATTATCAGGGGAAAAAACATAGCTCCATAAAATCAAATCAGGTTTGATCAAGGTTTTTATTTTTGATTTTTTATTTTTTTTATGCTCCTCTAAAAACATAAACACAAACGCAAGTCCCTACATAAACTCCTGCCACTCATACTACCAAATTAACAAACAGGCAGGCACCATCTATTAATCAGAAACTTTTCTCATTGTTTTGTTAATCAACAACGGATTGTTAACAATTATCATGTTTGAACAGTCTGAAATTAATAAATATGGTTGGGATAATCGATTATTTCAGAGCTTATTCAATTGTAGGCCCACAGCATGTAAGAGAGACAGAAGTTTCAACAAAGAAAAAATGTGAAAAAAAAAATATACCAGATTCTGAATACAATGAAGAAGCTTTTGGTACTGTAAAAACTCCTATAAAACCTGCAAAAAAAAGTATACATGCCCAAATGTAAGAGAAGTTTTCATGAACTTTAGCTGCAAGATTCAAGGGTAAATACTAGGGATTGCTTTTTCAGGGTATGTTTAACGAGGATCTTTCAATATGAATTTACCAAGTTTGATCATCTTCCCCAAGGTGATTGAGCTTCCACACTGAGCCAAAACAAATAGAAGCACTGCCAGCTGCCATTAACACAACGTGTCTGTATTTAGTACCTCCTTGGCAAGATTAAAAACAAAAAGGATCCCAAAGGTAGAATTACCTTCATTGTCATTGCAGGGTCTCCAGAGAAGAGATCTTGAAGTTTCCAGAGAAACTCATTCAAGTAGTAAATGATCAACTTTGACAACCAAACAGCTTCTTCTTCTCCCACCAGATCAGACCTAGTTGAATCATCTAGATATTTAACTCCCCTAACCACAATGTAACGGCACGAGCAATATTAAACTTCAAGAAATAAGCATTCGAAGAATGAATGTTGCAAAGCATAGAGAAGGGTCTTCAGATGTATGAATGAAAATTAAAGATTTTGTCAAAAAATAATAATAAAATGAAAAAGCTTCAGAATATAAAGGAAACACTAATAATGCCACTAGGGAGGATTAAAAGAAAATCAAGAGGGACTTTATTAGTACAATTGAAACTGGACCAAGCTATAGATTATTCTAATGTTGAAGCATACCTGTTAGTAATTGATTTATAAAGGAAGATTGCAGCAAGACAGATAAGACCCATGTATGAAATAGCAGAAATCAAGCTGTATCAAGTGGCAAAGAAGCAAAGTTCAGTAATTGCCTTAGTTTAAAACAGAGGATCCTTTAAGAAGATGGTTTTAACTCACCTGAAGTTTAGATCTTCTGTAAAATAATTTGTGACTGAGATAAGCATTCCAAGCCCAAATGAAAATGCTGATTTTGGCACATCTCTCCACATAACTAGATCCACTGAAAAATAAACCAATGAGAAAAAAATTAAAATCTAGAATGAATTAACCAATTGGGTTTTTTACTCTACCAAAAAAATAAATAAAAATAAAAAGACAGACTCACCAATCTTTTGGAAATTTTTTGGTGTTTCTGGGTATCTCTTCACTTCTTCTGAAAATATACCAGAAAAACAGCCCAGAATGGCTAACATTCAGATTGAAGGCCAAAAAATAAATAAACACCCATAAATCCAGAGTAAAAGAGGAGCTAAAATTTACTTACTTTGAGGTGATTTTGTGAGCTCAGGATCATTTAGGAGATGCCCAATTGAATGAGATTGCACTTTTTTCACATTTGCAGAAATGGGCATTGATTTTTCATGGATTTGATTAAGCTTTCTAGTTTCTTTCACAACTTTCTTTGATTTCTGTTCTGATACTTCAACAGGATGATCTCTGAAAGATGCTGGTTGTTTCTTCACAGATGCAGAGATGGACATTGGCTTTTCATTCATCAAATTACTAAGCTTCTTCTCTGCTTTCAGAATCTTCTTTGGTTTCTGTTCTAAAACATCTAAATCTTTATCATTAAAACTCTTTTTCTCCATCTCCATCTTCATCTCCATCTCTTTAACCTCTTCCTTCCCTTCATCTTCCTCATCACCACCATTAAAAACTCCATCATCTTCAACAAATCTTCCATTGCTAAAACTACTAGAAATGAGTTGCTTCTCCTTACACAAATCAAAATCATTGCAAGAATCATAAAAACCCTTATCAGAATCAGATCTGTTCTTCTGAACCTGAATTGGGCTCTTCTCAATTACATCAACAGATCCATTAAGATGCTGCTCCCAACAAGACCCAAGAGAAAATCTTTGGGTGGTTTCAGATCTTGTCTTCCTTACTTGAATAGGGATACCTCCAATTACTTCAATTGGCTCTGGTTTCCATGTTTTTCTCTTCTCCCTCACACCAAAGCTCTGATTTTTATCAGAAAAAACACCATTAATTGGTGGCGCATTAACACTTTCAGCTTCGTCATGACTTTCTTCTCCGTTAAACACCTTGATTCCTCCTTTAACTTCATCCAACTTGATTCTGCTCTCCCATACTGACCCTGCTGCAACAACATTTCTGGGCGTAGTTCTCTTTCTTCCGACCTGCATCTTCTTCTAATCTTTTTTTTTTTCCTTTTACAACTCAAATCTGCTATATAAAAGTTTTAGTACTAAAAAAAGCTTGAAACTGAACACAATTGATTCTGGGTGGAATAAAGAAAGGAAATTAGTGGTTGGTAGAAGCTGCTTTTCATGCCAAGTTCATCAGAAAAAGATTAAAATTTTACTTAAATTGGTGAACCTGTTTAAAACCCAGGAGTTTTCACAGGAAGATGAGAATTTTAGACAATAAAACTAGTGAAACAAGAAGAAATTGAAGAAAAGAAAGAAGCAGAAGAAGAATAGAGTGAAAGAGTGAAGAAATGGGTTTCCATTATTTTACCCTTTTCTAGCTGTTTTTATCTGAAGCTTAAAAGCTGAGAAACAGTGCAAGTTAATTACTTGCATTATGGTGAATCTTGGAACTAGATATTTGGGGGAAAAAGGATTTTTGTTATTTATTTTATTATTTTTTTATAAATAAGCTGTAACATTGATGGGTACTACAGAGGCTAGGAAACTACCACGTGTGTGATTGAAATGAGGTCCACAACACTTTTAATGTTCTCCGCAATCCATCATGAAGCCAGAAAAGGATAAAAATTATTACTGATGCATATTGAAGAACCAGATCTCATAAGAGTAAAAAGGGTGCATAACCTTGGTGTGGTGAGCTGTTTCATTCAATTGCAAATTCTATGGATTTTTTCTTTTCTCAACCGTATGGTATGGTTTGGTACAGATATGTTGTCCTTTAAAAGTTGACTGAAGAGCCCAAGATTGAAAACGTGAACTGTTTTGCAATTGTTGCATATTTTTTTTAAGTATAAATTTTGGAAGTGGGGAACTGAGAATGAGAAAATATTGGTTGACGAAAAAAGTAGGCAGAGCTTAGTTTATGATGATATGTTGTTGGGAATTTTCACTGCAATGAGGACCCTACCATTAGATCTTAACAAGAGGTAGGTAAATTTAGTTCATTTACAAAGACCAAAAGGTAACAAATCATTAAACTCGCAGTTGGAGAAGAATTCAAGATGCCCACAAGAGGGGGAAAAAAAAAAGGAATTAATGATAATGAAACAAGTGATCATGCCAATGATCAATTACTAAACTTTTTTTCTTTGCTTCATTTACTAAACTTTTGGCCAATGATGGATCTCTGAGGACCAATTACAAAATGGGAACTGCTGGAACTCTGCTGTCACTGCCAGCTTCAACTTGACTTTCAATTTGCTCTGCAGTGCACTGCACCGCACCTTATAGCCGACGTCACTGTCAATAATATATATATATACGGGCACTGTAGATTGAATATAACCATTAAACACATCGCTCTCGGCAAAAGATCAGAAACATAGAACATAAAAAAAAAAAATTGAGAAAACCTACCCCATTTGGTTCCAGGTACAAATAAACGGAGACAAAAAGAATATTTTTGTTTTTCAAGACACAATGAAGCCCACAATTCTGGTTTTCATCCTGCATTGCCTTTGCCTTTCTATCCGTCCAACAAAGTGCAAACTTTAGACCATTGGACGGCTATTTTGCAACAAGAACCCTACTGCAAACTTTAGGCCATGGGGCTTTTTTTTTTATTATTATTGTTTGGGGTATTATAATGATTTTGGTTTTTCTTAATCCAAGGGCACCTAAGCTTCTATTACCATGCAAGTTAATAAGGCTATGTATAATAGATCTGAGCCTTATTGAGATCCTGATTTCCGCACAAGAAACATTTTATATTAAAATATATAAATAATGAACATAATTGTATAATATAAGACTTTTATAGAAAATTAACCTTGGTAAAATATGAATCCTAAGACTACTCACTTCTGATGTAGGTTCTTAGTGGTCACACACCAACCCTAATTAAAAGAAGAATAAATAATAAATAAGAACATTCATTAACGCGTAAGAATAAAAGGGTCGGTGGAAGATTCGCACATCTTTGTCGGCTACCCGGGCATGTACGGTACAAGTTGGTGCATGGCTCACCGTGCAAAATAAGTAATTAAAAAACAAAAGCTAAATGATAACACGCTCCTGTATTTTGGGTTATAAACCGACACCCTTTCTCTATCTACGCCACCAAAAACACGAAATTCTCTCGCACCATTCTCGTGTACAGTTTTATTTTCTATCTATCTTCATTTGATATACATAATTGAGTCTTAAGCTGACAAGTAATTTCTAATGGTAGCAGAGCCATTTTTATTATAAAAGTCTCGTGTTCAAACCTCTTTTACTCATTTATTAATTATGTTTTTTCTTTTCATTATAAATTAAGCACACTTATCATCATGCATGAGAGGGAGATTAATAATATCTATCTATCTTCGCTTGTTATAATATAACAGGATGAAAACTTATTTGTCACTGATAACACTTTAAAAGACTTTGCAGGTGTCAGCATGAACAAAAATGTTCAGAGGACCTCATTGCTTTAATAATTAATGTGTGTTTCATCAGGAATGCAGATATTGGGTTGGAAGACCCAGAAATTATAGATTGATTTATGCTGCCAATAAGCATGATTCAAACAAGGGAATATACAGGACCAAAAGCATGTACATAACACATATCTAAATAGCACTCACTCATGATAGTAAAGTAAAAAATAAGACACCTGAGAAAACTGATAAGATAACAACATCAAACCTGAAGATATAAGTAGCAGCTTAGAAAGAGAGAGACTCGTGGTTCCGGTGGAAAATGCTATTTGATATTCTAGCTAGTAAGGCCTGAGTTCAATTCCAATGCTCAAAAGGGTTCGAGCTGATTCCAAGGCCTTCTCGCCGCCAAGTTCTGATGCCTTCTCACTTGCTGATTCTCCTTCAACATCCATTGACCATTGGGTGGAAGTCTTTTGATTAGCTAAAGTTTCAGATTTCTTTAGTTGTGCACTGTTCATGGCAGCCGCAGCGGCAATGAGAAGACCCGCACTTGGCGGACCGTGGCGCTTTTTGGGTACTGGCATGTCATGATCATGTTTCCCTTCGTAAGTGATTATGACAGTTGTTGTGCCATCTACAGCCCTCTCGACATGCTTGCGAACAGGACATCCAGCAGATGTGCACTTGTAATAGCTCCTAGAAGGAAAAGTGAACATAATAACACAGTCAAATGAATTGTGCATGGATGACAAGATATAAAATGACTTCTGCTTCCACTGTTTTGAACAAATCTGCATGTAATATAGAAAAGTGTTTATCTAATGCCAATGCTTGCTTATAGATTCAAGATAAGTCAAGATCCTGTCCTTTTCAAGGAAACAATTTCAGAATGTCAGATAGACTGGTTGTGCATTCCCCCCCCCCCCCCCCCCCCCCCCCCCTCCTCTGCTTGCCTATGCCTAACATTGTAGATTAGTGTAAATATCACAAATTAAATTGAAAGACTTTATGATTCATGCTGGATCATGCATAAATAGTATTACACATGTTGTCGTCGACACAACATGAAATACCAAAATAGGTTTTTTGGCTCCCAGTAGCATTTCAGAGATTACCCATACAGATAATCTATATGTTTAGCCAACCTATGTGATATTTTCAATTATCACAAGGAAATATGTCTTACTCCATATCCATTGATTTGATTAACTAGAAGAGCAGCACCACTTTGATTTCATATATTTCCAAGGAGGGTGAGGAAACACTAAAGAATTGCATAGCAATCACCCTGTGACTGTAAGTTCGGTCCCCAAGATTTTCAGAAAAGCTCTAGCTTGTAGAACAATGGTTGCAATCTCAACCGTTCTACATATTAAGGTGAGATCATAAAATGAATGAAAATCTTAAACCAGATGTAAAAAATGCATGTCTGCAAATTTTTGCCAACTATAGGTTTCAATTTTGCGTACAATAGACCCAATGGGGTCTGACCCTTCCCCAGGGCCCCACATAGGCAGGAGCCTCGTGCACTGGGGCTCCCCTTTCAAACTAGTGATCGTTGGGGAAGGTTGCTTTTATGGGATTAAGGATACAGGCAGAGTTGGATTATGCAATTCCTATACAAACTGCACCTGTTTGTCAACTCTACTGTGAAGCAAGCCATAACTATTATATATATATATATATATATTTATTTATTTATTTATTTATTTTTATTTTTTTTTTATTTTTTTATTTTTAGAACCGTGGTATCCTTCCTTATCGTCCAACTAATCCCCACGGGGCCACGTATCCACCCACAGACCACGCACCGGGAAACGCCAGGGCTAGAGGGCCAACCACACCACCCAGAATAATTCCAAAATGGAGTTTGCCACACGGAGATTCGAAGTTAAGACCACCCATAACTATTTTATATTTTAATTTTTGCATGCCACCAACTCATCATAATCATGAATTAACATCCATAGCCATTTTAGAATATATTTGTTAAAAGAAAGAGAGAGAAAGAGAGAGAGAGAGAGAGAGAGAGAGAGAGAGAGAGAGAGAGAGAGAGAAGTTAAGCTTTATGCATAAAGTACAAATAGAAAACCACACCATAGCCATAAATGAATATGCACCTGGGATTAGGATTTCCCTTAACCATTTTTTGCCCATACTTGCGCCACCTGTAGCCATCACCAGAGATTCCTACATCACCAGCTGCTTGAACAACAATTTTTGGCTCCTTAACTGCTTTAAATAGAGGAGCTGAATATGCAACATCTCCCTCCTTCATCCTGCTCATTTGTTTTTCAAGAAAAAGATGAGTAGGCTGAGAAACCCTACAAAGGAAAGCGAAAGAAACGGAAGCAGAATCAGAGAGGAAAACTTTGCTTCCTCACTTACCTTCGCTTCGCATTTGGTTCATCATCATGCTCCTTCTCAGCCTTAACAATAGTATTGTCATCGCACCTGCTTGAGCTTTGTAGTTTCTTTTCAGGTTTAGAGTGTCTAGGCTCTCTCCTTAATGCAGAAGAATCTGAATCGTTAAGTTTCTTAACTACATCGTCTACAGCTCCACTTCCTCCACCTGGACAAGCAGCAGATGATGTTGGCCCAGTAGTCGATATAGATCTTCTTGCTTTAGTGCATCTAATCTTCCGAGGCGGCTCATGATTGTGCCGACCTTTATAAACAATAGCAATCACACAACCAGAGTGATCACAATGCTCAACCTTCTTTTTGGCATGACAATTACTTTGTGTACATCTATAATAGCTTCTTGAACTCTCGTTACTTTTTACCAACTTCTGACCATATTTACGCCAGTTGTATCCATCAGCAGAGGGTGCTTTTACTGCAACATTAGAAGGTTTCACTTTCTGGTCTAAGGAATTTTGCCGGTCCACTTCGGAGAAACAGGCATCACTATCCTGAGGTTGGGCTGGCAGATTTGGTTGTGGTGGAGCTGGATTTACTGGAGAAGAGATGGATTGTTTAACTGAAGCAGGCAATAAATCTGAGGAGGGTGGATATGCAGTCTGGACTTCCATCTGTGCTTGATTCTGAGCAGCTTGAGCTGTTACACTTGCCAAGAGTTGTTGATGAGACATTCCAAACTGCCCCTAAATAGATAAATACACAAAAACCAATGAACAACAGTTGATGGCTAAGGAACGAATACTGTATCGACTAAAAAATTAACAGAGATGCATTACATTTCAACTCGAGATATTATGTTTTCAAAATCAAGCTTTGAGATTCAAATAAAATTGTATACAAAATTACCACATAATGCTTGCATAGCATGATTTCCACTAAAAGTTTTAAAAAAAAAAAAATACCAAAGCTCTTATCTGACTTTCAAAAATTCTAGATAGGAATTTGGAAGCAAGGAACCATGGCACATTCAATACATGGCAAAAAAACTATATGGTTGTAAATTCAAGAATAGCTTGCCACTGCAACTAACAGATAATTTAAGAAAAATAAATAAAAGAAGAAGAAAGAAAGAAACTTTGGTACACAAAGAAATTCTCTTATTATTACTTAAAATGATTTTATGGAAACCTACAACGAGATGACTAAATAAATGTCTCAGAACCTTATTCCTGTTACCACCTTTTTCTGATGAATAATGCAATAGAAACAACATGAAAGCCTCTGAGGGAAAACCCAAGGCAAACAAATAAAACTTAACAGAAGATCAGACAGCCCACACAACAGCATTATCCTTACCAGACCACAACCATGGGAGCTTAACTGGAAAGTGAAAAACTGAACAAACAAAAGAATCAAAATAGACAGGCTAACAAAGAGCTCCTGATCCATTATTTATGTTGTCAAAGTTTCTCACTCACTAAAACAATCACAGCACAGGGGCCAAATCTACCAAGACATATAGTTCATATCACCATCCCAGATCATTTACATGATGACCAGACGAAAGAATAGAAAAATGGAGAACATGAAAAGTGTGTTTACTGTTTCTTTTAAAAACCAAACAAATTAACCATATTCTTCCAACCGAGAATTATTTAATCCATCATTCTACCTGCCAAAACTTTCCATTCCCATAGGAAGATGTCAAATCTTTGGAAATTTATGAACTTTGTCCAGGAGAGGTTCGCATAAATAACCAAACATAGAAAGAGAAAGGTAAACTAATGCAACTGTTCAGCATTAACTCCATCCAAAAAGCATCGGTCTAAGGCCAGAAAACTTGTCTGATACATGTGTTTCTGCAACAACCAGTTTTTAAAGGGTATGGAAAAAAATTTCAATGTAGTTTGGGAATCCTCCCTGGTCTCGACCTCTCTTTGGACTTTGAAATCTACTCTGTAAAGAGGCTACTATTTTGGGGATTATATTAAGGTGTGGGATCAATTTAGGCTGCATTTGGTTCGCAATTTGAAAACAAGAGTTCAATCCAAAAAGAGAAAACTTGGAAAACGTTTTTTTATCGTTTTCTGAAAACGACCTGTTTCCTTAACAAAAAGTGATTAAATGTTTTTGGAATCTTTTGAATCAAACAAGTTTTGGGTGTTTTCAAATTTTCGGACATAGAAAACTGTATCCGGAGAACGAACTAAACGAGGCCTTAGGATTTTGATGAAGCTGTTGTTCTTGTTTTTATTTTCCTTTGGGCCTCTATGGGCTCTCATCTCCTGGATGAGTCCCAATGGGGACCGTTGTATTTTCTTTCTGTTTTTTAATAAAATTCTCATTTCTTCTAAAAAAAAAAAACTACGGACGGAACCACACCCCATTAGGATATTTGCTCGCAATATCAAGGAAGGTAACCATAAATATGATTACAACCATCCAACTTTTCCAGTTATCTTCTCCAATTAAGGCTCAGAGAGCAAGCTTCTTATCACAAAAACCAGCGTGAAACACTGGGACAGCTGAAGCCCTCTTTTTCTTAGAGGTGAGCAACTCAGTCACTGACTCAAAACCCAACCTTCATAGACCAAAAATTTTAAGGCCAGGTTGGGGTTTTACCGAAAGAGTGGGTTGATCAGGTTAATTGTACATACCACCCAAAAGGTCAGGTCAAGTATTGAGTTTAAAATTCTAACCCGACCTGCCTGATTGATATACGTTAAAATAATTTGTTATTATTTATAATATCAATAGTATATGTGTTAACCACAAATCAAAGCAACTTATTATAACTATGCTACATACATAGCAATGTTAAAGGAAACTCCAACAAAAACCCCAAAGTGTGCTCAAGCACTCATAGCATGAAAGCATGGTAAAGAGGCAATTCTATAGAGAGGGACAGAGCCCCCCTTCCCTCTCTCTCCACTCTCTCAAGGCCCTTCTTGCCCTCTTCCCTTTGCATTTGCTTCTCTCCCTCCCCTCCCCCCTCTTACTCCCCTTCTTTGCATTGTTTAAGCTAAGAAAAGCCCAAGTGCTGTAACTTATTATTAACATTTTTTGAAGTTGGGTTAGTACAAAGATAACCTGATTACCAACCGACCAAAACCAATAACAGGTCAGTCAAGTGCTGATAAAATACTTAATGGTAGAGTCAATTGCAGGTGACAGAAAAGCTCACCTGATAGTGTTGGGTCAGTCCACTAAATAAGGGTCAAAACCAACCTGGTACACCCATACTATGTTACCTGGACTCGGGTATGGGTGTCAGACACGGGTACATATCTAGAGGTCCGACTTGTTCATTTTCAAATTTTGGGATACAGGGACTCGGCTATATTATATGTTGTTCTTTCTTTTTCTTTTTCTTTTTTATTCATTTATTGTCCGTTTTGTTCTCCTACTTAAATGAATTTCACCTATTAGTCATTATCTTCTTTCATGCTTTCTTTTCATTCCATTAGAGAATTTACATGGTAATATTCTAAAATCTAAAGTGTCGGACACATATCCCATACCCATATCGTATCGTGAAGTGTCGGCTTCGGGTACGTTGGGTTAAAGTAAAGAGTCCAGGTAACATAGCACCCATATACACCCCTATTTTTTCTAACAAAAAAATGTGAAGCTTATTCCACACATACCCTACATGAAGATCCTATACAGTTCACAGAAAGGTTCTTATAATGGATCCCCTTCCCAAGATTGAAAAGGCATACTCCTTGATCCTTTAAGATGAGAAACAATAAGAGGGGTCAATACAAACACCTGCCATCTGATGTGAATCGCGAAAACATAAGCTATTACACTTCCTCAAGAGGCAACTGTTGCCAACTCCATAATCAACCTACATGTGATACAAAAGACAAATATTGTCCACTGTATCAGTTTTCTCTTGGCAATCACCTGCACAAGCAAATCAGCAAGTTTCTACTTTCTACTCCCTACCAAATTATTGTGCGCTATATTTGTTTTCTCTTGGCAATCATCAACTTATCAACCCCATCCAAATTATTGAGAGCGTTTCATCTACTGCTCCCATTTTCATTCTGTTTCAGCACATGACAATCCTGTTATTACTCAATGAAAGTTCATCACACCATACAAAAGACAAATATTGTCCACTGTATTCATTTTTTTTCTTTTCCACTTATCCCTCTTCTTAATCGTGAATTATAGCATTGGTGCCACCGATGGCATGGAATATTCTCTTAGAGTTTTCAATTCCAAATGACAAAGCTTCATTGATTAATCATTGTTTGGAATGTTGGAGTTTTATGTATGATTGATCATAAAGTTTCAATGATTTATTATTGAAAGAAGATTTTGCATGATCGATCACAGAGTTCCATTGATTGATCATCGACATATGCTTTGTATGACTGATAATTATATGTTTTTACATATGCTTTTGCACGTTTTTGTATCATCGATCATTGAGCATGTATTGATCTTTATGAGTTTGTATCAAGTTTTTTTTCTAAAATAAAGGTTTTATATTTTATAACTTTATTCAACTTTATTATTAAAATTATAAATTTTATAAATTTATTTAACTTTATTCTTTTAAATTATTGTATAAAATGTCCATGCATCGCATGGGGTAGCAAAATTGTGTAGTTTAAAATTCATGAGGGATCGATAGAGAAGAAGAGCTCTCCGCCAATGAAATCTATAGTGTGGAATTAAATTATAACTTAATTAACCAGAGTTTGGTATATTCAACTACAAAAAGCTCATTCTTTCTATACAAAAGCTCTGAGGTATTGCTTTTACTATAACAATTAATATCAGAGACTTGAAATTGATATAATTTTGTCATAAATCAAACATTCTTAAAACAATATATTTTAGTTTTCTAACAAGACCACAAAAACAACAACTGATTGGTCTCCAAACTAATCAACTGTAGTCACCAGACCCCAACAGTCATTTTGGACCACTAGGTAGACACCACGGGGCACCGACAGGCCATGAACCTGCAACTCTCCAATTAGAGTAGAGAAAATGAAGTTCCCGAGTCATAGACTCAAATAAGATTGGCCCATGACCAAGTTGATTTAAAAATAAATAAAGGAGAGGTCAAGTTGAAACAGTTTCAACTCAACCAGATTTAAGAAAAGGGATTGAATCAATGAGTCAACCCACTCACTCAACTCCATGATTTGAATCAGTCCATATCTTAACCTCGCCAAAAGCACTACCTCAAAGCTTTTGGACAAAAAAGAACAAGTATTTCAAAGTTGAATTCACCAAATCTGGTGAACCAAGTACCATGAAATTCCACAAATCTTCCCTATAGATTCCTAACGAATTCTCAATTAAATTGGAGGTGTCCAACACCTTTATTTTTTTATTTTTTTTTATTTTTTTTCTATAAATAAAGGTGTCCAACACCTTTATTTATAAATGTGGTCTAGGAGAAGTTCGAACCTAACTCAAACACAACATCTATCCCCTTTCTGGTGGAAAAGGGAGGGGGAAGAAGGGAGAGGGAATCAACTCCTCCTTGCCAACTTGGACAAGGAGTCTAACTCCCTTTCCATGTATATCCAACAATGCTTAAGGCACCTTTTATCCTAATTTTGCATTTTTCAAGACCTAGCTTCATGGATGACAATTTTATAAAGGTACACAATTGGGTCTAGCACCTCTTCCCCAAGGATCATCTCCCACTATTTATTCTATTCACTCCACCTAGCACAGACTCTAGCAAAAATACTAGGAAACTTCTTCATTCTCATCTCCAAGAGTTTGCTAAACCCGTTTTGATATTTGTCCATTAGCCACACAAAACCAACTACCTTTTGTATTTAGATAAATTAAACCTAGTGAGTCTATTCCTTCAATATATTTTAGTTGGGGCCCCTCATTTAACACTCTAATTCAAGTCACATTGGTTTTTAACAATAGTGATGATTATTCTCAAATGACTAGGAAATTTCGTCACGCACTTTAGATTGGAATATAAAATCACGTACCAACATTTTGTCATTTTCTTCCAAATAAAGACACATTTGGTGAGGACATGAAGCAACTATGAACTACTAACATCATAGAATTTTACCGTTACTTAACTTGCAACCTTATACTTACAACTTCAAGAAATTTACATTGCTCATCCATACATTTGTATTGCTAGTTCAAACAAAAATGATGTTGTCAAACACAAATGTTGTCATATGAAGACAATAAAGCACACCAATTTGGCAATTCCATTCTTAAGCTCTAAAAATGTGGGGACAAATGCAGTTTAACAGCATGATACTTGGATCACTACCATTATTGTGTGGGCAGATGAGGTTAATTACTCATTTTCCACAAAAGAACACTGTACCAGTGCCACTACCACTATGAGAGAAAGGGAACAATATGTCAACATCTATCAACACAAAAAAAAAAAAAAATGAGGAATCAACTGGCTATTGATACGATCAAGAAACTTTTAAGTCTTTAAATGAAGAAGGTGGACCAATTCCTTTAGAGTCAATCATAACTTGGAACAAGTTCAAAACCACGCATTTGAATAGACATTTTTAAATTTACCATAAATGAGCAACCAAAAGAAGTGTTAAACTAGTTTAATGAAGTTGAAAAAAAGGGGAAAAAAATTGTCTGCTTTGAGAGGTACTTTGTAACTATGATAATAATGGCATTTCATGGTGGCACATTCTATAAACCAGGAAAAAGATACAATTGGATTAACGATTTAAACCTTGTGATTCGAATACTTTCAGAAGTAAAATTTGAATTTTTTTTTCAATATTTTACTCAGAAATAAATTATTTTTTAAAAATAATTAGTTTTGAAATTCATTTTAATCACAAATGAATCCCAAACCAAAAGCAGCTTCTTTTCTTTCTTTTTTTTTTGTAATGTCTTGAAAATTTTGGCTAAACATTAGAAGAAATAAAAGTCCAAAGACCTTTTTTTCTATTGAGAATAACAAACTTTCCAATACTTGAAGACTGTAGAGCATAAACTTTCTACATTACAAGAGAAGAATTTGATGACTTGCAAGCAAATTAATTAAACTGTTCCTCCAAAACTCAAAGGAGATTGTGAGTTAAATTTGACCAATTATAAAATGAATTGTTCTTTCCTAAAATAATAGTAAACCATGCTACTAAATTCTTCACTTTCATTGACAAAAAAAAAAAAAAAAAAAAAGCGAAAACTGTTCCTTGTTCTTTGGTTGCGATCAAATATCTTTCTATGGCTACCACCAGTTCTTATATTGAATTGTTCCTCTATAACTTAAGTGCTCACAATTTTTACAATCTGCAAGCAAGATGGCCACCAGATGTACTGTTTCCGGAAAACCTAGCAGACACTGTAATTTCTTGTTGCATGAATAAACTATATCAAGATCGACTTTGTGAAAATATTCAGCGTGGCTTAGGTTGCAGATCTTATGTCACCAAGTTACAACACCACTAAATCTTGCCGATAATTCCACCAAATCAATGACAAAGGCAATTCCAATTGCCAGCATATAAACTGGGTTCTCTGAATCCCTAGAAATCAAACTTGGAGGACTATTACAACTTCCGGTTCGATTACAACAGAAATAGCATTTAAAGGTCGTCTTTGAGCTTATTTTCATTCCACAAACAAGACACGGCAGATTAAGATCATATTCCATAATCAACAGAAAACAAAATCTTGATGCTATTTATCATACCTCGATGAAAGCCATATATCAACTCGTACGCTAACACTATCAGTGGCCACACAGAAATTCAGACTATCGAAGCGAACTAACACACATGACATACTTGTTAAATAAGCTTCACATCATCTCATACCATGACTCTCCAAAATAAGCTTAAATTAGCAAAATTCAGAGAGAAAGATAGAAAGAAAGCAATCGAACCTTGAAACCGGAGTTAACCAAAGCTGCCGGACTAGCAATATTCGGCTTCACATCCTCTCCTCCTCCAGCAGTTATCACCACCGGCTGAACCGAAGTCACCGCCGGAGAACGCTCGCCGCCACTAGCACCGGAATGGCTACTGGAACTACGACCATCGTCCCCCGAGCACGGACAGCTCGAAGCTTCCACTAGGGTTTCCGCTTGCGAAAACTCGGCATCTCCAGCAGTACTCTCAGAAACACAACTCTTCTTCTTCTTCTTCTCTCCTTCTGCTACTACTTCTCTCTCAGTATCTTCCTCCTTCGGAGCTTTCATCAGCTTCTTCTGATTCTCCGCCATGAAAACCTACCTTGCTATTCGCAGCGAAGACGAAGACGAAGAAGAAAAAAAAAGGTAAAAAAAAAAAACGGGTTTCGGACGAGTCGAGTGTCCGAAACGGGTTTTGCGCATCGGAACAAGAAGTTATCTATTATCTGTTCTTTCTTGTCTGGGCTTAGGCGAACGCCAAGAAGCGGAAGATAGCGGCTCCAGAGAGAGAGATCAAAATCGTGATCATCATCAGCTCTTTGACTTGTATTGACCAGGTAGTTTTTATTTTGAAAGTGCTCTCACGACGCCGTTATCTCAGCCGCTCCTTTTCGTTGCAGCACAAGTTATCTCACGTTTTCTTTGTTTAACGGCGTGTCTGAACAGGATATTTCCTCATAGCCAGGTAGTAAAATAATAATATTAATAATAAGCCTCGGCTTTGATGCCCTCTCTCTCTCTCTTCCTTCTTTCTTCTAATAAAAACGGTAAGGAGAAATTTTATATATATTCCACTAACCTACTATCTTTACCCACTTATTAAATTTACCCAGCCTATTATCTTAACCCACCAAAGTCACCTTCCCTTCCCACCCTCTTCTTCCTTTCTCCAAAACTCAAACCTCCAACGTCATATCTTTTTTGTCTTCAAAAGATTTAGGCATCTATTGATTGTACAAGAAATACATATTTCAACACGTTTTTTTTTTATTTTCACACCATTATCATTATTTTATGTTTATAATAGTGTATTTGGCGTGTTTTGTGTGTTTTTGAAAGGAAAAACAAAACAAAAAAAAAGGTCGAAAGCTCACAAACGGGGTGAGCTTTCGGCTATAGGTTCGGCCAAACAGGGTCGAACTGAGTGAATAGGTTCAGCCAAATAGGACCGAACCAACGTGCTTGATTTAGCCAAGTCCGACTGAACCACTTTTTTTGTTTGTTTTACAGGGTTTTTCTATTCCATTTTCAATTTCAAAACATTTTTAGATATTTTTATGTTTGTTTTGGACTTCCCAACCTAATTTGAGTTATAAACTATTATTCTCCAACCATTCCCATCATTCGGTGTACTTCCAAGTTAGCCAAATGATATGAGCAACGGGAAAATGATATCCCAGCATCCAAATTGGGGTTGAGATGTCGATATACATCACCAAAATAACTAAAAAGATTTTCAAGTTAATTGTAGAGTAGGACAATCTCGGAAAAAAAAAGGTTTGGCCAAGTCACATAGGTTCGATTAGACTCGATCGAACTAGAGCTTTTGGTTCGGCCACGCAGGGCCGAACAGATGCCCAAATTTAAAATAAAAAATAAAAAATAAAAAACTTACCTTTGATTAACGTACGTCATCGTCACTCAAGCTTAATTCTTGTGCCATAATGCTACCAGAATATGTAGAGTAAAAAGGAGATTGAAGATGAAAGAAGATAATGGTGGTGGTGGTGGATAAGTTTATTAGACGGGTGAGAGAAAAATGGTAAAATATTTGAAAGTAAGGTTATTTTGGTTTAATGATAGGAGGGTAATTTAGGCAATGATTTTCTTTAGTTTTGTAGGGGTAAGGATAGTGGTTGAGCGGGGTTCAAATAGAAACCCTAATAAGTAAATAAATAAATCATGCTCCTAGGAGGCCTCTGTTAGGCCTGCCTTATATGGTCCATGGGCCTAACTATTTGAATATTAGATTTTGATTTTTGCAGTTTAAGCTATATCCAATTGGGTCCGGCAATTTTCACCCACTCTTTCTTATTTCTTCACCCACCTCATCTAAAAAGTAAAAAGACAAAAAAAGTCTCATGTGAAGCTATCAAAAAGGACAACTATTAAACCCCTTAAACCCTTCCACCTCTCTCTTCACCCACCCATCAGTCATTCAACTCTCTACCCTAAACCCTTCAACTATTCAATTCTCCAACAAATCTCAATCTTCAATAGTGTGATTTTAGTGTATTTTTCAAATCAAAAGCACATCTTGAACTGTTTGCAAGTGGTTTCTTTCGATTTGAAATGTTTGCAAGTTATTCGAAAAGTGTTCAACGTGTTGGAAGTGTGTACCATCAAGCAAGTCGTTCGACCTACAATAGAAAGAGATTCAAGCCATTCTTCACCCCCTACGATACGCGCATTTGATATTTACATTATATTTATGCAAAAACAAACCTAAAATTGAAGTAAAAAGGGGGCGAAAATGGGTTTCGAAACCTAGAAAATCGCCCCTAGAATCATTTTGTCCGACCCCTTGTGGACGGACAAAAAGTCTCATGTCCGACCTAAAAAAGTCGAACATACCACACATTATCCGTCCAAGAGGGGTCGAACATAACAAAATCGATGATGACAAACGTTGTGTCCGACCTGTCAAAATCGGACATAGTGTTTCATGTCCGACTTGTCAGAGTCGGGTACATTGTCTTCTGTCCAACCCTGTTCAGTCGAACAAAAAGCTTCTGTCCGACCCACCACTGTAAGACATAGCATTTTTGGTGTTTTTTTTTTGTTTTCTTGTTTTATTTTGTATGTAATACTAATATTGTTGTAATTCATCAGGATGACGAAGGATTTGATGAATCCAAATTTTGGCAATGAGTTAGTGTTAGTTCGGGACCACACTGATGAGTTCACAACTGATATTGTGTTTAAGAGTAAGGTCGAACTTATTGCATGGACAAGGGAAGTAGGTCGAGTAAATGGTTTTGTTATCGTTATCAAGAGCTCGGATGCAGAGATACAAAGGGTAGGCGACCGAGAATCAAGCTTGCATATGAGAGGTGCAGTGTGTACAATCCGAAAGACACAAGAAAAAAGAAAGTCAATGAAACCTCAACGAATAAGTGTAATTTGCCATTTTTATTACGGGGGCAAAAATTGGCCACTGATGACGATTGGATGATAAAAGTAGATTGCGACACTCATAATCATCTACCTGTTGATCGAATGGAAAGACACTCTTACGCGAGCCGACTAACAAATGATGAGATGAAAATGCCTATGGATATGAGCAGAAGTCAAGCAAGGCCCAGAGATATATTGAATGCTCTGAAGCGAATGGATGCAAACAATGCATCTACACTGAAGACCACATACAATGCACGTAGCAAGAATAAATTGTTGGAACACGGTGGGAGGCCTCAGATACAATATTTGATGGTGAAGTTAGCTGAAGAACAGTACGTCGAGTGGCACAAGTCCGACGAAAACACCAATCATGTACATGCATTGTTTTACGCACACCCAGTACCGATCAACTTGTTACGTTGTTTTCCTAAAGTTTTGATAATGTATCGCACGTATAAAAAGAATATATATAGATATCTGTTACATAAGATAGTTGGCGTTACATCAACTCATCTCACATTTTCGGTGGCGCATGTATTCATGGAAAACGAGCAACATGAGAGCTACATATGAGCACTTGAGAAGTTGAAGGATTTGGTAGGAGGGTGGCCACAACCAGAAGTATTTCTTACCGATAGAGAATTGGCCCTGATGAATGCAATGGATATTATTTTTTCCAAATGTTAGAAATTTATTTAACAAAAACGTGCTGGCGACATCGAAACCGTTGTTCAAGGATAGCAGTGACCATATGAAATTTATGGGCATGTGGCATGGTTTGATGGATTCAGAGACAGATGAGCAGTATGAATAGCATTAGAAATTGCTTTCCAAGTCTTATGAAGCTTACCCTACGCTCCTTCTCTATCTATACAATGAGTGGTTGTTGAACCACAAGGAAAGATTTGTGGCGGCTTGGACAAATGATGTCATGCATTTCTGCAATGTCACAACTAACAGGGTCGAAAGTGCACATGCAAAGTTGAAAAAACACTTGGGTTCTTCACAAGGAACGTTTGAGAGTAGCTGGATCACAATACATTTTTTGTTATCGTTGCAACATACCGAGATATCATCATTTTTTTAGAAAAGCTTATTCACCACAAAACACGTCCACAGAGAACTTATATATGGGCATTTTAGAAGGGTTGTCTCGATTTATGCAATCGAAAAGATTCAGAAAGAATGTGAATGTTTCAAGGAGACATATTTTGAAACATCTACTTGTCGATGTGTGTTGAGAAAAACTCATGGGTTACCTCGTGCACATGAGATCTTAAAATATCACAAAGAAAGTCGGCCCATCCCTACTACTTTGGTGGATGCACATTGAAAGAAATTGAATATGTTTCTCCTTGTTCAAGAGTCCCAAGAAAAATTACAATGTCATGAGAAGATCGATGTCTTTTGTAAGGAGTTCGAGCAATGTGACACATCTAGGAGAAGAAGAATGCTTAAGAGGTTGGGGGAGATATCGAAACCATCATCTACAGTGATCTCTATGCCCGCCATAAAAAGAAATACTCGAGGAAGGCTGAGTTTGAAAGTTGACAAGTCAACCAAGAGAGATCCATCATTCTTTGAGCACGTTTTATCCCAGCAAGACAACAGCTCCCTTAAGAACACAGTGACTAGGGTAAGTGACCACCACCACCTAAGGTTTACAAATAAGGAACCTCGACTCACACATGTATATAAATCAATTTTCAGCTGCTTTGAAAGCTTATATTCAGCAGGTGAAAGATGTGCAGGTCGATGGGCATTATGGTTATCGAGCAGTTGCCTTTTTTTTTTGGGTTATGGGGAAGGTGAATGGAAAAGGGTTAGGCAAGAGTTGTTAGAGGAACTCATGAGTTTCAAAGATCACTACGAGTTTGATTTCCAGTATAGTGGCAGAGTTGACGAAATCATGAAGGCACTTAATTGTGATGAGACGCTAGCACCGTCACATGCTTGAATGACAATGCTTGAGATGGGTCACTTGATTGCAAGCAAGTACAACCTGACATTTGTATTTATCTCAGCTCAACAGTGTTTAACATTTCTTCCACTAAGGAGTGAACCTGTTTCGGCATCGCAAAGACTGTTCGTGAGTGAATGTCACTTTGTACAGGTATAAAAACATTTTCTATTGTGTTATGCTTGTTAATATTAAGAAATCCATGATTTGTTTTGTTTAGATGATTAGCATTGATAATTGTTCGTTGACAGGTTATTTTAGCCCCGACAAGTCCAGTGCCACCCGTTGCTGTAAATTGAGCCACCATCTATCGTGCGCTAAGGGTAGGGACACCTCATATCTAGATAAGATTTTGTATTGGTATTGTTCTCAATGTAGCAACCATAGAAACAATTGATGATGATTGAAGTTTGTTTGTTTTTTTTTTAACTTACAACAAATATAATACATGTAATTTTTTGTTCATTGGCATTAATGAAATTGTTTGTTGAAGTTCAAAATTCATTGCACAAAAGATAAAAAAATATACAAATCCAAAACCAAAAAAAACAAAAAACATCAAGTCTATTCTCATCTTATTCGAACCCGCATTCGTAAAGTAGGCTCGGCAGGTGCATCTTCTTCAACCCCACGCGAGCTCTCACCACGTTCAAAGTGCGTAATTGGAGTGTGTGATGGGTCTTCGAAGTGGAGAACTGGAGTTTGGGCTCGTTCTTCTTCAGCAGGTCCATCTTCTTCGTTGATGCTTGTGCCGGCTAAAACTATGATGACGTCGTTAATTCTCAGAAACACAACATCAATCGATGTCTCAGGTCCTTTCGTTGCTCTCATAGACCTCAGCATCCCCAGATCTCGGTTGTTGCGCTCCCTCTGAAATCAAAAGATCAATTAATGTCAAATATAATAAAATCAAATACATTAATAATGTTCTATAGATTTTGATTTATTACCAAAATTTATACATTCTCTGTTGAAGTTGGTGCTTGAGTAAATAGTCGATATTTAGGGGTCTGCACCTTTGTATGTGAAATCTGTTCGAACTACTCAAGATATCCAGGTACAACGTTCCATGGATTAGAAACATGTTCCCCTCGTGCAGCTGGATGTAACAAATAGTAGTCCCACCTCTTTGAATACTGGTCAATGAACATGTGGTAGACGTTGTAATCACGTCCTGTAGCATTCTTATCAGCTCGAGCAGGACGTATAAGAAGACGTGGGATCTTCTGTATATGTCCAAATTGACGCAAAACTCTGTGGGGATGATAGGGCTCGACCACATCAAAGAACTTTACGCACGAGGTATAAAATGCCAATTCATGTAAAGGGCCTTCGGTTTTACAGTTTGTGTAAGGGTCTCATATAACCTGAACAAAATAATAAAGACCTAAGATATAAGTTGATGTGTTGTATATATTAAACTTAATTTAAAAGAGTAGCATTTACCTGATTTAGTTGAAGATTATCAATGGCCTCGCGTAGAACTTCAACGTAATCTTCCGCTAGACCTTGTTCTTTGTGAGGTTTCCACTTCAGGGCACGCGGGAAGTTGTTCTTATATCCATGATTTACGTGCGGTCTAATGAAGGGGAAGTGATCATTTATCCATGCCTACCAAACATAAGAAAAACAAATACTATGACACAAACATATTTATTTTAAGTTTAATTTACTTAAACCAGAATGATTGAAATAGTTATACCTCCAGTAATGTCATATAACCCGCAATCTGTTGCACATGATATCTCGTGGCACATCCCAATTGACGATACAGATGTGCCAGACAAGCAGCTCCCCATGCAAAATTGCCCACTTCATCCAGATTCATCAACAGTGGCAAGTAAATTATGTTTACCCTTGTACCATTCTCGTCTGTGAAAATAGATGAACAATAAATACGCTCTCGCAGTATCCTCGACCGAAAAATATTGTTGGTTTCCTGGAAGCTTCTATCCAATTTTTTTTAGCAACCAATCCAGTCTAACCGATTGACCTCTCTTCTTATTCACCTCATCAAATGCCTCTTGCGCCGAAACCCCCATAGCTTCTTGAAGTATGATCACTGCTTTTGTATTGCTTAGTGCATCTCAATTCACAATCTTGCCCAATTTTGGAATCCTAAACAAGACTATTACATCGTCCAGTGTAATGGTCATTTCACCGAATGGTAGGTGAAATGAATTAGTCTCTGGTTGCCACCTCTCCATGAAAGCAGCTATCAATGACTTGTTGGCACAACTATATGTACAAGCCACCAAATAACAAAGACCAGTGTTTGTAACTATCTCCATGATTCTCTCTCTCTAGGGATGTTCACTGAGGTCCCAAGAAGCTAATTTTGTCCCGTGGTTTTGACACTTTTGTATATTCTGTTTCTATGTGAGTAAACAAAAAAATATAAGAATCTATCAATATTTAAATTTAATCATAACCTCAATTAAATTTAAATAAAATTACGAGAGTGATATACCTGATTTTGCCACACATAGTATGCTACGTGTCCTTTGAAATGGGTGAGGACCGAATGATCAGTAGGTCCCCCGAGGCAAGGACCCTTCAATAGGCCATCGTCTCCTTCTCCCTCCACCCCAACTTGCACAGGTTCTTCTTCAGATTGTTGCTCTTCTTCTTCATGTATAACAAGAGGTGGTGGTGGTGGTGACTCACTTTGTATTCTTCTCTCCGAGGCTGTCAGTTTCTTCTTTGCGAGCTTTGCTCTTCCGAATGACCTCTTCTTGTTGCTTTTGGCGGCATATCTATTAAAATAGCAAAATACATACAAAAAACTACGCAATTAGGACAAACGATTGATATTTAGCTTAAACAAAAACAAACCAAAAATTAAAAACCAAAAAAATGTTATGTCCGACCTCCCAGAAACGAACAGAGCATGGGATGTCCGACCTGTCTGGGTCGAACGTCTTCATGTGTGTCTGCCCCTAACCAGTCGAACAAATAGCGTTTGTCCGACCCATAAGGGACGAACACACATTCAATCGTTCGACTCTGATAAGTCGGACGGATGCAATTCTGGTGTGCAGAATGGGTTTCTGGTACCCATTTCCTCCGCCTCCATGTCACTATTTTCAACCATTTTTTTTGCACGAAAACATTCAAATCCAACAATATAGAATTGAAATCAACTTAAAACTTGTAAAAATCAAGATTTACTTACCGATTTGGTTGCTTCGAGTTCTTGAATCATTTTGATTTTGAGGCCTCAAAAACCCTAAAGAACATGATTTCTTTGCCAGATTTTGGGAGAAAGTTGCTCATAAACCTTTCTAGCGGTGTTCTAACCTTTTGAATGCCCAAAAAACTTGAAATCATAAATCAATAGAGATGAGAAGAAAAGAAAAGAGAAAGAAGGAAATAGAATAAGGCGTTGGGGGTTTGAAAATGCAAAGGGTATAATGAGAATATGGGTGAGTGAAGAGAGAGAAAATAATTGATTTTAAATTTCAGAGTAGATGAAGAGATAAAAAAGGATAGGTAAAAATAGTCGGATCCTTTCCGATTTTGAATCGTTAAAATTTTTTAAGATAGGCTTGTTGGTCACTTGGCCACCATATGGAGCTGCCCGGTACATGTATGCTCTTGTGAAAAATTCAGAAGCAAAAAAAAAAAAAATTTGGCAACAACTTCAATGCATGCTAATGAGCTTTTAAAACCTAGTGAAATGTACCTTTTTATTATTATTATTATTATAAAATTCACGTTATATCCAGCAAAAAAAGACAACAAATGGAAAAACAAAATTACCACCATCAAATAATAGTATTTACTAAACTGAATTGCAAAATTAAAGTATTTACCTTGGGTATTATCTGTCACGACGCCCATGACGTAGGCCGACGTCATGACCGGCACAGTATACTATACACTGTACATACTCATATACAGTATATAATACACTGTCAGCCTTCACGTATTCTCTCAATCCTTCCCAAATCTACAGAATTTTTTTTTTCTTTTTATACCACAAATCAAATCACATCAACTATCTATATAGATAATCATTCCACTCACATTCATTCCATTCATTCCACAAATTAAATTCTCACCTGATGATCAATATCTATGATCATCTCATTCCATCCTCTCAAGCATTATCTAAGATTACCACAACCCATCTAGGTGATAATACATCACAATTTCATTTCCTCATCTAATATCTTAAGCTATATATATGCCCACACATCCCATCTACATGATAATACGTATATATATAACGTGTGATAAGTATACATATCAAAATAACAAAAGCTATTTCCTCTAAGCCAACATACACATACCAGACTCACTCACGGAGTTTCCTTTTCCCTTCGACTCAATACCTGAAATATTGGAGGAATTAGGGTGAGCAAACAACAGCTCAGTGAATATAGTTCTTGAGATGACAATTATATACATTTAAAGAAATATGACATTTAAACTCATTTCAAACATTTATTCAACACATGCATCGTTCAACGAATATATCATACATGTCAACAACATAAATTTCATGCTTTTCAATCATACAATGCACAATCTCCCTCCTCCGCAAGGCATGAGAGCGGGTCTAACCCTTGTATGGCCGTACAAGGTAGCCACAACCTCTTATTACCCAAGTAACAGTCATTTCAAGGGTCGCAACCCTTGTTAGGACAGGCCACTGACAATGAGGACTCGCAAAACCTCATCCGGGTCTAATTCCTAACGAAATGACGATGAGGAATCGCAAAGCCTCATCATTACAAACTCCACATGCTAAAAACAGTTTGCATGATCCATAAAACTCAATGCAGTTGTAATATCACATGCATACAATCGAACAGTTTATATGCGTACAATGCCATACAAAAACCAAATCAAGAGAACTATACTCACAGTACAACACGTTCAACTTAAACCCAATCATCGTTGCTTTCGAGTCCAGTTCCAAGTTAAATCCAATTAATTTCACCTGTTATAATCACTCCATGATTCAATTTCATGTATTCAGATCTATTTACATCTTTAATGTCTCAACTCACTTCAAATCACTACTAATAAATTCATTTAGGACTCAAAAGCAGTTATCTCGTTTCTATAAACTCAAACCGAGGTTTCATTGGGTTCACATCACTGGTCACATCACTGTGCACAGTACGATTCACATCACTGATCAATGTCACTATTCACTATTCACTGTGCACTATTCACTGTGCACTATTCACTATTTTACTGTTCACTATTCACTATTTACTATTCACTATTTACTGTACACTATGCACTATTCACTGTGCACTATTTACTATTCACTGTTCACTATTCACTATTCATCCGAAAGATGTATATTGTATTAAAATTGTCAAACGGTCTCCAAAACGCATGAAATCGAATCTAACCACAGATTCGAAGTCCCGACAGTCCAGGGAGTGTTTTTCTACCTTCCTAGCTGATTTTTTATTCACGTTGGGGTCAAAACCCCAATTTGTCAAAACGCCGTAAAACGGCTCCAATAGTCAAAATCACTCCCATAAAATCATCACATCTAGCTTAGATAGTAATTTTACGAAGAAATAGCGTGAAAATCACTTACCGGCGGTCCGAATTTCATTCGAATCGCGCTTCCCCGTTTTCTTCTTCTCCTCCTTCTCCGTCTTCCTCTCTGCTTCTTTCTTTCCCGAAACTTCTGCACCTCCTTTCTTATCTTTTCAATTTTTTTTTTTTTTATTCCATACAAAATACTGTTCATTTGGTACTGTTCACTGAATAGTACCAAATAAACAGTAACTTTAATCTTATTTTAAATTTTCTTCCTTTATTCATATTTTTCTTTTTCTATACACTCAATCCACATAATTCAACTCCAAACTAAGCACCATACACACGTATATTTGGCTCATACGTCTAAACTACGTGTATTATCACACGTATATTTAGCTCCTACGTATAAAATACGTGTATTAACAAACATATAACAAACATATAATGAGCTCCAATACATAAAATACGTGTATTAACAAACGTATATTGAGCTCCTATATATAAAATATGTGTATTATTCATCTCGATATACGTGTATGCCAACGTATGTATTTACGTAAATTTACGGGGTGTTACATTATCGCTAGCTAAGAGATAAGGTATAAGTAATAGTTGAGGGATGAGATTTTAATTTCGAGTTCGAGTTTATTTTTATATTTATCCGTCTATTTTAGAAAGGTACACCGAACAACCTCTGCAGTTTCGACTTTGGAATAGTCTCGTCCCTACAAAAGGGTTAGCGGGGACACCAAGAGTTATAAACCAAAAAAAAAAAAAAACGTATTTGGTAAGAATATGTTTTAATTTGTTTTTAAAGCATACATACACACGCACTATGGGTTCAATAAAACATGGATAAAATTAAGTCTATGTTGCTTGACATATATCTATTTATAAATTATATTATATATGGATTTATATTTTTTAAAATCCCACTCGTGCATTTTTCAACTTGCGCACACCACAAGACACTCCTAGGGGCTGAGCCGGCCCAAGCAGTTAAACCCCACTTAAATCCGACTTAGAGGTCAAACACACACTTTGCGAGAGTTAGAATAGATGCCTGTGTTGAATACGCATTTAGTATAATTAAAAATTAACAAATTACTATGTATATTAATGTAAATACCAACGACTTATCCTTAATAAAGTAGATTGGAAGGCAAAAAATTATATAGCCAATCTATATAGTTTAAAAAAAAAAAAACTTACAAATTTATAGTGCTTATCTATGTGGTTGAAAAAAGGTTTTTAGACCTTTAAAGAGACTTAATTAAGCAATATAATTTACTAGTTTTGAAATTTATTTATTTTACTTTTTTTCTTATCCATAGTTAATCTAAAAACTTATGTCATGTAAGACGTTGCGTTAGGTAGTTAACATTTAGTATAAAAGCTTCATAAAGCTCTTTATAATTAGGAACTCGGCGTATTCAATAAATGCAAACCTTGGAGAAGAAGATATAAATTCACGTACCCACATCATATAATTAACAAAAAGCCTATATACTAACATGTGATAGCTCAGTTAGTTGAGAAACTAAATATAAGTGAGATTAAAGTTCAGATTTCGAGTTCAAGCTTAGTTGTGTCCACATTTATCTATCATTATTAGGAAAGTCGATCCAAACACCTATATCGTGTCTAAGTCTGAGAGAATTAATCTTGCACTCCTGTCAAAAAACCTGTAATAATAATAATAAAAATAAAAAAGCCTACATTGAGTTGCGTAAAACTTGAATAATCTATCTTAATAAATCTATGTATAAATTACTCCCCATTGGGATAAAGTTTGGATTTAAAATTTAAAATTGGTAGTGTGTGATGTCATGAATAGAACCACACACAAATATGGTATTGTTATTTGATTTAACTCTAGGTTTTCATCATACAATGCAACAAAATATTGCAATAGGTTTTTATTTTTTGTTTTTTGGGCAAATGTGAGATACAAAGGAGACATAACTCCACCAGCAAAAACTGTCCCCCAAGTCAGCCTGAGTACTTGAACTTAAAGATCTTAGTGGGTCAACCACTCAAACAATCTATTTTTCAGGTCAATTAATAATATATTTTTTAACTCTTCTTTGGCCCTTTCCACTTATCCTCATGCATCATTTTTTCTAAGAGAATTTACAATATATATTGTTTTAAAAATTTTCATTCATATTCAATGACCCTATATTTTTTGAGCCCAAGAAAAATGGGCATTTGGAGGAATTGACCCCAGGCAGAGATGCCTATCTACCAAAGACCACGGATATAGCTTGACCTCTGGTCTTTATTAGAGCATTGGGCGTTCATTTTTAAAGGCAAAAAATATAGTGACATTTACATTACAAAATTGTACTAGTTTGAACAAATCAAAATGCTCCTTCACATTTTAGTTATGATATATTTTTTAGAAATCATCAATGAGACCTTTTTAATTAATTAATTAATTAATTTTTTTTGGGAGAGATGTCTCATTGATTAACACTGATTATGTTAGCATGTCCCAATTAAACACCGAGCCACATTTGTAATTTATGAATTTGTACGAGAATATTTTTGTAAAAAGACAATTGAACTAGCACAACAACGCCACGTAGAAACACGCAGCTATAACCGCCTGCTTAAACACTATACCAGTTAGGTCATTCTCTCGCCTTCTTCGTTTCTCACACAAACGGCGCTTCTCCGTTGTAGCGGCGAAGATGGTAGAGGTGATTTCAATGGCGGAGATTGAAGCGAAAGCGAATCAACTCGAAGTCGATTTCTCGGAAGTCGATTTGGATTCTATACGCTTGCCTTCTGGCGAGGATTTTGGGATTCCTAGGTAAAACCTCCGTTTTCGAAACCCTAGTTTTATTCTGATCTTAGGTTTTTTTGTATGTTTCTACCGAGTTTTGGTCCATTTTTGCAGTGACGACGAGGATGTGCTGCGTCAGGAGGATCCGTTGGAGTTTGAAGGCGGGTTCAGTAACATTATCGTTGTGGACAATCTTCCGGTTGTTCCGCCGGAGAAGTTCGAGAAGCTTGAAGGTGTTGTTCGCAAAATTTATAGTCAGATCGGTGTGATTAAGGAGGATGGGCTTTGGATGCCTGTTCACCCTGAAACCAAGAAAACCCTCGGTTACTGCTTCATCGAGTACAATACTCCTCAGGTATTTTCAATTAGACAGTTGTAGGTTTAGATGCAGTTGAGCGGTGGAAAAAAATTATTATGTAACTGTTTTATGCTCATTTATTGCGTTGTAGATTCACAAGTTCCTGGTGAAATTATACATGCGTTGTACATACAAACATAATTCCGCCTATGAATGAGTTAACAAGTCACAATGCCCTTGCTTCTTAAACATCAATGGATCAATGGTATACTGAAGTTATTGTAGGGTGTACTGCAATTTCCATGTCCACTGACAGAAAATCATATACAAACCCATTACTACATGTCATGAAGTTATAACAGACAGGAATTTGTAGTTGATTTCTCGAGAGCGCAAGAAAATTTGGTTGAATTGGATTTGGAGTTGATTGACAATTCAATTGGTAATGAAGAGAGTTGCATGCTTAGATTGCCAAAAATTCTATAATAACAAACAATTGCACAGCAACTGCACTTGAGAGTTGATTGTCTCCCTAAAATTCACCTCGATATTGTAGATAAGAATGTGTTATTTTTATTATCATCATTAATTATACCTCGTCTGAGATAAGAAAATCTCAAGTTTTCTGTTTGAGTTTTACTAGTTCTATACACTCTCTTACTAATTGCGAATTACAACCCCAAATCTCAATCAATTTGATATTGTACTTACCTTTACTGATTTCCTCTTTAACTTTCAATTCACTTATGTATATGTGTGCATGTGTGTCTTCCTTCTAGTAGGTCTCCTTAACTTGCTTGGCCTTTTTATTTTTCCTTCTTAGCTTATTTGTAATGAAGTTATATGTATCACTAACGTGGTAAGAGAAAATCTTGTCTTATGGTATCTCTTCTTCAGAGCATACTAACCTCGTGTTTTTTTAAGTTGTTATCATGCCTGTCTATGCTTCTAAGTCTGTGTTAATCTTTGCCTTTGGTTGAAATAGGAAGCTGAGCTCGCTAGAGAGAAGACAAATGGGTACAAGTTGGACAAGTCACATATATTTGCTGTGAGCTTATTTGATGACTTTGACAAGTTCATGAAAGTTCCAGATGAGTGGGCCCCTCCTGAAACCAAACCATACACCCCTGGGGTAAGCATCTATTTAGTTGATGACGTTGATCATCGTCGATGATTGATGTACCTTGTTTGTGATGAGTTTATTGTATCAAGTGTTTACATTCATTGAATCTCACCACGGAAATGACCAATCTTACACAACATTATTATTGGAAGAATCTTGATAACCAGCATGGTTTTTTCTAATTTGATTTTTTTTTTCTTTCGACAAAATGCTGATGGTCATTAATTTGTCTATTTTCACTGTTATAGGAAAATCTGCAACAGTGGCTTACTGATGAAAAAGCGCGCGATCAATTTGTTATTCGTGCTAGTTCAGACACTGAGGTTTTATGGAATGATCCTCGACAGTTGAAGCCTGAGCTTGTCTACCGTCGTGCTGTAAGTCATTTTAGACGATTTCTTATTATCTAGGGCACCGTGATGTGAATTTTCTTTTGACTATATTTATTGTTGTAGCCTGTATTATCATAATCAGCCATGTTTTTGAAAGACTTGTGTTGTGGCATGACCTGTAAGCTAAGAAGCATAAATTTGGCATTTCTATTTATAGGAAAATATAGAACTAATTTTCTACAATAAAAGATGTTCTATCTTTAATAATCATTCATGAAATACTAAATAATTTCTGCTATGTTAGAAAATGGTAATTGCATTTAAAAGTGAAAAAACCATTACTACTAGGATCAAGATCTGAGTTGATCAATTAGCACCTTAGTTGGCTTTGAGCTTGGTTAGGCCTGTTAGGGAATCAAGGATAGGTTGCTGAATATTTGATTTTTTAATCATTGATGTTTCTTACTAGAATAAGATTTTTGAGAATTCTTGCTTTCATAATGACTTCCTCCTTCTGATTAGAGGGGTGTGTGGGTTGGGCTGGGTTAGTTTTCAAGTTTTCAACCAAATTTCCATCTGACCCAACCTTATTGGATTAATTTTAACATGAGAAACTGACTAAACAATGTTAAAAGAGTAGTAACACTCAATCAGTTCGACTGTTAATTTGGGTCGTTAGGTGCAGGATTTGATAGACAAACCACGGGCCAAAAAATCTTAGTATTTTTTTTTTAAATCTTTGTATTTAAGCTTTTAAGAATTTTTTTGCTAGGAAAATGAGGTAAAGAGAGAAGGGTGACAAAAGCATGACAAGGAGGGGGGCGTTCTCTTTACAAGAGGGTGGGGCATCCCCCCAGCCCTACCGGACCCTCTCCTTTGTCTACGATGTGGCTCTAAAGGAGGAAGCCCCTACTATTTGCAGGAGCTCTCTCCTCAAAAATTGTGCATAGGAACTTTTAAATTGTTTTAATAATGATTTATATGTTTATAATATATATTGCAAACATGTAACATTGAGCTCTCCCAAAAAATGATTATAATTGTTCAATAAAGTACTGTTATAAGTTAATTTATTAAACCCAAAAAAAAGGATTATAATTGGTGAAATAGTATAAGAGCTCTTCAATGTAAAAATATTTGGTATGGCTAAATAAGAGAAATTAATCTGGTACTCTCAAACACTTGATTCTATTTGTTCCAAAGAATTATTGTTATAAGGTTATTTTTAAGTAAAAAAACAATTACTTTGAAAACAAGAACCTTAAGCCTCAAGTTGTTTTTAGGTGCCTCTTGGCGTGTGCCCCAAAGAGTTTTTAAAACTATGGTTGCTAGCAATCATTACTCCATTGGCCCCAATGCCAAGGAGAATAAAATAAAATACTGAGCAGGAATAGTATTGCTTGTTCTTTTTTTTTTATTGTTTTTCATATGCTTTTAGATTTATTTATTTTTCATGTTCTAGCGGTAGCCGGTTTAAGTATTTAGCAAGATGGGTTTGTTTGACAGTTTTGGACTGAGAGCTTTGTGCAATGGTCACCTCTTGGCACATATCTGGCCACAGTTCACAGGCAGGGTGCTGCTGTTTGGGGAGGTGCCAACACCTTCAATCGCCTTATGCGTTATGCTCATCCGCAGGTTATATTTTATTTTTTATTTACTCCTTTTGATCTATTATCAGCTTTGACTCATACCATGATTTTAACTGGTTTAAATAATACAGGTTAAGCTTATTGATTTCTCTCCTGGGGAAAAATACTTGGTCACATATAGCAGTCACGAACCAAGCAATCCTCGCGATACACATGTGAGCTTCCTAAGTTGCGATAATGCTGTTAATTTTGTTTAGCCTTCATGCATTTCTGATTGAAATCTATTATTTTTAGAGGGTTGTGTTGAATATCTTTGATGTGAGGACTGGAAAAGTGATGAGAGATTTCAAGGGAAGTGCTGATGAGTTTGCCACTGGTGGGACTGGTGGTGTTTCTGGAGTTTCATGGCCTGTTTTCAGGTAATTTTGACTTGTATAGGATGTGTTTATCTGCACCTTTGGCCACATGACGTAGATCTAATGGATAATTCCTTTCTTCTGTTCTTTTTTTTTTTTCCTATTTTCTTTTCTGTTTTTCCAGATGGGGTGGTGGAAAAGATGACAAGTATTTTGCTCGGCTGGGGAAAAATGTGATATCTGTGTACGAAAGTGAGACTTTCTCACTTATTGACAAGAAGTCCATGAAGGTTGACAGTGTGATGGACTTTACTTGGTCCCCCACTGATCCTATACTAGCACTCTTTGTTCCAGAACTTGGTGGTGGGAACCAACCTGCCAGGGTAAGTAGTGAGCTTTTGCATAGCATTTCATTTTCAATTTTGTTGTTTACCTTTTTTGTCAATTATGCTCATTCATCACAGGTGAGTCTTGTTCAAATCCCTGGCAAAGAGGAGCTGAGGCAGAAGAATCTATTTAGTGTCAGTGATTGCAAAATGTATTGGCAAAGCAATGGGGAATACCTTGCAGTAAAGGTTGATCGTTATACTAAAACAAAGAAAAGCACATACACTGGCTTTGAGCTTTTCCGCATAAAGGAAAGAGACATCCCAATTGAGGTTTTGGAGCTTGAGAATAAGAATGACAAGATTGTGGCCTTTGCTTGGGAGCCGAAAGGCCATAGGTTTGCAGTCATCCATGGGGATAGCCCAAGGCCTGATATAAGCTTCTACTCCATGAGGACTGCTCACAACATGGGTCGTGTCTTAAAGCTGACCACTCTCAAGGGCAAGCAGGCCAATGCTCTCTTCTGGTCCCCTGGTGGCCGTTTCATTATTCTTGCCGGTTTGAAGGGTTTTAATGGACAGTTGGAATTCTACAATGTTGATGAGCTAGAGACAATGGCAACTGGGGAGCATTTCATGGCAACAGACATTGAATGGGACCCTACTGGCAGGTAAGTGTCTGCTTCACACATCCCCTCCAAATTTGCTATCAGTATTTGAATGAATAAGAGTTTAATGTCTTGTTGGAATTTGTTAATGAGAGGAAATTTATTTCTTTTGCCTCTATAGATATGTTGCAACATCTGTTACATCAGTTCATGAGATGGAAAATGGGTTCAATATCTGGTCCTTCAATGGGAAGCTGTTGTACAGGATACCAAGGGATCATTTCTATCAGGTACGGTAACATGACTTGTGGCTCTCTGTCCCTTATCCAGATATCTTCTCCCGTTTCTTTTTTCTTCCACCCTTTTGGTTATAATAATGAGTTCAATAAGCAAAATATGAGCCATCGCGGGATGGAAGCTGAAACTTTCAACAAAATTTATATTTCTTTATCCATCTAATTACAACTATTGAACCTTCTGCATTTATATACATTGAAGACTCAAATCTCTATCTTCATTTCTGAATGTATAGTCCTTATTTGGTTTGGAACACGAGTACTTGTCAGTAGCTACTAATTGGCTTTACCTTCTTCATTGTTGTTGCTAGTAAACCCTAAATTTTGAAATGGAGTCAGCCATATGGCATTAATGTTTATCATCATGGTATGATGATGATCAAGATTCTTACATTGTTTGTGATGCTACAGTTTTTGTGGCGCCCAAGACCACCATCTTTCCTGAGTGCTGAAAAGGAAGAAGAGATTGCAAAGAACCTGAAGAAGTACAGCAAGAAGTACGAGGCTGAAGACCAGGACGTGTCCATGTTATTGAGCGAGCAGGACAGAGAAAAGCGAAGGATGTTGCAGGAGGAATGGGACGGATGGGTGAAGAAGTGGAAGCAGTTGCAAGAGGAAGAGAAGATGGATAGGCAGATGTTGAGGGATGGAGAAGCCAGTGATGAGGAAGAGGAATACGAGGCCAAAGAGATTGAAGTTGAGGAGGTGTTGGATGTGTCAGAGGAGGTTGTTCTCTATGACGAAGAGCAGTGATATAACTAAAGAGATTGTTTCGAGTCAGTTTTTTGGAGCTAAATTCTTTAATCCTATCTAAATTATAATATTTACGAGGGTGAACCCTGAAAATGGCAGTTGAACTTGTTTGTCATCTTGCTTTGCTAGGCAGCAAGGTTGGAATTTTTGACTCTTTAGGATATGTACAAGTTCCCTAGTTTAGATTTCTGTTTTTCATTTCCAATTGTTTCTGTTGTAATGTGCACATATATTATTATGCTTGATCCACTCTTTCTTGATGCTTCGTCTCAATCTCTCAGCGCTTATCTTGTGGGATGGAGGCTTGTTTGACATGATGAACAATAAGTTGCAGTTTTCTTGGCAAGTTTCAGAACTGAAACTCTGGTTTCAGTTACTAGCATGAGCTCCCCGGGATGGGGTTAAGGCTGTTTATATAATTAATTCAATTCTACTGTGCCGACTGCCAAGGGACAAGTGATTTCCAAACTACATTTCATCTTCGACAGTAAGAGCTCCTACGCCTAGTGCATCTGTCTGTCTAGGGGGTTCACTGGCTACTGTTTCTACCAAGAATCGTCGTCGAAAACAAAATCTTTAAATATAAGTTTTGGATTTCACAAACTTTTTTTTGTTTTCAAATAGGAAGTGAAAGGCATGTCTTGGGCGGCCAAAGTTTATTAGAAATATATACATATTGAAATTTAAAGAGTTAGAGGTAGTCGGGTCAGTGAGACTTGGATCGATGATCTCATTGTATATTAATGTACCACCATTAATATAGTTTCTCGTAGGAGGGGAAGAGACGCGGAAAGCCTAAAATGTTTGGATTTTCATATGTTATAGTATAATTAATATTGAAAACTCATCTATATTAGAAACACAATGAAATGAACAATTGAGTATTTATATTGAAATTATTTGAAGGGCAAAAGTTCCCTCTTTCTTTTTTTTGTCTAATCTTTGAAATTCTTTAATTTTATTTGGAATCTTATCTTATATATATTTTTTGTACTTGGAATGATTAATTTAGAATATCATTTTAGCTTAATTTAGAATACGTATGGGCCGTGGGCCGTTGCTCTTCTCTTTGGGCACCCTGTACCGGTAAGCCCAGGTCGGATCGGGTCACTCTTGCCATCCACGTTTGTTTATTAAATAGCGAACTCTAGGGTTTCTTCTATTCTTCGAAATCCTTAAAATTACTTAGCGAGGTTTAGCGCTTCGCGAGGCGGATCTGTGTTGTCTCTGCAAAGATGGTCACTTTCAGGGTGAGATTTCCTCTTCTTGTACTTGTTGAACTTCATGAGACCTCAAGCTTTCAAGATCTTCGACTTGTAGATTTTGTTTTTTTTTCGTTGGATGAAAATCTGAATCTCCCTCAAAATGCCTTCTTTTCTCTGTTTCTCTCTGTGATTGCAGTTTCACCAGTACCAGGTAGTTGGGAGAGCTCTCCCATCGGAAGCAGATGAACACCCGAAGATCTACAGGATGAAGCTCTGGGCTACCAATGAGGTTCGCGCTAAGTCCAAGTTCTGGTAGGGAATTTAAATCTTTCAAACCAAGTGTTCGTTGATTTGTTTTGTTTTCCTGATTGATTATTGCAGTTTATTGTTTCTTGGTTTTGTTTATGGGTTTCGTTGTGTGTAGGTATTTCTTGAGGAAGCTTAAGAAAGTGAAGAAGAGCAATGGGCAAATGCTTGCTATCAATGAGGTTGGTTTTTTTGTCCCAAAGATCTTTCGTCATGTTTGTGTGAATGTTCTATTTGATGTGGGAATTTTTAAGTTGTTTAATTGCTTGTGTGGATCGATTCGAGTAGTTGCTATGATATTGCTTCATTGTTGCCAGTGAATCTTCTGATGCTAGAAGCCACCTTTTTTGGGTTTTTTTTAAACATTTTTCTGCATGCTAGAAACAAGTTACCTAGATATTGTTGTGTTAATGTCTTAAATACGAATTTGTATTAGGTAACACTCAGGATTGAAATATGTTATATTTTTCTTCTGGATTGAAACAATAAATATTTATTGTTATTTACTTGTGTTATTTTCTTATGACTCTTAACTATGGACAATTGCCCACTTCTCAATGCTATGCTGCCATGTGCTGATATGTCTCGATCATGGTTGATCAGATTCAACTATGCTGCCAGGCGCCGATATGCTATTTACTTGTGTTCTTTCGACTTGAACTTTCTTTGATCTTTTTTGTTCTTTAGTTGTGAAACCATAAGGTTGAATGTTTTGTTACTCAAGCATAAGTTCTATAAATTGAGAAACAACATAAAATTATAAACTACTCATTTGGTAGCCGAAGTAGAACGTAATGTGCTTTTCTGATCTGGTTTCTTCATTGCAGATTTTTGAGAAGAACCCTACCAAGATCAAGAACTATGGTATTTGGTTGAGGTATCAAAGCCGAACTGGTTATCACAACATGTACAAGGAATACCGTGACACCACTCTTAATGGTGCTGTGGAACAAATGTACAATGAGATGGCTTCTCGTCACAGAGTGAGGTTTCCTTGCATCCAGATAATCAAAACGGCCACTGTCCCTGCTAAGCTTTGCAAGAGAGAGAGCACCAAGCAGTTCCACAAGAAGGACATCAAGTTCCCACTGGTGTTCCAGAAGGTTAGGCCTCCTACAAGGAAGCTGAAAACCACATACAAGGCATCAAAGCCCAACCTCTTCAAGTAATTCTGATAATCAACAGTCGAGCATTCTTCTTGTCGCCGAATTATATTTAGTTTATTGAACTAGGGAAGAGTTAAATTGGGTTGCTGCCTTGGAGAGTTTTTTGTTTCATGTTAAAGACCTGTATTTGTTGGATTTTTATTTCTTTTAGTTTTGGTAGTTACTCTGAAAGTGTCATATGGATTGAGTTTGATTTGAAGCGCCTAAAAATCTTTATTATGTAGTACCATATGCGGCATTGCAAACTTTGATTTCTAGTTAATTAAGAATGCTGTATTAAGAAAAGACTTGGCCGTTTCCTTTCGTTGTCTTGACGGCAAGATGGTACACACTGATGGAAAATGCTAGTTTTGCATCTAAGAGAACCTAGAGTTCAATTGCAGTACCATTAGGATGTCTTGGTGCAATTTAGAAACAATTAGTGCTATACTTGATATGATTAAGTAGGAAGGCACTGTTCCTGGTATATGGCATAATATTAAGGATTGGGTGAAAAGTGTTAAAGTGGAAAATTTGGATATGTGCTGCTAATACAAATTGTAGCTCTGGACAGGGTTGAGTGTGAATTTATACAAGGATAATGATCGTCTAACTCATTTTGTTGATTATTGTCTTTGAAAGTTGTTGAATTGTCTCGTATCATGTGTTAATGCATAATTCGAGGTGATTAACATGTGATGCATAATTCGAGGTGATTAACATGTGATATGAGATAATTTAACAACTCTTTGTTAAGACTCTTTGCCATCTCCATGTTCTGTATATGTAATTTTTGATTGGTTTATATCTAATTAATGTTAAAAGTGAAAACAAGGGAAAACATTTATAATTTCTTCTGGTACGATTGATGCAGAATCGCAGTTATAAAAATAAACAAAAAAGGGGAAGCATCTTTCCTTGAAGCTCATTTGATGTTGCTTCGCTTTACATTCTGCACTAATCTTATGCAAAAAGTAATGCTCGTGGGTTCGGGTATCTATTTTCTTCACTTTATTTTCCAACCGAATTAACGCCTGGGAGATACCGGTGGTGGTGGAGACAACGCTGTTCATCAAGTCATCTCCAGTAATCACATTCCTCACCTGTTAGAATTGATTCTGAAGATATAAAGATTATACTAGAATATCTAATCTTCTATTTTTAGAATATGTATATTCTGATTTGTAATATTGTATATATATTACCTATGGGTGAATCAATAGAATCAAGGAAAACCAATTCTTTCATGGTATCAGAGCCCTAGCAGCCTAGCAAGCTCTTACCCATTTTTTTTCTACGATTTCTTCAGCCATCATCATCATGGCCGACGATGGGAAAATAGATCCCCATTCTCCTTATTATCTTGGGTCTGGAGATCAACCCGGGAATATGATCACCCACGTGATCCTTTCTAATGACAATTATATTGCATGGGCACGTGCAATTAAGTTGTCTTTGAAAGCTCGCCGAAAGTTTGTGTTTGTTGATGGGACATTCACCAAACCGACGGAGAAGAAGAAACAACTCGATTGGGACACTGTCAATTCTATGCTTGTCTCCTGGATCACACGGACTCTTGATCCAAAATTGGCGGCCTCCATTCCTTTTCATGATGAAGCCAAACGACTTTGGGATTATCTTGAGAAGCGGTTTTGCGTGGCCAATGGTCCTCGCCTTCAACAATTGAGGGCCGATATTACCAACTGTAAGCAAACTTCGAATATGTCTATTGATGATTATTATACCCGTTTGATGGGATTGTATGATGAATTGGATCGTCTCAAGCCTCTCCATGCGTGTGCCTGTGGTAATTGTACTTGTGATGTTGCTGGTCGATTTGCTGCGGATCGGGAGGAGGAGAAACTCCATCAATTTCTCATTGGCATTAACGATGAGTTATATGCAACGGTACGTTCTAATTTGTTGTCCACTTCTCCTTCACCTGATCTCGATCGTGTGTATCAAGCATGTCTTCAGGAAGAAAAGTCTCGGGGTATTGCTCGAGATAGAGCGGACAAGGAGGAAATCCATGCGTTTGCTCTACAAACTGCACGACCCAAGGCTCGTGTTACCCGTCCCGATAAATCAAAATTGTATTGTTCTGTTTGTAAGCGATCGGGTCATGATGACAATACTTGTTTCAAAACGCATGGATATCCGGATTGGTGGGAAGATCGGAACCGTGGAGTCCAAGGCAGTGCACGGCCCAATGCACAACCACCTCCTGCGGCTCCTCCGACTGCTCCTCGTGGTCGGCCCAAAGCCGTGGCCGCCACGGTCGTCGCTGCAAATGCTGTGGCTGGTGGGGGGACCGATTCAGTGGCCTCCTCTCATGGGTCCTCTGGCATTTCTTTGCCTGACTTAAAACCGGAGCAGGTTCAAATTTTATTGAATATGATAAATAATAGCCAGCATGATCAGATGATGGGTGAGTTCTCTTCTTTTTCCTGGATTATTGATACTGGTGCTTCTCACCATGTTACTGGCACTGAATCATGTTTGACGGACACTCATCATATTTCGCAATGTTCAGTTGGGTTACCTAACGGCGCACATGCCATTGCTACTAAGGCTGGCCGCGTTTTGTTGACTGATGGGTTGATACTTGAACATGTTTTATTTGTACCACAGTTACATTGCAACTTAATCTCGGTGTCACAATTAATTGATGATTCTAAATGTCTTTTACAATTCACTGATTCATTATGTGCTATACAGGACCTACGCTCGGGGAGTCTGATTGGAGCCGGTGAACGTAAGGATGGACTCTATTATTTTCGGCGGATTCCTACAGTATGTGCGGTAACGGTTCCAGAGATTTCAGATTTTGAGTTGTGGCATCGTCGTCTGGGGCATCCGTCAGATAGAGTCGTCAAGTTAGTTCCGGCTATTTCTTCCAGTACTTCTAGAAAGAAATTGAATAAAGCATGTGAAGTTTGTCCTCAAGCAAAGCAAAAACGTGATAGTTTTCCTGTTAGTGATAGTAAAGCTAGTCGAATCTTTGAACTTATTCATTGTGATTTATGGGGCCCAAATAAGATACCCTCTTCGTGTGGAGCACATTATTTTTTGACTTTGGTGGATGATTTTTCAAGAGCTGTATGGGTTTATTTATTGCGTTCAAAAACACAAGTTTATCAAGTTTTTTGTTCATTTTTTGCTATGATTGCCCGCCAGTTTGAAACACATGTCAAATTAGTACGGAGTGATAATGGTACGGAGTTTAAATGTATGTTGGATTATTTTGATACACATGGCATTATTTTTCAAACCTCTTGTGTTGGGACTCCTCAACAAAATGGTCGTGTGGAACGAAAACATCAACATATTCTTAATGTGGGTCGTGCTTTGATGTTTCAAGGCAATCTTCCTATTACTTTTTGGGGAGAATGTGTGCTTGGTGCAGTGTATCTCATTAACAGAACTCCTTCTGGTTTGCTCCACAATACAACTCCCTTTGAAATTCTCTTTGGCCAGGCACCTGAGTTTGATGAACTTAAGGTTTTTGGTTGTTTAGCTTTTGCCCATAATCAAAAGGCCAAAGGTAATAAATTTGCTCCTCGAAGTAGGAAGTGTGTCTTTATTGGTTATCCACATGGGAAGAAAGGGTGGAAATTATATGACCTTCAGACAGGTGACATCTTTGTTTCCAGAGATGTAAAGTTTCATGAAAATGAATTTCCTTACGAGACTGTTTCTACTTCTCAAGTGCCAGCTTATTCCTCGTCGCCACCTGATTCTAATGCGGGGATTGATGTTGATTTTTTGGAAGACTTGGAGACTTCTTTGGTTGATGATCATGCAGCCCCTGCAATTGGGACTGACATTGTGCTGAATCCCACATCGCCTCATGTGCCCCCTGCACTTCTGTCTCTTCCTGCCTCCACCGATGACTTAGGGCGCGGGTTGCGGGATAAGCGTCCCTCCGTTCTTCTTCGTGACTTTGTTACCCACACTGTACAATCTTCGAGTCCATCTGAGTGTTCATCGTCTTCTACTAGCTCCTCAGGTACTCCTTATCCTATAACACATTATGTGAATTGTAATAAGTTTTCTCCACGACACCGTGTTTTTCTTGCAGCGATCACTGAAGGCATTGAGCCTCGTTCTTTTAAAGAAGCTATGCAAGATGAAGGTTGGCGCGATGCTATGCAGAAAGAAATTGCTGCTTTAGAAGCTAATGGCACCTGGGAAATGGCAGTTTTACCTCCTCATAAAAAGGCTATTGGTTCTAAATGGGTATACAAAATCAAATATCATGCGGATGGGCAAGTAGAGCGTCTTAAGGCTCGTCTGGTTATTTTTGGCAATCATCAAGTTGAGGGGGTTGATTATAATGAAACTTTTGCTCCAGTTGCGAAAATGGTCACTGTTCGTGCCTTCTTAGCAGTTGCAGCGGTCAAGAATTGGGTTTTGCATCAGATGGATGTTCATAATGCGTTTCTTCATGGTGATCTTGATGAAGAAGTTTACATGAAACTTCCTCCTGGTTTCAACGTTCGCACTCCTGGTTTAGTGTGTCGTCTCAAGAAGTCTTTGTATGGTCTACGACAGGCTCCGCGGTGCTGGTATGCTAAGTTAGCTGCTTCTTTGAAGACTTATGGTTTCCTTCAGTCTTATTCAGACTATTCTCTGTTTACTCTACATCAGGGATCGGTACAACTTAATGTTATTGTGTATGTTGATGATCTCATTATTTCTGGTAATGATGCTTCCGCTGTTGACCATTTCAAGGCCTATTTGCACGAGTGTTTCCATATGAAAGATTTGGGTGCCTTGAAGTATTTTCTTGGTATTGAGGTTGCTCGTAATTCAGAGGGCATCTTCTTGTGTCAACGAAAATACACTCTTGATATTATTGCTGAAACTGGCTTATTGGGGTCTCGTCCCGTTGGCTTTCCCATGGAGCAGAATCACACATTGGCTCTCGCCAAAGGCCCTTTGCTCGCCAATCCTGAAAGGTATAGACGACTTGTGGGTCGTCTCATTTACTTAACCTCCACCCGTCCTGCCTTGGTTTATACAGTTCATATCTTGGCTCAGTTTATGCAACACCCTCGTCAGGATCATTGGGATGCGGCGCTTCGTGCGGTTCGCTACTTAAAAGGGTGTCCGGGTCAAGGCATTCTTCTTCGCACTGATTGTGAATTATTTCTAACAGGTTGGTGCGATTCAGATTGGGCTACGTGTCCTTTGACTAGACGGTCTCTTACTGGTTGGATAGTGTTTCTTGGATCTTCTCCGATTTCTTGGAAGACCAAGAAACAACATACGGTGTCCCGGTCTTCTGCTGAAGCCGAGTATCGTTCCATGGCTGCCGTCACTTCAGAGTTGAAATGGCTCAAAGCTCTGCTTGTGAGTTTGGGTGTCACACATTCGCCAGCCATGCGCTTATACTGTGATAGTCAGTCGGCACTCTACATTGCTCAAAATCCTGTCTTCCATGAGCGTACCAAGCATATTGAAGTTGATTGTCATTATGTGCGTGATGCCATTCGTGACGGTATTATTTCTACGTCTCATGTGTCTACTGATGATCAGCTTGCCGACATCTTCACCAAGGCTCTTGGCAAGCGCAAGTTTCTGTATCTACTTAGCAAGTTGGGCATTTGTGATCTCCATGCTTCAACTTGAGGGGGGGTATAAAGATTATACTAGAATATCTAATCTTCTATTTTTAGAATATGTATATTCTGATTTGGTCAATATGGTATAATTGCCATATTATAGATTATACTAGAATATCTAATCTTCTATTTTTAGAATATGTATATTCTGATTTGGTCAATATGGTATAATTGCCATATTATAGATTATACTAGAATATCTAATCTTCTATTTTTAGAATATGTATATTCTGATTTGTAATATTGTATATATATTACCTATGGGTGAATCAATAGAATCAAGGAAAACCAATTCTTTCAGAAGACAACCAATAAGATGAAATCACCTGAATTGAAAAGCCCAGTTGGGAATTTAATGGTGGTTTTCTTGTGAACAGTTTAACTGTATTGTGCCTGCTTCAAAAAATGTCAAAAGTGGTAATTTTTATTTATTTATTATTTGTTATTTATTACTAGTTTTTTCTATATTATAAGTGTTGAATACGTTGATTTGAGAGCTATATCTTTTTGATTGAGTGGTTTCTAATATGATATTAGAAGTTTAGTTTTGTAAAAGGTCTTGGGTGCAAGTCGTTATTAGTATTTGCGTGTTCCTTATTTTACATAATTGGTATTACTTGATATATATTGTTGAGCCTTTATCCGAGAGCTATAGCTCTTGAGTTAATTGATTTCTAACAATAAAGACCCGTTATCATTGTTTTCAGTATCACCAATGACCGAATTGATGAAAATAAAGAACCCATAGATCTTTCTCTTTTAATTTGAAACCGAGCCTTTTTTTTTTATCTGAAATGTAAAGAAGGGCTAGAGCTGCCCAAAACACTCTCCCCAAAAGAAGAAAGAGGAAAACGGAAGATCCATTTTGTTTGGTCCATTTGTTTTTTTTCTGCCATTTGCCTGTTCTTGGCCAGGAGGATTTGAGAAGAAGCAGTCACAGCTGAAGGACATAAGACCTAGATGATGTTAAATATAGAAATGTGAAAACAGTGTGGAAAACAAGTGGAGACTTTATAGCTTTTCTACTTCAACGGCTTTCCAGCCCCTTTCCCACTTTCTATCCTGGATGCTGATAGGGAGGAAGATAGGTGGAAGCTTCCTTCAACAATGGGTTCCTTTCAGTTGACTTTGAGAGTCAACATTTAGTCAACCATCATGCTAATAGAAAGTCTATAGTTTGGATAAGTTTGATGAGTAAAATAAAAAATCTTCTCTTCACAAATCAAATTTAGTTGCAAATTTGTGTCTCTCTCCAAGCTATGGCTGTGGGAGAGGCAATTCTAACTGCTTCCTTTCAGGTGATGTTGGAAAAATTATGCTCTTGGATTCCCACCAATATTGGGTTCCTCTGGGGCATTGATAAAGATCTCAGAAAACTAGGAAGAACATTATCCAAAATTCAAGCTGTGCTAGATGATGCAGAGGAAAAGCAGACATGGGATCTATCAGTTAAAATCTGGCTTGATGATCTTAAAAACGTGGCGTTCGACGTCGAAGATGTACTGGACGAGTTTGCCACTCAAGTTCAGCAGTCGAGATTGGAAGCTAAAGCTCAAAATGATGATGCTAATCAGGTAAAGAGCCTCATCTTGTATTTTAATACAAATGTTGTTTCATTTAAACTTGGGATAGCATCTAAGATCAAGGAGATCACAGAAAAATTAGAGGACATTGCAAAAGAAAGGGATGATCTTGGGTTGAGAGAAGGGGTTGTAAAAAAGATTATTGGCTTCACAGAAAGACCAAAGACAAGTTCTTTAGTCGATTCATCTCGTGTTTATGGTCGAGAGAGCGATAAGAAGAAGATAATTGAGTTGTTGTTGGATGAGACTAGTGAAAATGTAATCACGGTAATTCCCATTGTTGGAATGTGTGGGATAGGCAAGACAACTGTAGCTCAACTTGTATATAACGATGAAGAAGTAACAGGGCATTTTGAATTGAGAGCTTGGGCTTGTGTATCAGAAGAAGTTGATGTTACAAGAATAACGAAAGCAATTCTCGAGTCTGCCACGAGAAAACCACATGCTTTTGAGGACTTGGATCCACTTCAAGTTTGTCTCAAGGAGCTATTGCACGGTAAGAAATTTTTGCTTGTGTTAGATGATGTATGGAATGATGTATGCAATGTTTGGGATGTTTTAAAAGTTCCTCTTCAATTTGGGAAACCTGGAAGTAAAATCATAGTAACTACCAGAAGTAAAGCAGTTTCATCAATCATGGGCACTACTCCTCCTCACTTTCTACAGGGTTTGTCAGATGAAGATTGCTGGACATTGTTCAGGCAACAAGCATTTGGTGAAATAAACACTGGTGAAAATCAAAATCTAGAGGCATGTGGGGGGGAGGTTGTGAAAAAATGTAGAGGTTCACCTCTGGCAGCAAAAACATTTGGTTTTCTACTGCATTCCAAGGTAGATGTGGATGAGTGGAAGGACATATCAACAAGTGAAATATGGGATATACAAGAAGGAAAAAGCGATATAATGGCGTCACTGAGATCAAGCTATCAAAAACTCCCCCCGCATCTAAAGCGGTGCTTTGCTTACTGTTGTGTCTTCCCCAAAGACTACAGTTTTGATAAGGAGACATTGATCTTATTATGGATGGCAGAGGGTCTTCTACAAACCAAAGGAAGAAGAACTATGGAAGATATTGGGAATGAGTACTTTGAAGATCTGTTTCTAAACTCAGTTTTTGTACAATGTAGTCACAATACATCAAGGTTCATGATGCATTCTCTTTTTCATGATTTGGCACGATTTGTTTCGGGGGATATTTGTCTTCGATGTGAAACTGAAGATACACACATTGTTTCTGATAAGACTCGCTACTTGTCATTTCTTCCGGTATCAGATGAACCGATACAATTTGAAGACTTCTATTCCGCTACAGGGTTGCACACACTTATAATACTATACCAAGAAGGCTTGGATTTGATCTCCTTTAAGCAATTCCCTTGTGATTCATTTCTTATGCTGAGATCGTTACGGGTGTTGTGCTTGAGTCATCTTCCCATTACAGATCTGCCAGATTCAATTGGGACTTTGAAGCACCTTCGGTTTCTTGATCTCTCAAACACTCGTCTTACAAGGTTGCCGGAATCAGTAAGTTGCCTTTACAATTTGCAGACACTGATACTAAACGATTGCATTAAACTCATTGAGTTACCGAATGACTTTCATAAGCTGATTAACCTGCGGCACCTCAGGTTGTTTGGATGCGACAAGTTAAAGAAAATGCCTCATGGTGTTGGTAAACTAACTAGTATTCAAACTTGTTCTCATTTCGTTGTGAACAAAACTGGTGGTTCTGGGATAGGGGATTTGGAAGGCTTATTGCAACTTCAAGGAGAACTTACCATTTCAAGGCTGGAGAATGTAGTGAATGTTGCAGATGCCAAGAAAGCCAATATGAACAAGAAGCAACATCTCCATACGCTCAAGTTGAAATGGAGCGATGGAGCAATTGGGAGTTCTCAGGATGAAAGAAGAGAGGAGGAAATGATACATTACCTTCAACCTCATATCAACCTTAAAGTTCTTGTGATTGTGTCCTACGGTGGTTTAAGATTCCCTAGATGGATAAGGTTGCTCTATAATTTGGTGAAGATGGAACTCAGTGGTTGTAGAAAATGTGTGCTTCTTCCACCTCTTGGACAGCTTCCCTTGCTCAAACAACTTGATATAGCGGACATGGATAACATAAAGAAAGTTGGGCATGAGTTTTGTGGGGATGGAAAGTTTAAAGGCTTTCAATCACTGAAGATTCTGAGATTTAGAAACATGCCCAAGTGGGAGGAATGGTCAGGAGTTGAGAAAGGCGAAGAATTTCCTTGCCTTGATGAGCTTAAAATCCAAAATTGTCCCAAGCTTAAGGAATTCTCTTGTCAATTTCCTACACTATGCAAAATGGTGATAAAAGAATGTAGAGAATTAATCTCTCTTCCAAGGATTCCCCAAGAGGAAGGCGAAATATTCTCGTGTCTCCATAAGCTTCGCATTTGGAACTGTCACAAGCTTCTGGACTTGCCACCCCTCTTCTCTTCTTTGGTTGATTTGAACTTGAAGAACTGTCAAAATTTGTCAGTTCTTCCAAAGCTTCCATCACTTGTTCATTTTGAAATGGAAAGATGTGATGCATCAATCTTCAAAAAGATGCCTGAACTCTCATCTCTTTGTGAACTCTGCATCTCTAATTTTACAAAGCTAGTGTTTATACCAAAAGGGTTCTTTCAACACCTAACGGCGCTACAAAGTTTGAGGATCAAAGATTGTAGAGAGCTACTTACATTTCAGAAAGAAGTTGGGTTTCAGCTACTCCATTCTCTCCGGCGATTGGAAATCTTGGACTGTCCTAAACTTGTTTCATTCCCCGAAGATCAACTACCAACTAGTCTTCAACGTTTCGAACTCCGGAATTGTTTCAATCTCGTGAGCTTTCCTCGGGCACTGTGCAATCTTACCAGCCTCGTAGAATTGGAAATCCATAATTCTCCAAAAGTTGTATCCTTTCCAGAACTGGGATTGCCTGCAAGTCTACAAAAGCTCTGGATTTCCCATTGTGCGAAACTCGAGTCCTTGCCCAAGCACCTCTTCAACCTCTTATCTCTCACAGATTTGTCTCTTGAAGGCTGTCCTTGTCTCACAACATTTCCAGAAGGGGGCTTGCCTCTCTCTCTAAAATTGCTTTGGGTCAAGGACTGCGATAGTTTTGAGTTCCTAGCGGAGAAGATGAACGCCCTAACATCACTTCAAGAATTGAAGATCAAGAACTGTCCACTTCTTGTAAATTTTCCTGAAGAGGGGCTGCCCACCAGCCTAAAATTGCTAGAGATCAGTGGATGTGAAAACCTGCAGCTTCTTCCCATGGCAATGCTGCATAAACTAAGTTCCCTTAGTGATTTGATCATTGATGGGTGTCCTGGTCTCTTCTTATCACTGAAAGAAGAGTCTCTGCTGCCTCCCAATCTTGAATATCTCACTCTCAAGCAATGTGGAAATATGGAGTTCTTACCCAAGGGATTGCATAATCTTACCTCTCTTGTATCATTGTGGATCAATGATGCTCCTAAAATTGCATCTTTGCCAGAAGAAGGGCTGCCCTTTTCTCTTCAGGAGTTGTATATCACTGGTTGTTCTCTCCTGAATGATTTGTGCCACAAGGGGAAAGGGAGTGCATGGCCCAAGATTGCTCATGTCCCCAATATTACCATATTTTGATGATAAGAATCCAAAGCTCTCGTGCTGATGATGAAGGTACAGTATAAATCACTCAGGTTCTTCATCTTTTTTAATTCTATAATTTCTTATCATATACAATGCAAGTACATCCAGATTGTTAATGGAGAGTGGCCTAGTCATGGTGAGGTGGTTCCAACACAAACGTTTTTAACCAGTCTTACAATTATTAGGGCTGTAAATACAAGACTTTTGATTGTCTGAAAACTCCGAACCCAACTTAACATCCGGTAACAACCTCTCTATGAGAGGTAAGGCTGGATACAACGACGTCGTCCCTTCCCCATACCCAGCAATGGCGGGAGCCTCATGCACCGATTACACCTTGTTTAAGATATAAATAAATTATCTCACACACAACTTTAAAGAGTACTACTGTAAGCTTTCCTTCATTATCTACACAACTGCTTACCAGTGAGAACTGCTATCATTTTGACTCTTGATTTGTTATTTTCAATAGCAGAAAAGCAGATATTTCAAAATTCAGGATGCCAGAGGAACCAGCTCTCGTCCTTGGATTTTCCCTGCAGAATAATTAGTTTCGCGAGCTACTCAGTCAGAATGGTATCGGTATGACTTGGGTGTAGGACAGATCATGAAACTCCTCTGATTATGGACTAGCCATGGAGGAAGCTGGTGTAGGAAGTCCTATAACAAGTGTAAAGCTTTGCAGCATATCCTTTCCATGGTTTCTTTCTTGACTAGTACCAAAACTTTTCATTGAGTTGAAAGAAAGGGAGAGGAATCAGAACTGGATGAATGCTAATGACATTGTTACATATTACATATCTGAGTCCTATTTATACAAGGCTTACCAACCTTGTTATCTACTATATTGACTCTTGTATTAGGAGATCCATTGCTTGATCGTCTTTTGTCCCCAGTTGGAACCTTGCATAGATAGCACACATTGTCTCAGTACTCTTAAAAGAGTGGAATGATATAGTATTCTGTACAATCATCAGGAACTCAACTTTATCTGCTTTATTCTTACTGATTGAATCAGCATCAGTTGCCAACCCAATTTTATGTTGGTATCAACAATGTCAAAAGATTTCTGCACTCAGCACAGATACATACCCTAATCCGCTTCCGATCAGAAGACTTGGGTGTATAAAAAGGTGTTAATCAACATCTGGCAGAAACTGGAATTCCAGTCATCTCAATCACAAATTTGCAACATAAAAAGCAGAACAATGACTTGTTTATAGCCAAAAACATAAATAGCTGAAGTTAGATATCCTCCTATCTTTGCACTTCATAAAATAGAAACCATATGGGGGTATATATATCAGTAGGCTTACATCCATCAAGCAAAGATCGAACTGGTTCTGGTCCCTCTCCATCAGGGGACCATCAACTCGTCTCCATTCCTTTCCACATTTATAAAGATTCCCAAAACTAAGTATAACTATGAAAACAAATACCAAATAAAAAGTTTTTCTGCCACTGTCACGGCAAAGACATCACACACAGTAGGACACAAATTTGTTTTACTCGGTAGTAGTAGTAGTAGTTGCTATAGCAATCAATAAAGCCACAAATATCACTTGATAGGATTTAATTCTTGGGTCCAATGTCCTTGAGAGCGCAGATCTGCTCTTCGCCCATTGCAGACATCACCGACACCACAAGGTCTTTTCCTTCAGCAAATCCATCTTTAATCTATATATACATATAAAATTAAACAAGGGTGAGAATAATGACAATGCAATCACGAGTAATTTCACCTATCTTAGAAAGATTATTTGGACTATTACAAACCTGGGTGAGCAGATTGTCATCGGTGGGAAGCCTCAAATCGTCCTTGGTGTTTCCATTATCAGTTAAAAGGCTTACCTGCAAGGAGCCCCTCAATACCAATTAATTCAGCTAGATCTATAAAGAACAAGTTCCCAAGAACACCATCTTCAGAAAAAAAAACTTACAAAGCCATCTTCAGAGATATCAATCAGCTGATAGTCAGTGCGATTAACATGGGGAACCTGAAAAAAGAGAGTAGATAAGTAGGTATAATCAGCAAACTTATGGATATATATTGAGTAAGAAAAGCAAGGATGCATGACTTTTGGATTGACAAGTCAACTACAAAATGACGACAAGATTTAGGGATGCTTACATCACAGTTATGAGATGAAGGCACAATATCTTCAAGCTTCTTTGCAGTGAATATGTCAATTGCCACAAAGTGACACTTGGCATGGCCGTGTTTTCCAGTTTTGGAGGTGGAGACCTCAACAACCTATTCACAGAGAAGTCGTCATAAAAAAAACATTGCATATTGAGATCGGTTGGTCAGTTATCAAAATAAAGAAGGGTATCATTTGTCATGTGCATCAAGAGATAAGCCAGGGAATGAACTTTTCAATATTGACTTTCAGATACAGAAAACAATACTATAAAACATGTTTTTTCCTTTTTTTTTGAGGGGGTGGTTCAAAATGTGGTCCTTTAAATTATGCATATCAAATCTTCTTTTCATTGGCTTCCTTTCTTTTTTGGTAAAAATACTCATTTCAAAACGTAGTTTTATCTTTAACATGAATCGAGTGTGACACTATGGAGCATTCTAATTTTTTATGTTTATCTTTTTTGTTTTCATATATGTAAACAACTTCAATATTTTTCCTTCTTTTCCTTCTTTTCTTATAATGAAAACTTGCATGGAAAAGAGAAATTTGTTACTGAACTTGCTGCATATTCCACCAATAAGAGGTTAAGGTTAAGGCTTTTTTAGCAATTGTTTCTTGTATTGCGATACATGTTCACACACACATTTCACCGGAGATACCATGTGTGTACACATATGACATATATGAGTGTTTGAATCATCATCATCACCAACAAGAGGGTTAGAAGGTCCACTGACATTTTGATATATACATATATAATCTGAGTGTCTACATGAATTCTGAAGTCATGGCTGTTTTCTCTTGACAGAAATTCCAAAGTAAGTGCATTTTTTTTAGGTTGTCTCTTGATTCTCTTCAACAAGAAACCTTTCTCCAGAAAAGATCTCTTTATTCTGAAATTTGTGTGCTAGTGACATGGATATTAAGTAAATGGGAGTTTCCGTTGGCCCTGTTAATTTTGACACCAATTTGATTGGTTTACAGCTTTCAAAATGCATGGAAATTTTGTTAGATCAATTCCTTTTAATAAAGAAATTAACTCATTCTAAAACTTCCATGTAGCCCAAAAGGAAACAAGTGAAATCATAGGCGAAATTCTATCAGTCTATCAACAATCCACACGTGTGTGTGTGTGTAGCTTCAATGCAGATTACAATATAATATGCCAAATCCACAGGCTGTTCCAAATGAAAACAATGAAACCTATGATAGAAGAGGAAAAAGGAAGGAGAAGAATATGACCGAGATCCTTGGATAGTTGGATTATTCTAGAACTGTAAAACATCCAAAAAGTTCTTGAATAGCTCACAAATCCCATAATTATGCAGTAAAAATCCTTTTTCCGACTTCCCAGAAATCAAAAGTGGGAGAAAAACAGTCTTATTTCTCATCAACACATAAACGGCAGGATATGAATTTGCTTCATGAATCTTATTAGATCTTAAATACAAGCAGCAAGATTTGCCTTATTAAAGATAACACAACCAAAAAAGTAAGATTTTAATAAAAATATACCACTAAATTTTTCAAGGAAATAGATCATTGGCCAAAAAAGAAAGAATCCCCCTAACTTTACTGGTAATAAAAAATTACTGACCGAATTACCATACCCATAATTAGCAAATCAAATCAACAAAAAAAACCCAAGAAATTACATAAACAGTAAAACCAATTAATCCACAAGGGTAGTTAGAGAAATCAACAAAAAAAAGGATTTACACACCTACCAATAACAGTAATGAACACACAGAACAAACCCAGATATGGAAGCCCATGAACTCAAGAACAAGACTATTTTTTTTATTTTTATTTTTTAAAGAATAATAAAATAAGAAGATACTGCAAGAACGATCACATTTGTCGAAGTCGACCCTTTTCTCAAACAAAATCCTAAAAAAGGCCCATGAAGTAGAAACCATCAAACATGCAGAAATCAAAGTACCCAGATGAAATCTCGAACAAATAAACACATTAATCCATTCATTCAGCCCAGATTTTGGTAAAAAATAAATAAATAAATAAAAAAGAAAAAGAAAAGAAAAGAAAGAAACCTTGCAGGGCCTGCCCTTGATGACTATGTATCCGTTCTTACGGATTGTTCCAGCCTGCTGAGGGTATGTTTTGGAGGCTCCAGCGTCCCCTTTTGATTCGAAGTGATGCTCTTCGTCCGACATTTTTCTCTTCTTCTTCTTCTTCTTTCTTCTCTCTTACAGACTTTCTCGCCTGCTAATGAAGTTGGAGAAAAAGAGAAGGGAATTATAAAGCGAAGAAGAGGGTCAACGTAAATTGCCTCCGTTCTCAACTCTTACTTCTATTTCTTCTTTTAGAGCAGAGACGAGACCTCGAAGAGTCCACTCCCCTGATGCCCCTCTCTGGTTAGGGTTTCGTATTTATTCTCTTTCAACGGCTCAGATCTTTTTCTCCTTACTCGCCCGACCTAATTATTAGATGCTTAATATCTTCTCTTTCCTTTTTGGGTTGGGATACAATTTTTTCTTTTGTATCCAAAATTTTGTAAAAACCGAAAACGCCTTTAGATTAGTTTGTAGAGTCTATAAAATAGGTTTTACAAAAAAAAAAAAACATATTATTTTTAAAAAATAATATAAAACCTATTTCATATAAAACCTATTTTTATACTGACTTTTCTACGAGCCCCCGAGTCTAACTAATCCTTAAAAATTAGCTTACAACAAAAGGGTTACCAACAACTTATATATCCCATATCATAATAACTCTACCTACTAAGTTAGACTGTGCAAACACGGGCATGAGTCCCTGTAGAACATGGTGTAACTAAAAATTATGTTCAACTCAACTAAGTGTTGGAGAGGAATAAACGTCGATCTTACCTCCTCGAGGTGAAGTTCAATTTGTTCTTTGGATGCAAAAGAACCCGGCCAAGAGGTCAGAGTGGGACAAGCTCAAATTGCAACCTAAATATGAAAACCTACCCTTGAAAAACTGAACATCATCAACAATCAAACTTGTCTTTATATTGAAGAAAAAAAAAATAACCAAGGTCCACCCAAAAAAAAGCTCTAAGATCACTGTACATTCATTCCCTTTCCCTCCATGAAAACATATAAAAAAAGATTCACAAAACAGAAGAATTGTAATGAGGCTGCAACATCTTCCCTTCCTTCTTCGTAAGTTATGTGAAACAGGGTTCAATATCTTTCAAAAGCCCAACAATCTGTTGCATGCATGGCCTCTTTGTAGGCAAATCAGCAGTACACAAATACCCAATCCTTAATGCTTCTTCCATCTCAGATTCTGAACCTGTCACTCTAATTCTTGGATCAATTGCCACTCCACACTGGTTCTTCCTCACTAGACCTCTCACCCATGTCACCAAATTTGATTCTTTCTCCTCTGGATAATCATCTCCCACTGGTTTCTTCCCTGTAATAAGCTCAAACAGAACCACCCCGAATCCGTAAACGTCAGATTTTAATGTCGAGGAAGCCACATTTTCTGGCTCATAATTCTCTGGAGGCATATATCCTGGTGAAGCATGAGAGACATCATCTTCTAGGCCACTGACCAGCCCAAAATCTGATAGTCTAGGCTCTAAATTTGAATCAATGTAAACACTGCTAGCTTTGACATCTCTGTGAACTATGGCAGGAGAGCAACCATGGTGAAGAAAGGCCAGTGCCCGAGCTATGTCCAGTGCGATTTTGTGTCGAAATCTCCAAGTTAAGAGCAAACCTTCAGAAATAACACTCTGATCAGCTCCATTGTTATCTTCTTCTTCTTCTTCCCATGGATTTGGGCTCCAATCTGGTGGCCTTTGAACTTCTAGTGGCATTTCATCATGAAGCAATTTCTGCAAATTTCCATTCTCCATGTAGTCATAAATGGCAATTCTCTGATCTCCAGCTAAACAGTATCCCATCATTGGAACAAGATTTGGGTGCTTGATCCGCCCAAGAAACTCAAGCTCCCTCGCGACTTCCTTGTCTGTTAAAGTAGACACATGAGCCAAAACCTTCACTGCTACATGGATTCCTCCTGGTAGCAATCCTCTATAAACAGGCCCAAATCTCCCTTCTGCTAACAAAGTGCTCCGATCGAAATGTGAAGTCGCAGATAAGAGATCCGCAAAGGTGATGTTTAACAATGGTTTCTTGAAAATTACTACCGGAACGGAGGTTGCAAGCTTGACATCAGCAATCCAAGTGATAGAATCTGTCTGGAATGAAAAGGGTCCTGAGATGTTTTGTTCTTCTTTGCTTGAAGTTTCTTTGGCTGCCCATTTTTTGGTTTTATTTCTGCAACCAAAGGCTAGGCAGAGCAAGCCCACAAGAAAACTTACAGTTGAGAGGCTAATTGCAAGAGAAAGCTTGAGTACATTGTGTTTAGTGCTTCTTCTTCTGAATAGATCTGGGTTTGCAGCAATTGGACAGCTGTTTACCGATCCAACGAATGCAGAACTGAAGATTTTGGGTGATATTTCTGAAGCACAGAAGGTTAAGTTGTTGTAGGAGAAGTTGAACCATTTCATGTGGTTTAAGCTCTCTAGCAAAGATGATGGAACTTCTCCTGTCAGATCATTAACAGAAAGGTCTAGAACTTCAAGATTGTTAATATTTATGGATGGAATTTGGCCGCTGAGATCATTGTTAGAGAGGTCCAATGTGTTTAAGCTAAGTAGTCTTGAAATCTCAGTTGGAATTTTCCCTATGAGACTTGCTCCGGACAAGTTAAGATATTCTAGATTAGAAAGCTTATCAATTTGCGGGAATTCTTGCCCGGAAAATCGATTGCTGGCAAGATTAAGGTGTTTCAGATTCTGGGCTTCATTCCAATCTTGGAGGAGCTCACCACTAAGTTGATTCATTGAAACATCAAGAAAAACGAAGCGTGAAAGGTTGAAACTAGAATCGGAAGGATATACCTGAGAAATTTGGCCTTGAAAATAGTTTCGACTCAAGTCAATTACTTCCATCCTTTTCTGAAACACACCCATGACAGAACCATGAAAAGAATTCCCAGAAACATTAAGATAAGAGATGGATATAAGCCCAGAGAACGCTGAAGATCTGCCGTGAATCTCATTCCCAGCAAGGTTAAAAGATGTAAGCTTTGGAAATGCAGTACCAAAATCAGGAGGAATTGTGCCATTGAGAAGATTAGATGAAATGTCAATCAAAACAAGACTTTGGCATTTCATAATTCCTTGTGGAACACTTCCTATGAACTTGTTGTGATTGAGTTTGAGAACTTGCAGGCTCAAAAGAGAGCTTAAAGACACTGGAACTTCGCCAGAGAAATTGTTGAAAGAAAGATCAAGGACTTCTAAAACAGCAAAATTGCCAATGTTATTAGTGAGAGGACCCGAAATTTGGTTGTAAGAGAGATTAAGGCTCTTCAGGCTGCTCCCCAAACTCCAGAAATCCGCCGGTAAACTCGTGATTTTATTGTTACTTAGATCCAATGATTGAATCTTGCTTAGCTTTCCCATGGTAGTCTCGGGAATTACACCAGTGAGACTAAGACCAGAAGCTTCTAGCCGGATAACATTTTGGCGTTGGGCGTCGCAGAAAACACCTTGCCATGAACAGACAGGAGCAGAGAAGTTGTAAAACTCTGAAGACATTACACCCATTTTCTTGAAGAAATCAGAAACAAAGAACCCATCTGTGTTTGGTTGTTCAGAAAGTGAAGGCCTGAAGAACAGTGCTAGAATCAAAATTGAACTAAAGAAACAAGAACCCATTGGACTAGAAGGCCTGAAGCTTACAAGAGTCATGGAGAAAAAACTGTATTAAAATCATATCAGAGGTTCAAGAAATTGGCTCAGATAAATGGTTTTGGAAACTTTTAAGCTGAATTGTAAGACTACATAACCTGAAAGACTCCATGATTCTTCAACCCAGTTTTTTTTTTTTTTACTTTGAAATCAAAACTACTGAAACAAACAGCATTTTTCCTGCAAGTTGGGGTATTGTTACAACCACAAAAGCCAAAAGTGTAAATTAAGATAAAGCTGAGCCCTGTAAGTTGGAAAACACTACAAAACAGAAGGTAAGCTCAAACAAAGACAACAGTCTGAAGGTCTTTTGTCTGTGTTCAGAACATGAGAAAGCTCAAGTCTACTTCTACCTTTTGTGCTTTAAATGGAAGAAAACAGAAAAAGAAAGAGGTACTTTGGCTTCTGGGAAATAAAGATGATGGGAAGGTTTGGATGTCAAGGACTCGGGAATTTAGTTTCTTATAAATGGAAGGATTGACAAAAAAAAAAAAAAAAAAAAAAAAACCTTTGATGGGTTGGTAAATTCTTTTGGGAACTGTTGGTTGGATTAATGATTTGAAAGAAGAGTGATTGATTTCATTGAGAAAAAGTGACTAAAAATTGAGGAATTCATAATTCCAACATACTAAAACCTTTTGCCATGTGAAATACTCTCAAGTTATACTGATTCTGCTCTCTGTTCATTCCCTTAATCTACACATCAATTTCAATCTTTTCTCATCATGGCTAGAGGCCCATTTGATGAAATGATCAGTACCAAATCCTCACTCCAGAAATCATCCAAACTGTTAATCTGGTTGGTAAAAATTCATTTTTTTTTTTTAGTCCAACTCAAGAATATGACAGGTGGATTATTCGGAACTAAATAAATTATCTGAGGTTCACTGGATCATCTTCCTTAGTTTAATTTTTAGAAAAACTAACATCTAAACTGAAATCACCAGACATGAGACAATTCTATGGAAGAAGGATTTTTTGTCAAATTTGCTTTAGTAAATTGCTTTCTTCGTTTTTATCTCTTGACTATGACCTTTGCCAACCTACACCAATGCAATTTCTGGAATTTTAACTTTGTATACCAAAAACTTCTCTTTCCAATTATTCAAGATAAAATGCATGATGGAGACTAATTAAAACAAATAGAATAAATTTAAACTGAAAATATGGTACAAAGGACTTAGGTAGCCATTGAATTAGTGGGTTACCCATGAAATTTTTGAAAGGAATCATATTTAATCAGAAAACCTTAAAAAAATAAAAAAATCAATGGCCTTGATTGAGGTAGGACCACAAAAGTGAAGCTTAGAAGGGAAGAAGCTTTCGCATGGGCTTCTTTAGAGAGAGAGTATTATAGTAGAAGGAAAGGTTGAGTATGTAGTGGAGGAATAATTATGTCTTAATAGATTTTGGTTAAAGCAAATTTGTGGAAAAGAAGGTGAAGAGCACAAGCAAAAATGAGTGGGAAGCTTTCATGATTTGCATTCATTTAGGTGGTGGAGTGAGAATGAATCAACCAAACATATTAATTATCAACACCCAAAACTCTAACTAATTATCATGCTATTGAAGGTATCATTTAAACAACTATCATATATCTTTCACATAATAAAAATAAGTTGTTAACTGTTACCACTGCCTCATCTTAGGGGTGAGTGGGATTAATAGGTCAGGAACCAACCTAATTTGTTCCTGAGAATGTGGTATGGTGATGGTAGTAGTTGTATAACTAACTAATAACAAAAAAATAAAAAATAAAAAAGTAAAAACAAGTTGAATGATCTAAGAGTGCATTTATGCAATTAAATATGTAAAATTTACCCAATTTTATTTGAAGGGCGAAGACAACTTCTTCTTTCTTTCTTTTTTTTCATTTTTAAAATTCTTAATATACAATGTATTGTTTATATGTAATATTGTTAGAATTCAATTTTTTGAAACTCTCAATTAAAACTTTAAGGTTGGTGTTGATTTTTTAAAACAAGGCTTTGGGGTTGGAATTACACGAAAGTGAACGTTACATTTTGATCAATATAAATAGTTGGAACAGCAGATTGGCTGTGCTTGTTTATACATAACATCAGATTTGTGGTGAATGAGCAAGGAGGTATAGAGGAGTAGAAGCCTCATTTACAAATATTACCATGGTGGAATTGATGCAATTCATAGGAATATGTGGAGTCACGTGACATCATTATTTGAATGATTTCTCATCTAATTAAAAATAATAATAATAAAAATAATAAAGAAGTAAAGTCATAAATGGAAATATGATAAAGTTTGATTTTGTTCACCACAAAAAAGCTATAGTAACTGTCTAAATCTTATTGACAATTATATTGTAAAGTTTTGGATATATCAATTTTAATAAATCCATACTTAATATTAAATAATTAATTTACTTTTCTTAATAAGTAAATCGAAAACTACAAGCGCTTTTGAAGGATACCAATCACTTTCTATAGTTTCCAAAAGTTGTAGAATGTCCTCATTATTTTCCTCATAAATTTTACTAATGGCATAAGATAGCTAAAATCTATTATAAAAATCACAAACTTACAACTACACCAAAGTTAAAAGGAGCTCTTGCAAGACTTTTATTATAAAAAAAAATATTGGAATCAGACGCTGGCTAACTTAGGTGGTATTTGTTAACTCTAAACATCCTCTAAAAAAAACTAGAGGGTAATAAATAAAAAATAATAATTAACTTGTAAATTTGAAGTAGAGGCATAAATACTACAATAATAAGCAAAAAAACCTTGGCGGTGTTTGGTTTCCAATCCAAAAACTGTTTTTAGCTTTCAAACAGTGAAAAACAGAAAATAGCATGGAAAAACTTGTTTGGTAAACCAGTATTTGAAAATTGCTTTTTAAATTTTTCCTTACAAAAAGAAAAAAAAAAAAAAACTTGAAAAATGACAAAATGTCATTTCTCAAGTTTTCTGATATTACTTTTTTGGTACCATGAAAAACAAGAAAACCGTTTTAGGATACCCAATTAAACAGGCCCTTAGCTTATTTTAGTAAAACTTAAACCGCTACTACAAATAGAGGTCGATTTTGAAGAAGAAGTAGAGAATAAGCAGAGTTACAAATGCTACCTTGATGTTTATTTTTTGGACCTCTACTTGATAAATATAGTCTTTGGGTAAACATTTACACATTCCCCATTGGTATGTTCAGAACAAAATTTTGTTTTGACTCTTTTTCTTTTGTGTGTGAACAAACAGAAAGTAGGTTTTACCAGAAGGGCCCAAACAACTTCACAAATGCAATCAACTGAATAAGTATGGTAGCAGCAAAGGAAGAAGAAAAGAAAAATGTTTGAATACAATAATGGGTTCTCATGGCAAAATGAGAGAATGTTTCCTTCAATATTTACATCACAAATATTAGCTAGCTCTTGTAATTGGATTTGGCAAGGCCCAATATTTCTTGAATTACATTGAATGCTTGGGATAGCTGTATTTACATTATCAATGAACTTCCAAATGTCTCAGACCACATGTGCTCTTAGTAAGTGAGCTCAACAACTATGGAAAAAACTGAAATTCAATTTCACTCAAAACACTATAAAATCATAATCAACATTTGGACACCCCCACCCAAAAAAAATAAACTTTTTTCATTGAAATCCTGTCACTGACTTATATTATTTCTCTCAAACTTTCTCACTATATTTCCACACTGAGGTTTACCACAATAAAAAAAAAAAACAAAAAAACAAAAATAATTGTGAATGCCAACTATAAAATCACAGGCATAATAATGACTAGAGTGTTTACTCAGACCAAGAATATCTTTCAATGGTTTGGTGTTTACCTTGACAAATGAGTGGTATATGGAACATGCTGGGAGACGAGATGTGCAACGTCCTTCCACCAAGAGACCTCCATTTCTTTTAAATGAAGCTTTTGCTTGGTGGACTCCAATGCAGACTCCAACTCCTCTATCTGTTCTTGCTGTCTTTCTTCAAGTAACTCATGCAACCTCCTTTCAAGTTCATCAGGAGAAACTCCACAGTTCTCCCAACAGCCTGCCTCTTGAGAATCATCTTCTTCATGATCCATGCAGCTTCCATTTGAATCAGCACTCTCCGTTATCATCTGTAGCTTCTACACTTTCAGATATTTGAATATATGGCATAGAATACGTCAAAAAAGTAATGGGAGATTAAAAAAGATTACAGATTAACAATACCACCTTGACCCAATCGAGGTTATGCCTTGGGGTCCTAGAACTTAATGGTATGAAAGAGACTTAAAACTCAGCAGGTCAGGGCTTATGCCTTGAGAAATTGAGACTTAAGGTTCTAGAGTGAGGCTTATCCCACAATACACAAAATCATACATGAATTGGAACAAGTAAAAATTATCCTTTTCATTCAGTCTCTTCAATGTTTTAAACCAAGTCTAGGCTTAATCTAGCCCCTGATGGCATCTCAAAATTTGTAGAATGTTATGGACACTCCAAAAGGCATGTTTCACTCCAAGCTTGAGTTCCTTTTGCTAATACTAAAAAGAAGGAACTCTTTAAAGCACAAAGTGTAGATTTGGTAAAAGAACAGAACAAATGTAAGTAAATGATACAAATGAATGAATACTAAATAGAAAAGCTAAAACAGAAGTGTAGAGTCAGTTTGCTAATACGGTAATACCTCTGTCTTCTGCTGATGTGCATGTTCTGAGGTTGCTTCAGCATCCAATCTCAACTGCAAATATTCTAATTCAGCTTCAAGTTCTGCCTCCAACTCATCAATTCCCGCAGAACAATCTTCTTTCATGGATGCATCACATTTGAGGTGACTGTCACATTCCATCGTGTCCTCTGTCTCTACCATATTGTGAGACAATTCGCAGCTCTGAATGACAGGAGAGTAGTTTGTGTTTCTGATTGCAGGGCTTGTGGTGGAGGACCCAACATCTTCATTTGACTCAAAATGCTTAGAGATTACATCTTTTCTGGGCATTTCATTTTTAATTTCTTCTATAAGAATTTCCATTTGTGTCTGCAACTCCATCATCTTGTTGAATTCATTCTTACTAGCAGCCATAAGGAAACAAACACCAGCTCCAAGTCCCAAATTGAAAGACATGTCAGTTGTATTTTTTCCTGGTTAAGGAAAAGAAGAATTAGTTACTGAAAGAATGTAAGAAGCTAATTGACTCGCATTGTCTGTAACAAACACAAGTGTGATAGATACAAGGAATTGATTTGCCTTATAATAATTATCATTTTGATGAACTATACAAAGTACTACTTCCTTTAGGGTTTATCTAATGATGCCATGTGGGACATAACAAAAATATTATTATTGTTTATTTTGTAATAAGAAAGTTTCTATATATTGAGTTAATAATTGTCTTATCTTTGATTTTTTTTTTTTTTTTTTTGATGATGCGATTTGTTTAGTGCAAGCAACATTATATAATACATACATTAAATCATTTTTATACAAAAACTATTGCTAATACAATTTCTTCAATATTAAACTTGTCATAGTACAAAAAAATACTAAGAATGGAAATCATTTAAAAAAGAAGAAAATTGGCAATTGATGTATCCATGAAACTCTGAATACTTAGTAATAGAAGTAACATTCCGTGATGAAAACCAAATGTTAAAAAAAAAATTAAATAAATAAGAACACAATCATAAGTGCAATACATGATTATTTTAAAATGCCATACAACAATATACATGATTTTCTTAATCTTACCAGTAAAGTTTAAAAACTGGTGCATATCATAAAGTATACTTCAGTTACGAGGAAAAGAATATTAGGTTGCACAAACTCACATCCATAACCATGATAAGCTTGTCTATATCAGACATCCCTAACATCCAGAAGATCGTGAGAAAAAAAAAAATGGAGCTCGAGAAGAGCTTCACACTAATAAAAGTCCAATAAAAACTAGTCAATCAATGAGAAAATTGCGCATCCATTTCAACAATCATATCGACAATAGCATCAAAATGCAGAAAATCTTTAAAAAAAATGAATTGAGTTGACAAAAATCCCTAAAAACCGAACACACGGTTTGTTTAAAAAGAGAGGTTCACCTGAAGAAAAACCAATCATTTCAGCAGCAGACTGAGACTCTGCGGAGATAGGCAACGATGATAATTTCTCTTTCAACTCGTCATCATCATCATCATCATCTCTTACACGACGATTTCTCAACACAGACTTATCAAAGGAAAACGGAGCGCCTGGAGTCTGTTCCTCCCTCCTTCTTCGCTCGCTCTTGCTCGGCGATCCTCCTAACCAGCGCCAGGAGAAGCTGCGCTCGCTCGAAATCGATTTCGAGCGTTTCTTCGAAGAAGAAGAAGAAGAAGAAGAAATCCATCGAGAGAAAATGGATCGTCGACGAAGCTTCTTGTGCCGCTGCTCTTCTTCTTCATCGTCTACGTAGTATTCTTCCTCTTTTAAGAAATCCGCTATTCGCATTTCTTCCTTCTTCTTCTGCATCTTACTGATCTTACGACTCTCTTCTTCACTTCACTCACTCTTTGTTTCTTCTTAATTAAATTTTATTACGAGGATAAGCGGGTAAGAGGGATGAGCAGGTCAGGGTGATGACAAGTGGCGACCTCTAATTGGACTGTATTAGCGTGGAAGTGCTGAATCAAATTTGAATTTGGAGGGTACAGAGGGTATATTTGAAAAAAAGGGAAAAAGGAGCGACAAGAGAAGATTGTTAGGGCAGATTTTGTTTGCTTCTGGGTCCCACCTGACCCTGAGATTCCTACGGCCTGCCTGTTAATTCTTTTGGAAGCTCAGCTGGAACAGAATTTTATATCATGTTCTAAGCTTTGTTTTTCTTATTACATACGTACCGTGATTCATGCCATTTGTAGCATATAAGACAAATGGGCTATGCTAAAGGGAGTTGTTCACATTTAATCAGTTGAATTAGATCGTGCCAACAATTTGCTTCCTATGTGAAAGTTTACCCTTCCATTGTAAGAGTCTCTTCCCTTTGCGTGAGAGTTTCATAACCCATGTACCCAACGCCTCGCCTCTATACTGCAACGTAGCTCTATTGAAATCCTTTGTTCTGATCTTGTATCAATTGAATAAAAAAAAAAAGCAAAAAAAGAAATAGATCTAGATTCAAACCTCACTGGTATAGTAATGAGAGAACAGCGGTGGGGTTTAAATCTCAAAAGTCAGGCGCAACTCATAAATCAATTGGAGATTACTTTAACAAAAATGTTGAGAGTTATCTTAATCAGTCATGTTAAAATAAAAAATTCCTACTCCTGTTCTACACTTCATTTAGCATGTAGAATAAGTTAACTTCTTCCCTTGACCCCAAACAACACAAAAGAAAAAATAACTCAAATAGATATTAGAGAAAATGTATTATCACCAGAACATGTGAAACTTGTATTAAGAAAATGTATTCCTTGTCTTAATCTACTTTGAATGATCCCCAAATATAGGAAATATCCCATACACACATCATTCCACAAAGGATTTATTATCTGTAATTTGCATAGATTCAATGATCAATCCAGTAAGGCTCCAATGCAGATATGTCTACTTGTCGAGAGTGATATTTCCCTAAAAAGTTATTATAACAAGAGCAATGCCACATTCTTTTTTTTTTTTTTTTCTACCCTTTACAAAGAATCAAATGCTTTTCCTATTTTTCTTTTCTCATTATGATAACATGTAACTAGGGGTATGGGATGCTTACTCCACAGCACTGGCTTACACTGAGAGGTCCCATGAATCGAGGTTTCGATATTGACTCAATGCAAAACCTCATAAACATTCAGGTAACGTGAAGATCCACTTAAAAGAGGATATTGCTTCTTGCTAGAATGTATACCTTTTTGGAGGGTGCCGGGTGCATCTCAATTTAGAAGTGCCACCAAAAACATTAAGCAGAAATATAATTAAGCGAACACCAGAATATTGTACCCATCTACCGCCGTCCTGCTTCAGCTTCATTGGCATCTTCTGTTCGGCTGCCCAATTTCACAATCTCTTTAACAAGAATCTTCCCATCTGTTTCAAGGATTTGCACGAAAGTTCAGATACATATTTCAGGAACCATTAACTAAGCAAAACAACAAGAGTATGAATTGTAAGAAAAAAATCATTGCTTTAGTGAATTGTAAGAAAGAAGACATCAATGTCACTGGTATCATACGTATGACGAGAGTTACGAAGACACCCTAAGGCAAGACAGAGCCTTGTTGCCTAGCATAGACCAGGTGTGCACAAATTTTCCCTCAAGATGTGCTGTTATGATACGAAATCATGTAATTTTTATATCAACTCAAGTATTAAATCAGTGCAATAGATTACCACAGTTGGAAATTGGAATAAATTCAGCAAGTTACTAACCTCCATCTTTAGAAAGATTGGTAATAAGCTCTTGAATGCTTTCCTTGCCTAAGGTGTCCTTTAGGTATGCAGCTGCAGATGCTACCTCTTCAGGAGTGACTTTTCCATCATAATCCCTGAGGTACAAGGCATCAATAACCAATTATGAATCAGGAGCTTCCACGCAGCAAACATAAAAAGTTGTTTGGAGTTAGTATGATTATTGATAGCAAGCACAAAAGCACTACTATTAACCACATTAATAGAAGATATGGCTCAAGAGAGTTGAACTTGAAATACAATTGAGATGGCCCCACTATTTAAGGAAAGGCATGGATGATCAAATTATAATTTTCTTTTTTGCAAAGCATGAAAGAGAAAAGATATCCAAAAATCATGTCTGCAACCAACTATTTATACCTGTCAAGTAGTCGCCAGCGATCACCAATTTTGGCATCCACATCATCAATTTCCTTTTCAAGCTTTTGAAGCATGGCAGCAACCTAAAATATGGAAAACATATTCCAGTATGAAGTTCTAAGTTCTCAGGTTCGCAGAAAATGTTCCACAAAATCATAGGGAAAACGACCATGTGATTGCAAATATATATGTAAGAACTTAGGTTTGCAAATTAGTCTGCCACTACCGTACCCTGTCTATCAGTGCTGAAGAAACCTTATCACCCAGTGCTGTTTCAGAGGCTTCGTCCACTTCTTCCCGAGCAGCTCTATAAGCTTTCTTAGCCTCCTCTCCACCATCTGTGCCCTCTTTCTCCACTAAGCTATTGTACAATTCAATCTGTAAAGGCAACAAAAACCATATACATCATTAATAGCAAAATCAGGTCATGCTTAACTAGTCTTCTCTTTTCCTTTTTTTCAACTCATTTTGTTCTAATCTATTTGTTTTGCCCGGATATTCTCATCCCACAGTTTGGGTTGGCTACTTAAGAAAATAATCTACGCAGAATACAAACAAGCATTTACAAGAAATAACAAAAGACAAAAATGAAAAATTATGAAACACATTGCCATTCTACAATTTCTATAAACTGCAGGACTAGCTCACACGATTTCTTTGCAAGTGGCAACAATTCAGAGTGCCAAAGCCCTGGTTTGCCATCCAAGCATCTGTTGATTCGGCATGATTGCCCTAGTTGCACTCACCTTAAGGAAATAAGTGCTACCACAGCTAATGCAGTAGAAGTCTTCCACAAAGCAGAAGGCTTTCCTCTGCACTTGATAGAATATACCATGTGCAAAAGGGTCCCAAGGTTTAGCAATCTTGGGTTGCACAGCTTATGCAGTAGAAATATTCTCAAAAGCAGCAGGCTATTCTTTGCACTTGGCAGCAGATGTGTTAAAAAGGGTCCAGAAATCCAGAATATAAAAAAGAAGGAAGCTTAAATCACAACAGTAGTTGCATAAAAAAAACTCGTCTTTTATCATGTCCCCCTACCCAAAAAATAAATGTGATTTTTTTGCCTCTTAAACATTATTATTAGTTTTTTATCATAAAAGATTGGTTGCAGTCCTAGGGGAAACACAAGGAAATTATCCTTACGGCCAACAGAGCCTCATCCAGATGGATGGTGGGGGGTATATGGTGATGAGATTTGAGGATGATTTTTCTATCGAGTACAATATCCTCAAAGGGAAATCATCTTTAGTAATTATTAGTCCATTTTGATATTTCTAACCCTTTAGAAGTGAATACCTCTAGACCATTTGTTTTGAGACCTATCTTGAAGTCCAAATTGGTAGTGTTAGAAACTTTAGAATGAGCCAATTCCCTTGTGAGAATGACCACACCCCCCCCCCCCCCAACCGCGCGCGCCTGAACCAACAAACACCTAAACAATGATCATATTTCTGCTCAAATAAATGTTGTCCACCAAGTGAGTTTTCTATACAATCTTCCTTGTTCTTCTCGTCATCATGCTTCCCCTTCTTCATGATTTTCTTTTTCATCTTTTTTCTTTTAAGAAAAACAAGTGGGTCATAGCCCATTGAGAATGTTCTTATGGTTTTATCAATACAAGGTTAGGAAGAGAGAAGGAAAAAAAAGAAAGGAAGGGTCAGGATGCCTCTTTAACCCCATTTTGAACAACCTTAAAACGAATTTTCACAAATTGTAAACTGACTTTGATTTTTAAGAATTTCCACAATAGCCCCTAGAGGGCTACAAGCCTACAACTACCTAACCAACCATCCAAGTGGTCTGGTGGGAAAAAAAATACCTAGGCAATTCATTGATGACACTGCAGGTTTATTTACAGATGAAAATTATAATGATCTTCAGATTTGCAAAACCAATAAGTTAGCTGTTACATTTTTTGACCATGAGAATTTGATAGATCAAGTGATAACAGTCATCAAGTACAGTCTAGCATATCTCAAGTGGGAGCTAAGTGTTGTCTGTTGTGTCCCAACCCTGAGGAAAGCAGCAGAGAGTCAAGAAGCCCAACATGGAAAACTATTTTGTCATTAGACCATTTTTAGAGACTACTAGGCATGCAATGTCCAGACTCTATAAATAAAGTCACAGAACAAAGAAGGAAGGCAAAAATCTGATAGTATAATGTACAAAAAGCTATGATGAATTCAACCCAAAGCAAATAAAGAAACAACATACACAATTGTGCAGGGAATAGAAAGGGCACTACTATAAGGTAGTAAAATTCAATTGTATTTGAAGTATTAAAATTCAAATAGTTGATTAGAAATAAGTAACATCTTTATGCATACCTCCTTATTGACCAACCTCATGAATTCTTCACGTTCCCTACTCACAGACTGCAAAATATTAGCAACACCAGCAGTATGAGATAAGATTAATAGAAACAACCAAACTGCTACCATATGAATACCTCACAGAAGCTCCTGAAAAATTAGAGAAGTCTTGATTCCAATACTTACAGATGCAGATGCTAGAACAGCCAAAGCACGACTGAGTTCACAAAGCTGCTCTTGCTTCTCCAATGTTTTTGCTTTCACCTGCTCTTGTGCTTCTCTTGCTGTTGGAACTGTCATTTCTTTTAAAGCTAAATCCTCTTGACTAATTCCAGGTTCTTTAGTTCTAGATTGTTCTTCTTCCTCCTTTTCTTCTTCCTCCTACATTTATTACCCAGTACCATCATTGAGTACAGCAACAAAGTAAAGTCTCAATATATTGAAAAAGTGATTGTGTATAATAACTAATGTTCATGAAGCCTCTCAAAAGCTTCAATAACTGATGGTGAATGCCACTTCATGAAGTCAAACAGCCTATAGCAAGTAAAGCTACTTCAATTAATCCACAAGAGTAATATAGCACAGAGCCACCAAAAAAAAAGCAAGCCAGTTCAAAATGCTTCTCCATATAATAGAGAAAATACTGAACTAATAATTGTGAAATAACTGACAACTTCACCCACAATAGAGCCAAATGGAGGAAGATGATTCATGTAGACCCTATATAGTTGGGACTGGGGAAAAAGTTGTGTTGAATAGATACCACATTAATTATTCTAAGGCCAGCTCATAAGGAATGATATTCAACAGAAGTCAAGCCAGCCTCCTCATGCTAGGACCCTCTAATGCAACTATAATCCAAACCTTGGAGTAATGACACGGATGTCACTCAAGCAGAGAAAACCAGTTTGAAAAGTAAGGCAATACTAGTTGTGTAAAAGAAATATGAACCCCAGAACAGCAAGCTCAATATCATAGAGAACTCCATGTTCTAGACACAGACCAATGGTTTAGAAATTTGACAAGAACTAGGGGTACTAATGTTGTTCCCACCTTGATAAGTTCTTCTTGCATTTCCAGGAATTCCAATTTTCTCCTCCTCTCTGAAACAGAATCTTCAGATGGCAAAGAAGTCACTTGAACAGTGTCCACAACCTCATCTGGCAGAGATGACATCGTATTCATAACAGCCTCCTCTGGCTTCAGCTTTCCAGACACCGTGAAAGCTCTGGACCAGATTAATGAAGTTATAGCCAGTCTTATGAGATAGAAAATACAAATACGCAGGGTTGAGGCTTTATTTACCTTGAGAGAATTAGAAGAGAAGACGGCAATGCACGGTTGAGAGACAAATCCAACCAATCACGAAGCTGACAAGAGAAAATACAGTATCAAGGAATCAGGTCATGCACGACACTGGCCCACATTTCCTTTTCGTCATTAAATAATTTACTGAATATTTCAAGTAGTGAGAGTCAACAAAATTTGTTTTCTGAAAACAAGTAACAAGTTAATTTGTGGAAAAATAACATGTGACAACTGGAAACCACTACATTATCCATGTTTCCCCCAATTTGAAGATGAAGCCTAATGGATCATTTCATTTTCATTTTGACACTACTAACAGCAACTAAATCATTCTAATGACATCTTGTTCTGGCTCCCAATTCTCAGTAACCTACAGCATCCCATCTTAGCATATAGACATCCCAGAAAATCCTTTTTCCAACATGCACCCCAGCTGCAGCATCTCTAGCTTTGAGTGGAAGCTGGAGCATTCATCTAAAAAGAGAGCCCACTTTCTCTCTTCCTCGTCACCATAACCCCTCATGAGACTCTTGAAGCTCCAATCAACAAGATCAGCAATAGATTTTTGGGCTTCCGCTATAAAATGTCACCAATTCAGGTTGCTAAAACTAATGGCAAAAACAATAGCACTAGAATTAGAAGTAATAATAATAACCACAACAACAATAACAAATTGGGATTTCATTTACAGTTCTATACGGTGAGAGATTTCTTTTAGTTCACTAGGCTAGCCTCATTTAACCAAAGCCTATCTCAGGAAGTCTGGGGAGCAAAAGAACAAATTAACACTTTCCCTGCTATCTTATTCATTATCGGGGGGCTACCAGAGCCCACATTGTCAGCTGACTTTGAGTTTATGGTCAGTTACAGAAATAGAAATCTGAGAAGAGAATATAGTGTACTAATAAATCAAAAAGAAAAGAACTATGCAAGCTACCTTTTATAGCGCAAAGAACCAAAGGAACAAAAAACAAGGATGACTAAGTTTAAACACAAAAGCTAGATGAGAGGATCATTTTTACACTTTACAGCAAAGATGTTCTCAATTAATAATTTCAGTTTTCTAATAGTTTCCTTGAATGGTAAAATAGTATAAGATACAAAAATAATTCATATAAGAAACTTCACAAAACATTGAAAAGGAAACAGTCTCTGGTAATTGTTAACAGTGTACAGTATGGTGATATGCTAGAATTGTCTGGCATCTAATGAAACAGTGCATATATAAATTGCTATGCCGTACATGTGAATTATAGATTCATCAAATCAAACATCTATCACAAGAGATTGCAACATGTAAAAAGCCAAGATACTAGGGACAAATGAAGCTGAACAAAAAGTGAAATAAAATATCAAATTCTATTAATAACTTAGTGGAGGCAAAACAGCTTGTAATTCACATTCCTGGTAGCTTTAGTTTCAAGGGTTATCAATTTACATTTTGCAAGTATTTGCACCATTGGCAGCCATCTTTAGACTCTTCATAATTTATGCCTATACTGGTTTAGAAACTTAAGAAACAAATGTAATAGAACACCAATCATATAATGTAACAACCCATTCTCTCACCTGACATCATGATGACGTGTATGCCCAACTCTACGTGCCCGTAATAGATTATCAATGCACACTATTTTAATTATCATTATTAACATTTTCATTTTTGGTGTCAATGACATTAATAGTGATAATAATGCACATTATTAAAAGTAAGACATTAATAGTGGCATACTAATACATTAGTAATAATGTGTGTACTATTCATTTCATATGGATCATAGTAATATAAATGTGTATATGTGCATATTGTAAATTATGTATGGGCCATCTTAATATATACATGTGTATTAGGAATTTCATGTGGGTAACATATTAGAATAATGAATATCATATTACACATTTAAGCACATTAATATGAATATCATATTACTTAAGCATGGGCTATTGGGCCATGAGATGACTTGATAAATAAATAAATAAGAAATGGGTTGTTGCTTGATAATTGGGGGTTAGATTACATGTGAGGTTGTGATTGGGTAGAGGCCATGTGGCTAACAAATGAGCCCTTAAGCATACACTCGGTATGAAGAGTGCATGTAAGCTCATTTCTTTCTTGCTGGACATTTGAGAGTTTGTGAATTGAGAAAGAAAAAAAAAAAAAGAGAAGAGAAAGGGAGAGGAAGTTGCTTGAAGGGAAGTCTTAGCAACGTTTTCATTAGAGGTTGGATCTCTTCGATTTGTGGTCAGATCAAGCTGAAAATTTTTCAGCCAGTTTGTCTCTTATGGTTCTTCAGTCTGGTCGGTGGAAATCTTGATCGGAGTTTTCCTCTGAGAGAAATAGCTTCCCAAACACAGCTGGTCGGAAAATCTGGATTTCTCGCACAGTTTAGATCAAACTGCTAGATCTCCTAAACGTATCGTTGGATTAATCTGATACTTCAGCAGATGGTTCACAACTGAACTTTTTGCATTATGAACGACTAAGATGTTGACTGGTCGAGTATTTTGTGAGATATAATCATCTGAGTTCAAGTATTTGCAGCAGGAGAGAAGAAACCGTCCAATTAGAGTTATCTTAATCAAAGAGCCATATCTCTCTGATTTGCCGTTGAATTTAACTCAATTTTGGACAGAAGGTTTGTCTCTTGATATTCTTATATTTGAACGGTTAATTTAGCTATTGGATATTTCATTTGGCAGTTTGTTACATCCGAACAGTGCATTGAATTAGGAGTGCAATTAATGTTTTTAATTCAATTATTAAATATGTTTAAATGTGAAGCCATGTATTTGACCCTAACTCTAGAAATGTGACCTATAGCTTTCCATTTGGAATGCATGTGACCTATGTTGCATAAATTGGCATGCTTGAAACATTGATAGTGTCAATTGAGAAATTCTCATGTTATGGATTGTTGATTAGTTTAATTTGGCCATGTCGGCCTATTGTAGAGATTTCCCTAAATTGGAGATTTTGATGCAATTGATTTGGAATTCGTAAATTGAGCATGGGATGGAATGCAAGTGATTTATGTTGGCCTAGGCCTAAACTTTGTATGATCATGTAATTTGGCATGATGGATGCCTATGGGTGGACATTGATAATTTGGAGTTGAGTGTTGAATTGTAGGGATTTGGGAATTTTATGAGAATTATGCAATTGGGCATAATTAAACTTGTAATTGATCATATGTGAATTTGATTCATTTCAGGTCATTGTGTTTTGATTGGCCAATTTGAGGGTTTTTGGCTTAGGTAATTGGCTTGTGGTTGGTTGTGAGTATTTCTCACTTTATTTCTCCATTTATGACGTTGTATTTATATAAAATGATGTGTTGAGTGATGTGCATCCTATTGTATATATGCATTGTATTTATGATCATGCGAATGAACTTTCATACATCACATTGCCTGGGTATTTTGGATTGAATACTCGGAGAGTGGTGGTTTTCCTATTTACTTGTTCATTGGGGAATAGCGCCAGCGAAGTACTTGGATTGGTACTCCATGGTGGGGACTTTCCGGTCTACCGAGAAATATAAGGGTAGGAGAATGTGTTTGGGTAATATGCTGACATGTACCCTATAGTGCAAATAGGGGGAGTATAGGCAATATTATCCTGTTGTGACCTCATAGAGGTATTTGCATACTTTTTATGAACATGATGCATAAATCATATGATTAGTTTGAATCATGTATGTTATACTTCAATTGATGCATTTGTGTTTATAAATGTTATTTCAATGGTATACATGTTTTATAAATGCATTTGTGGAGATTATTGTGAGAATTATTCATTGAGCTAGTTGAGCTCACCCTTTTTCCCTTATTTTTCTCAGGATTATATCCAAAAGGAAAAAATAAGGCTTGACGTGCGAGTGGCCTTTCTCTTCTAATTTTTGGATGTAGGTTTTATATATTTTTAGGGACTTGGGTTTAGTTTCAATTGTTTTGTTCTTTTGAACTTGTATATATAACTATCAACATATATAAATATATAACACTTAGATGGATGGACTGTATATGACTTTTTGGGATGTTGGACTCTTGCTCGAGTTCCATATGGATGTTCATAGATATTGAACCTTGTGATATTTACTTTTGTGATGGATTAGATCTTGTTTCTTTTGGATGATGATGTAATATTGATTTTGGTTCAATTATCTTGATTATATACAGGTTGTGTATTGAGTTCATTAGGTTTTTTTCGCATAGAAGCTTATCAGTGCCTCAGGTTTTGTTGTGTTATGGCATTATCTAGGGTACTATGTCGGTCGTGACGTCACCCTGAGAGGGATCGCGACATATAATGTCACATATTGACCAAAGAGAGTAATCTTAATAAATCATAATTTTGGGAAAAAAAAGGTCAACAATTCAAAGGAAAAAAAAAAAAAAAGCACTTGCAAAGTCCACCTAAAGATAGTTAAAACTCACAAAGTAATCAAATTTATCTACACCAATGACCAATGCCTTCCTTGATACCTTTCTTAGTGGTGCAACAATCTATTTATTTGTCCTTTGATACTTTATTTAGTTTCATATACTGACATCTAACAGTCTCTTTGAAAATTTCAAGGGAAGGGTATTATTAGTTAAGTGACACATGCAACAGATGTGCATCCCTTCATTATGTGATTGAAAATTCACAGAGACACTGAGTGAACAAAATATTCAATTTTTTTAATCAATATAGTACAATGAGGAATGAGGCTAATGAGCAAGAAAAGAAATGAACTAAGACCAATAAAATTTTGGGTTTGGTACGACCTGTTGGCGCATTTCCTCAACTGAAAGTGAACCAAGTATTCCTCGATCTCTACAAGCCTGACGAAGCTCAGATTCTAAAAGGGACTCCACACCCTCTGCTTGAATCATCTTGTCGTCATCCTTAATCCTAAGAAAAGAACGTGAACTTCATCAAGAAAAGAGAATGAATTGACTATACGAAGTTGAGCTTTACAAATAAAAAAGGGCTTTACGCTAGTTTTTAATTACCCCAGTTTGATCATGCAACTAAAAATGAAGTGTCATATCATTTCATTCCTTTCCAAATGGTAATTAAAGTCATATATATTTGAATTTGCACATAAATAAGTCCAAACAACACTCATTATGAAACGATATCACAGTTGTTTATAGTAGTCCTTAGTGAAGCATAGTAGTTCCAAAATTGCAAAATAACATCACTAAACAAAAGTTACCACTGGAGTCTTTTTCGCAACATGTATCTTAAGTACGCATCAGTTCCAAAAGGATTGATTCCCATATATTTGCACATATTTACTAATCGAGGCCTGCAAGTAACACAATAGTAAATTTATTTCAACTGATTGCAGATTTGTTTTTTTTTAAAAAAAAATTGTACCCAGTACACGAGGCTCCCACCATTGATGGGTCCAAAATGATTACAATAATAAGGAAAACTAGAGGCAAAGAGGCTTGAACAAAATGCTTATTAGCAGGAACAAATTCAAAACTAAAGTGACGACCATCCAACCTGTTAATATTGTCCAAAGTAAGCTCATCATTGAACAACTTGGCAAAGCTCAAAATTTCCTCGTTTGAAACACGGCCACCTGTCCTAACCTATAACAAAATCCCGCAGACAATTAATTATATTATACATCACCATTTAATCGAGAAGTACATCCCGTTGGGAGCAAAGGCCAGCCAGGCAAAAAAATATAGAAAATAATTTACCTTGCTCAAAAACTCATCCAAATCTTCTGCTGTCTTCTTAATTTCTCCAGTTCGTGAATTTTGAACTTCCTTGGCCATTTCTTTTACGGTGTCCTGCAGAAATTTCGCATACTCTATCCTTGCATTAAGCCTCCTTTTGAGTGCTTCCTGCAAGTTGAGAGTCTCAAGTGAGATCAACGAAGTAAAGGAAGCAGATTATACATCATCATGAGGAATATTCCTACATGCCAAAGTACACATAGATACTATGTACTATGAAGTGGGTGTAAAGACTATTGGGGCATTGGGCTGGGGTCCAGAGCTTAATGTCAAATGAGTCTCATTTTTAAAAGGACTGTACTTCATCAAATGAAATGGCATATGCACACATGATCCACTCTTTGAATGAGAAAAGACCAAAAAACAAAAAAGTATTTAAACTTTTCCAGGCCCTATATCAAGATCAAAGGCAAACTCAAGTATGAAATCAAATTGATTAGAACATAAACCCAATTGTGCAGTTGAAAGAACTCAAACAAGCCCACACTATGCAACATTCCATGTTCTTCAAATTTCCCTCATTTTGCTACTTACTGGTGTAAGGGCTTGTAATTTCAATTATTCAAGAATGTGTAAATCTTCTACTTCTTCATTTTGCTTACAGGCTCTTTGAAAAGTTAAGAAGTGAGTAGTGATTGTCAATGAATTGAAGTGGCCAATGCCCGTTTAGGATCACTTGATAGACCTAGTTGTTCTTACCAAGTATGAGACTCCTGTCTCTTTATTTATATCAGCAAGTATGCTCCCAAAACATCCGGGAAGTCTTAATAACAGCTGATATTCTCCTCTTTGCAGGCAGCGTCCAAGAAACAAAAACTCCTAATAATTAAAACCCTTCAAGAATCTAGCATGAACACATACACAATTTTTTAAACAAAACCAAACAAACTAACTACCTGCTCTTTCATCTTGTCCTGAAAAGTAGAGGGCAACATATTGGGGAACAATTTCAAGAACACCGGCAACAAGAACTCCATGAAAGGCACTATAATAAAAACCGCAACAGGAACAAGCCTAAATATATCCGCCGTAGTACGCGTCAATTGTTGCCGTTCCCTCCTGGACAAACTCCTCCCACCCGCTAACTTCAACAACAACCTCAAACTGATCCTAACATCCACCCAAAGCAGCTTCATTCCAAGCCAATAATGCTGCAAAGTCCCCACAAACTCATCCTTCCAATGCCGCAACTTCTTCGCCCAATCCTCTTTGCTCATAGCAGCCACCGCTCTCAAAGCCGGACCAATCCCCAAAACCCTAGCCCACAGCCTTCTCAAAACAGACCTCACGCTCTTCTGCGATTCCTGCAACTGCTTTGCTTTCGCCTTCGCCTGCGCTTTCACCGAACTCAGCCCTTCCACCGCCTGGTCGCAATCCTCCGGCGACGCCTCTTTCATCTCATTATCCACATTCTCCTTCTCCTCCTTCTTCTTCCGATCGTCTCCACCGCTCAATCCCGGCTTCCGATCTCTCGCCGTCGCCGTCGCCGTCGCAGTGGAAGAATTACGAAGAGATTGCAAAAACCACAAAGACGGCGAAATGAACTCAGACCTTCTTCCATGAGCATTCCTGTTGATAAACCCTAACGTTGACAATCTCAGTGATTCATTTTTGTCAAGTGAAACTGTATCGCTATTGCTATCGCCGCCGCCGGAATGATACGGAATCGGTGAACAGAGACGGCGAGAAGATCCGGCGTGTGGGAAGGTCGAGATGGATTGTTGAATGGAGCGAGCGGTGTTGGTGTTGAGGTAGTAATCGGAGAGGAATTTCTTCCTTCTGAGAAGCGCTCTGGAAGCCATTAATGAAGAAGAAGGATTCTGTTTCTCTCTGTGAAGAGAGCGCTATGTTCATATCTTTCTTGTTCAGTAACTGTTCAGGATCACCAGTAGAATTTGAAAATGGAAAGCTAACCGAGAGAGTAAGAGAAGAGAAGTGAAGAAATAGAGCTCGAAGAGAAGATAACTAGACTCGAATGCTCGAGCACGAACAGAGTGACACGATGCGCTAGGAGAGGGGCTCGGGGCGAGATTTTGACTTTTCCCAGATGTTGACCGCTCGCCATTAATCAAGGCCGTCCGATCATATCAGATTAGGATGCTACAGTAGACGCGTGGCACTCGGTGTTTGTAAGAGCATCGCCTGCCCTAGGCTTTCGCTTTCCTTGCTTGAAAAGTTCACCTGGACTTATTTCAGTGTTGCATCTTATGCCATTTTTCTCAATAATTATTTATATGTAAGGAATTTCATCGGAGGTAATTCAAGGAGTCTCAAAGATAATGTCAAAAAACAATATGTATAAAAAGTACTTTTTAAAAAAAATTAAAAGTATTATTTGTCAGAAGACATAAAATAAATACATGTTTTAGCAAATACTCGTCTCAATTTATTTTTTATTTTTTTTTGTTAAAAAAATTCAATTAGGCCTTTTCTCAATTTTTATTGCTTTTCATGTTATAGCCACTTGTGTCAAATGTATTTGTATATCTTATTTTCTTTTCTTTCTTTCTTTTTTTTTTTTTTTTTTAACACCTGAGAGGTGTCCTCCTTCTCTATAGGCAAGACTAATCCAGACTAATCATCTCGAACTTAAGTATTATAGAGACATTTAGGTTGACCTTCCCAATAGAAATAGATAAATAAGAACATGCTCAAACTTGAGACCTGAACATCAACCTCACTTATATTCAGTTCTTCAACTAACTAAACTACCACCTTTTGGTATATTTATATATCTTCAAACACAATCAATCTCAAACTTAGATAAAAGAGAAAGATCGCGTTAAGTAGTTGACATTATAAAACATGTAAGTACAAAGAGTGTTTTTAGTAGGTATATCTAGACTTATCCTCAATTAAATTGTAAGTGTTTATAAAAGAACCTGATTTTATACGTCTGAGGCTCTACCCCATGGCAACTAGGTAACTGTTTCTATAGTCTCCTGGCTTTCATTTTCTTAATGTGTAGATGCAGCAAAAAGAGGAATGTTTTAGAAGCACCACCCTAATAATCAAGGAACATGTGAACAACGTTATTAAAAGCAGTGACACAAAATACTTTTTGATACCCATCAAAGTGTGTTAAATAAGATAAAAGCATAAGATCAGGGTTCAAAATAATTGAGGAAGATTCTTTTCTTTTTTTTATTTTTTTTTTTTTAATAAGGGATTTCGCACAAGTTGATGTGGAGCATGTTGCCTGGAAGAAAGCAAAAAAATCTAAAAAACAAAACTAGGTTCCAAAAAATTGGAATGTGGCTAGGCAACTTTCAACTGTACAAAGTGTACATCCATCTCACACCAAGGCTCTTCCTCTTCCTGGCTCCAATTTAACTGAATCCACCAGTTTAATCATCAGTCACCAAATTCCCCTTATATTCTACAAACTCAGATGCATACATAAAGATTTTGTAATTTTACACAGAACCACCTCTGAGAGAGTAGCCAAAATACCTGTTAATGGTGTACATGTATGAATGGATCTGAAAATCCAGTCACTTAAACCTGCTGCTAACCAAGCCTTGTTTTCCTTTATTTTCTCACTCATTTGTGATGATCATTCATGCTGCAGTGATGCCTAACTCATCCATGGCACTTGCTAATCCCGTATCCAAGTCATCGGCCTTTTTCTCTTTGGGCGGCTTAGCTTTACTATCAGTGTCTTCATTGTTTGGTTCAGCTGCAAGTATGCATTCCTGGAATCTGAAGCAATTGATTAGATGGTCATTTGTTATTCCAGCCACCTGCATGAATGAATAGATGACCGTTGGACCCACGCTCCTAAAGCCCCTACGGACCAGGTCTTTGCTAATCACATCTGCTTTTGGAGTCTTCACAGGAACCTGTCGGGGATATCGGAATCTGCTGATGATTGGTTTGTGGTTTACAAAGCTCCAGATATACTTGTCAAATGAACCAAACTCTTCTATGACCTGCAACGATGAATGCACAAGAAAGTTAATTGCATCACCAACCACAAAGATAACTGTAGAATGTGCTACTTGCTGAATATAGAATGAGGCCTTAATTGAAATGAACAGTAGATTCAAATTCAAAATTGTAAACCAAACATAGACTTGGTGTAGGATTCAGATTAAAATACACGGGCTGTCTACATACAAAACCTTTGATCAGGAATTTACTCAAAGCGATTTTTCTAAGTCTGATCCATGGATTTTATTTGTTGATTAGACAATTTAGCAAACTTCCCCTGAAGCATCTATAAATAAGATATTTGCAGTGAAATAATGCAGGGAGCTTGGAACTTTGAAGAAAAATGGTCTGTCACATGCTTAAGTTACTAAATATTGTTAAAATAACAACTGAAAAAGGGAAAATCAATACCTTCAATATTTGACGCGCATTTTCAATAACGGCACGAAGCTTTTGCTCTGACAGTAAGGAGCTAGCAGTACTACCTTGTGCTGTAATCTTTTTCTCATTCAAGTTTGAAACTGCAACAGGGTCAAAATCTGCAAAAACCTCCCTGCGCACAACAATTGTTAGATGTGTGAATGAGAAGGGGACATAGGATACTAGGCTCCAAAATCACTGCATTCCCCAAAATATTCTCACTTAGAAATAAAGCCAAGCAAATGACATCACAGTGTGATCTATTGATTCAAACAACAATAGTACACATTCTAGGAGAGATGTTCACTGATTGGAGAGGTACCTAAATAAGTGCCTTTTGCCCAGAATAGTGGGCCAGGTATGTTCTGCCAAAGCACCAGCTAGGACTAGCAACTCAAACAGTTTCCTGCATGTGATCAAAGAGTGTTAGAAATCTAAAAAACTTATTATAGATTGAAGTTGGATATTAATATTTGAAAATCTGTTGCAAAGAAAATGTAGAGCAGGGATCTGTTCATACTTATCATCATGAACTGGAACTCCCCATTCTTCATCATGGAAAGCAGCATAACATGGATCTGTCTTGGAATAAATGAAAAGTGGTGAGCAGATGGAACTTAGATTCTCGGTTGAAGGATATGTAAAGTTCAATTACTATGACATGAAGTAATCAAAACTTAACAAAAAAGAAAAATAAACAAAACTAAACAATGAAAGGAAATCCAAATAAACAATAGTAACACAATATCATGATAATATCAATGGCCATGTTAACAACGGGACTAAATTGCTAGTGGATGAGACTTTTGAAGAGCATGTAATGAGTTAAGGACAGACATCTATGTGGCACAGTTTCTTATCAAATCAACATTTAGAGGAGTTGGGTCATTCTTTGGATGGGAAGAAACAGCAATCAAACAACACTAAGCATTTCATGACTATAAAAGACATTGATGCTAAACTATAAGAAAAGAGAATGGTTACCATGGCTTTGATTCATCGTGAAATAGTCAGACATATAAAATTATCTCCAAATATATGATGAAACCTAACTATCAATATGTGTGTGTGTGTGTGTGTTTTTGTACCCACATAACTGGAATTTGGCAAACTCTTTTAGAAGAACAATTATATGCAACACTTAGTCTCATCCTAACTTTAATGATAGGAAGTTGAGTCTCTGCATGAAAATCACCAACCAATGCCCTATATGCAAAAGTTGCTAGATTTGAGCTGGGAAACATCGTTGAGGTTCATCATCTTAATTATCACTAATAGATGTTTAAGTCAAGCAAAGAACCTAAGGTACATAAGACTCATGAATCATGACAACAAAATAAGTTTAAAAAAGTTGGACGTCATCTCAAGGCACAAAATACCAAATAGAGCAAATCCATTCATTTCCAAGTCCAATCTTAACCCAATACAAGAAATATTTGGCAACATGCTTTACTTTCAGTTGCACCAACATGGAATAGCAAAAGTTGCCAACAATTGCCCTTAAATTTGAGAGTAGGAGTTATATACATATACAAGTCCTTGTAGCAATGGACCACACTCTTTAAAAGTTAAGGAATGGTATAGAGAATTCAGGAAAGAACTAAATATAAAGTAGTCCACATCGACCACTGAGGCACTGACTGAGGGTATTCTGTTTTTTCAATGGTATATGGTATGGGTGGGGGAAAAACTAGATTTTTGTGCTGTGATGTGCCTCAATTAAAGTTAGTATCTTCCAATAATTTTCCTTTCTGTTGAGAAAGGTTACTAAACAGTGCTTGGACTTTTCAATGCAAGGTCCAGGAAGTGTCTAAAGCTAAACCACTTACAATTGTAACCTTTGACATTTGTGCACAAAGTCGTCAGTTACATGAATCAAACCCTTGTTTCGAAGCTTTCTAGACTGAGACTTTTAGTGCACAATACTATGGATGCAAAGAGAATTGGAGGAGAATGGAAAGATAGGAAAAGAAATCAATTAGGAAGAAAAACAAGCAACAAAAGTCGGAATCTAAGGATTTGAAATGCTTATTTTTACATAAATGTACATAAAATGTACAGTATCCATATAAACAATAAAAACTATTTGCCTGCATACTTATGCGCTGTAGCACGCCACTTTATGCATGTTCCAGCTAGTGTGACCCAAATTAGAACAGCTAGTTGTAATTCAAGATAGGCACTAGGACAGTAAGTTGGTCTCCACTTCTCGGGTTTAAAAGTGCAGATCAAGCTACCAGAATGAATTCACCTTCAAGTTTCTAAATTTTCCTAGACAATAGATATTATTATTATATACTGGAGGCCACAATATCATATACCATAGTTTGGCATAATGTTCAAGAGGCTGATCCCTATGATATTATCAAAAAGAGACTATAAATATATATATATATATATATATAACCTTTCAAATACTATCACAATATCATATACCATTCTGTGGCATAATGTTTCATGTCAAAAAAAAAAAAAAATAACACCCTTCATTGAAGCACCTTCTCCTCGAGGTGCCACAGCCTCAATAACAGACGTCCATACAAAAGCTATTCAAAATAATAACTTTTTCCATAGCTTACATCATTCTTGAAGAAAATTAATCACCTTATATTTTCCAAGCTTCCTAAAATGGATCCATATGTTGAGGATGGCCCATAGGTGTTCAACCTAAATGAAGGTTACAGAAGCAAGATGCATTGAGGAACACCAAGCACCTATATTTAAGCATGTCTTCTACGTCTGGCATAAGGTTCCTTGATTGATAATTGCAGTCCAGCTTTAGATAGTTAGAGTATAATAATTGATCAGCTGAAGCAATGCAATTGATGCGATGTAGACTTTGATGTAGACAAGTGCATGGGATAAATGACAAATCCAGATTCTAAATCAGCACAAATTCTTTAACAAGTATGACACTCATTGTAATTCTTATAACTAATGAAATCTGGAATGATTTTTTTAATTTGTGAAATAATGAACTCTCTGTATTAAATTGTCCCTCTGATCCTCATAAAGTAGTTCAGAATAAAAGGAAAAACAGCATCATTAGTGTCACTGACTATTTTAATGAATCTGAAAAATAAATATCAGAGTAAAAAATACAACCTCTGTCTCTGCTGAATTTTTATTTTTATTTGATAAAATAAAAAATAAAAAAAAATACAGATTTCTCCATAAAATGTAGGACATCTTGTCTTTCTCTCTTAACTTATGGAGAAATTTTTTTATGAATCTTACCGTTTCAATCCATTTGACTTATAACCAGACTTAACTTTCATTTTTCTTTTTTGGGTGAAATGAAGGTATTAACTTTCATCAAACTTAATTATTATGTGAATAGGCTTCGCAACAGGTGAATGAAACAAGTAATTTTATAAAATTATGTGTGGTAGAACCTAAAAAGAATTTCATGGCTACTTGCGCTATCAATGAATTTTGAGCTTCACCATGACTGGCTTAACACTAAGTAGGGGAGAATAAATGCACTAACTCGAACATAATATTGAAAGATCATTATATACCAAAGCCCAACATTTATGTTTAACTAGTCATGATTTCTAAGCAAAGTCCAAGCAAATCTTATCTACAATTAGCTTAAAATTAGAAGAGCAAGAAGTTACCAGAATTCGGAGTCACCCAAGCACATCTCTTCTTGACTTGGTGCAGCAAGAGATCCGTGGAAGAAGACAAATCGCTGTCGGCGGCACCAATTTTCTCCGGCTTCAAAAAACCCTGCTTCCTCTGTCTCGTTACAGTAGTACCACTGCCAAACGATCTACATCTTGTAATGCTTCTTGACCTTGCTATCCTCCCGGTAGAAGCTCTACTATGCAACGACTCACTCGAAGCGTCCGACGAACAAGACGCATCAAGAGACAATTGCAACAGCATCTCCTGTCTCCTCATAATCGACGGCACATTACTCAGAGCACCTAGCTTTCGCGGTGAAGAAGAAGCTACTACTGGAACACCTCGAACAACTTCTCGTGTTCTCTCTGCTTCTTCTTTTCCCGAAGGCTTCGAAGCAGGTTTCCTCGCTCCTAAAGACGACCTAGCTTTGTTCCCAGCAGGGCCTAGAACAGGCCGCATTTCCGATTCCGCTACAGACATGGAGATAGATTTAGATTCTTTTCACGTTTCTCTCCAATTTTAGCAGTTTTTTCTGAGTGAATTCAAGAAATCAAACAAAAAAGCCCTAAATAATAACCCTAGAAATCACATTACGCGTAATTGTGGTTTTGACACAAACTAGGGCTCGATTTTCCATGAATTCTTGAAATCAAGTTCGTAAAACCTCGAAACGCAGAGATTCCGAACTGCATTAACCAAAAAGCGAAGAAGCTGTCTCTGTACTGTACCTACTAACATTCATCTGAACAGCTCTTTTTCCCTTCTTGACAGGAAAAACCCCCAAAAAATAAAAGAAAAAAAAACAAAAGCTGTCATTTTTCTGCAAATTTCTCCACTAGCTCAAACAGAACCGGAAAGAAAGAGCTGAAATTGTAGAAAAATTGCGTTGTTAACATTCTTCAATTAACCTAATCTCTGTACAACCAACCTAATCCACTTGATTAACGAAGAACAAAAGCGAATTTACAGTTAAATACATCTCTCAAAACCTCAATCAAGCTTGAAGCTTGAAGCTTTAAAGAAGAAGAGGACGATAGTGGGTTTCGATATTTATAGTAGGTGACCGGGAGAAGCGGTTGAGGAAAGGTTATTACTGGCTGTATCCGGTGGACAGTAGTGGCCATTGAAAGGAAAAACCGGGAAAGATTCAGATGTGAGTTTAAATTCGATGTTAGTTGGCCACGTCGCGGCTTGATGATCGTTTTCGAACGTATTCTTTTGGGTCAAGGAACATTGGATTCCATCGGGACACGTGTCGGCTTGGTGAAATTACTAGAATGAAAGTAATTTGGATAAGATATAAGCTTAAGATCAAATCAATATAAAAAAAAAAACCTTCTTTATAAAAAATGGTACGGCCAATCCAAGGGTACACACGCGTCACCCAAGATAAAGTAACTTGATATTTTTAAAAATTTTCTTGACAATGATTCAAGAGACTAAGAAAAATAATTATTTAACTACAAAAAAAAAAAATTATAATTATGCATTAATATTCATTAAATTATTTATTATAAATCTTAACATATGTATAACAGATATATTTAATCAATATAAATATATATTTATATTATTTTTTTAGTTAAATTAATATTTTTTATATTTTAAATTTTACTTTTTTTTAAACTCTCTTCAACTACCCGCCAATTCTACTAATATAAACGAGATTTTGAAAATATAAATTAAATTAGTTGTAAATATGATGATATGGGGAGAGTACATGGTCTATATATTTTGTTTGTATAGAATTAAAAATATTTAGTGGTTGGGATGGACATTATCATATAGAATATTGTTTGACAAATCTTTATAGCACCAAAAGTGCATTTAAGAAAGGTGAAACTTGGCGTATGCAAGGCATTTCTTAAGTCTCAACATGTTTGGTAAAGAAATAATGATAGACATTCCACCGGCCAGGAATAGATTCTTAAGAATATAAACCAAACCCTAATTATAGTCATTAGAGAATTGAATAGTCTTTTTTTATTTTTTGTACCAATTTTTCGGTACTCGGCAAATGTCATACTATCCTTTGAGATAAGACTAATGTTTCAAGATATCACTGTCCACCGGATACAACCAGTAATAACCTTTCCTCAACCGCTTCTCCCGGTCACCTACTATAAATATCGAAACCCACTATCGTCCTCTTCTTCTTTAAAGCTTCAAGCTTGAAGCTTGATTGAGGTTTTGAGAGATGTATAGATAAGAGTAGACTCGAACTCGTGATTAGTCTCTCAACCGCCTTTAAACCAACGAACTAAACTTTTGTTGGTAGATAAATGAATAGTCAACTAACTTTAAAAACAATTGCAAAAATATTCCTCTTTGGGCTACTCTTATTTTTTTTTCTTAAATAACTCGGTGTATGTAGGACGCAGTGGGAGGACAATATCCGTCAGTTCAAAAATTGACATGGTATATGCAATCCTAAAAGAAAATTGTATAATGTTTGTAAGGTTGATGATCACAATCATTAATGTTGATCTAGGTTGATATGGAGGCCACAACTAACATTTATTTTAATTTTTAGTCTAATATAACTAGGGGCCCGTTCCATTATATTTCCCCTATTCTAGTAACCAATGATTAGAAGCATCTTGTTGATGTTATTTATTTTTTTATTATTATTATTTATTTTTTGTCAATTGATAGTAATTTATTAAAATATCAGTTTTTTATTAGAAACAATTCTAATAATCTATGTGAATGAATGTATGATTTCAAGTGTAAGGAAGCATATACCCAGGATTTTGTTTTGCAGAATTTAATTAAGGAGAAGCATTGTTATATTATAATATAGTTATAGACTTCTCAGTAGGGTCAAAAAGACGAACATAATAAAGACGGTCATAAAAGGCTCAAATGAAGACTTTACAAACTAACTACTATGGTCTCACTCCCACTTTTATTAAGAAAGAATAGGCTTTAACTTATTTGAAAAGAAAGAAAATTGAACTCTCGACTTTAAGTGAAATTATTTGAATACACACCGTTAGAGCTAACCAATATTTGCTACTATAATTGTAGATGTAGCGCCCCAAAAATCTTTTCGTCTAACCCATAACTCATTTGCATGTGTGCCCAAACTCTACATGCATGTCTTGATGTGTTTGGTGTTTGTTTGATGTTTGTTTGATGTTTGTTATGTTGTATTTATGTATTAATTTTATGATACATTTATGTTGGGTGTGTCAAATGGACCCGGAGATGTTAGAATCGAGTCTGACACGCGTTTTTACATAAAAAACGCTTGGTTAAATACAAAATTCCGATGTGTATTAAGAGAGAAACACGAAAGAGAAACATGAAACTCGCTCCATGAAGGAGGAGCGAGCTCCATGGCCAAAAAAAACTTAGAATTTTGCAATTTTTGAGTGTGGGCCCAAAATTGACTATTTAAGCAATGTACACCTATTTTGAGCTCATTTGCACATTTCTTAGCTTCGAAAGAGGGGAAAGACGTGGAGAAGAGGAGAAAAAGAAGAGAAACCTAGGATTTTTGGAGATCCCTTGTCACACCCCATCCGAACGCACCTAAACCGGCGGGATATTCACGGACGGGGCGCGAATGCATTATAACGATAGCTGAGTGCGCGAAAACACGATTAAGTACAAGTCTGATTTCATTAATTTCAAAATATATTTGTACATGAAATAATTAAGAGAACATTCTCATAAAAATCCTCAATGAATAATACAAAGGGTACAAAATGTGGGCCTAAAAACCTGCACCGAGTCCACCCTAATCTCCTGTGAAAAATTGGATAACAATGGGGTGAGCTACACGCTCAGTGGGTAAAATAGTTTGTGAATATAACAATTAATAAAGCAAACTTCATAATCAAATAACTTAAATACACATCAGAGCATCATAATCAATCCAATATGTATGTATGCATAACATCGTCTTGTATTGGTTTGATGACTATACATCGCCTGAGTTCACGTACAGATGTCCCTCCTCAGGAGTAGCTGAGTTCTCATTGTACGTCCCTCATCGGGAACGACGCTCTGGATTCACATACAGATGACCCTCCCCAGGAATAGTCAGGTTCTCATTATACGTCCCTCTCCAGAGAAATATAATGAATAGCAAGCATCGCTTCTAACTATTCTATTAATCATAAACCACATACGTCCCTAGGTAGTGCTATGTATGATGCCAATGCATGAACTGGTCCAGTCTTTTCTTAATATTTAGACAGGATTTGGCAACGTCTAGTGATCCTTATCAGGGTCGGTATCACTACGTGCAAGGTTAGGACATTCATTATTACTTGTATAAGCTAATAGCTTTCAAATAAGACAAACTAGATCAGTCTCCAGTTGATATGTGAGACATGACATTTACTTAAATACCAATCGTCTAAAACAGCACGTTGTCTTCCGTTCACTATTTAAAGTTACTGAGGACAAGACTGAGTCTGGTTGAGGCAGATTGACCACTAATCCGACATAACAACAGAGTAATACATGAACTCCAATTATACAAGCATAAGTATGACAGTATGAACATTATACGCAATAATGCAGTGTAAATGAATAGTAGACATAATGATAAATAAATGTAAACTTTAATAAAAGTTATAAGACACGCAAACCTATGTTTCGTTCCCTACCTTTAGATAAAAACTCCTTTGGAAACTGGCGCGTTCCCCCGAGCAGAACCGCGTTGCACCACAAAGAGAGTCTCAAAAAGATAGTCTAAAAAGAGAAGACAAAAACTCAAAATGAGTGAAAAAGAGAAGAAAAATCACAAGGAGAAGTGATTTTGGTGTGAGAAATGAAAAAGGGGGAGGGGTCTTTAAATAAGAAAAATGCGCCTGAACATTCGGGCACATCTGCCCGAACCAATTTTTTTTTCTTCTTTGTTGCAAACCTAGGGTATTACATCCCTTGCTCAAATCTCACACAAGGTAACTGTAATTTCCCATTTTCTTCCTAGAACCTTTTTGTAGATGGGTAAATGGGCATGATTTTGACCTAAAGATGGGCGTAGACCACGATTTGGAAGTGATCTTAACCCCTAAACCTAAAAATTGAACTTAGGGTTTTTCTTTGGACTTGCATGTCAACTATGTTGAATAAATGACTGATTCTAGTTGATTGATGGTGGTGTTCAGTAATTTTACCCATTGGAAATCCTAGTTGTAGTGTAAAATCAGTCTAAGGCTTGATTTGAGGATTTTGCCCAAAATTGAGGCTTTTGATCTAAACCAAGTCAATTAATTAAATTGACTTAAAAATTGTCTAAGTGGATCTAATTTGAGTAGAATCATTGGTTTAGAATGTTTGAACCTATGTTAGAGTTGTATAACTTAGTTCAAATTGTCTTTATGCCTATTGTAGAGATTTTTCTCCAAATTGGGGGCATATGCCATATATTGATTTGAATTGGGGATTTGGGTTGATTATGATCAATCTTGAATGGTTTGGACTTGTGTTGAGATTGAATGACCTAGACTAAGTGTTTGTCTTAGTTTTTGAGAATTGGTCTTGTATGTGGATTGACACGGATGTCGAGGTTGATCATGAGAGGGAACTCATGATGGGAATTAGATACACATGGACTTGTTGAATTAGGATTTGATCATGATTAGTTGTATGAATGATCATGGTAATTGACATATGTGCATGGATCTATGGTTTACAGGATCTTGTTTTGCATTGGGATTCGAGTTGACACGTGTGTGGATAGCTTTGTGTGCGTGGCTTTGGTTGTGAGTAGTTGTTCATTTTATTTATCACTTGTGTCATCATATTCATTTATACTTGTATGTTGAAAGTCATGAATATCATTATGAAAATGCATGTGTTTAATATGTTTTGAAATGACATGCATAAAGGACTCTAGATGGCTTTGGGTGTTTCCAAGCTAAGTTGTCTCAAGCTAAGTTGTCTCTAGATATTGAGTATCTAGAAGGCTTGAGTAATTACCAAGCTAACTTGTCTCTAGAAGTGGATTTGACAAACCCCAATTATGGGAGGATCATTGCACTTACGAGTGGATGATCTCTATGTCAGTTGTACCCCAATTAAGGGTGGATCATAAGTTGATCCCTACTGGAGGAAAATGATATGGCTGAGTGGAATTGACATACCCCGCGCAAGAGAGGATCATGTCACTTGCGAGTGAATGATCTCTATGTCAATTGTACCCCAATTAAGAGAGGATCATAAGTTGGACTTTACAGCAGGAAAACGACGTGGAAAAGTGGAAATGACATATCACGCTAGGGACGATCATTGCACTTGCGAGTAAATGATCTTCATGTCATACGTACCCCAATTAATGGAGGGCCATGTTGGTCTCTACAGCAAGGGAAATGAGATGGAGCATGAATGAATTTGAAATGCATGAAGATGGTTAATGTTTATCTTACTATGTGTTTTATGTTTCACATACTTATGAGCATAATCTCATGCATATGCATATGTGACTTTTATTGATGTATAATTAATGACACTACTGAACGCTATTCACTAGGCACCGTTGACTCACATTCTCACTCACTTTTCAGGTTCAATTGATAAGGACAAGGGCAAGTGTTGTGTTTACTTGAGGACCTAGCCATTGTCAAAGCTAGGGACATCCCGACGTGAGTCTAGGTTTGATGTGTTATAGTGGATGTCTCTTACATATGTATATGTTTTGTTATTTTGGTACATATGTAATTAATATAACACTTGTTAAACCTAGATAGTGAGAGGGATTGTGATGTGTTAATGTATATTGCCCGTTGCCTAGGATTTGATGATAAATCTAGGTATGTTTCCTTACTATTTTAATTTATTTTGAAAACCATTATGATTATTGTCTTGTATGCTATAAAGGATTATTATTTTGATTTATGTGAATATATTTGATGATGTAGAATTATTAAGTCTATCATGTGTTTGATGCGGTTCTATGGAGAGTCTATTGAGACTTGTACAATCATCTCATAAAATGATTTCAGGTGGTTGTGAGTGGATGCTTACGCAAGGCGATCCACCCCAACACTTTCGCACACCGATCCATGAAGGATGGCGCTCCGGAGTGTGAGGTAGCCATAATAGACTTGGATTAAATAGTATCAAAGAATGACAGATATTGAACCTTTGATTTTTTTATTTTTTTTTCCACCAAATGAAGTAAATTCGGGGGAAAAAAAAATGTTGACAATTCATAACCTGAAATACCCGAAATAACTCATAAAGTAAAGAAGCTCAAATCTTACAAGATAACTCATAAAACTTTTCCATAGGCATAAACAAATAATCTAAAAGGCTTCTAAGAGACTTTTTCCAGAGGCACAATTCCTGATCCTTAAGGACTCCAAAACCACCTTTTCTTGTTCATATGTTTAACACCTGAAAAAATAAACATTAGTTAACAAACAAGCTCAATGAGTAAATCAATGATACATGATATCTTACTTTTATTTGAACAAAATAATTTTCTGTATATATAAGACATCCACTTCTCAAAATTCATGATCAATTTAATAAATAAATAAAAATAACAATAGACCTCAAAAACTCATTAAATATAACAAAAGATAGTATCTCCAACTTTTTATGCCTCTTTTTTTTTTTTTTTTTTTTCTGAAGAAACTTTTTCTCCCTATTTCTTTCTCTTCTTGACCTGGCTTTATCATCTTTTCTCCATTTTCTTGGCACTATTTTTCTCTTCTCTCTCCCTACACTCCCTTTTTTTCAGTCATCTAATTTTGGTAACCTCTCCATTTTTTCATAGTTAAACAATGTAGCATACAGGTACAAACAATTAGGAAAGATAAAGCTAATTGTAGATCGTGATATAACTAAAGATTTCGTCCTGGTAGAGCAAAGTGGAGGAAGTATATTCATGTTAAAAAGCCATTTTTTGAATTGAGCATTTCTTCAATTAGTCAGAGCCTACAAATCCCCGCCAAACTCCCCTACATTTTAGACGTTGGCGGATAAGGCTCTTTGCCTACATAGGTGTACGAGAAATGCCTTAGTAGTGGCTTATACCATGGAAAAGGTTTGGATCCTACGTGCCTCCTGCTGTAGCACTCACCTATTAGGATCCTGATTACCTCTGATCCTCTCATAAACTATTCTAATGATTATAGGAACAAACATCGGAAGCATACCCACTACAGAAATAAGAAACAATCTCAACAAATGCCATATGGATGAAGAAATCATAAAAGTATTGAAGTGTAATTAGTAAAGGACATTGCAAATGGTATTCTATTTAATCACAAGAAATCATAGCCAAAGCATTGCACACTAACACACGTCATACACCAAGCCATTCTAGATTACTGTAGAACCAAACAAAAAATAAAGAAAAAAATTACCAGTTCAATATCTTTGTGATGGTTTCATGTATAAACACTCATAGAAGTCTGACATGGCATCTGCAAGCACAATGAAATTTTTAAAGGTCAAAAAAAAAAAGTCATAATAATATGCATGCTGCAGTGACAAATTAAACAAAATGAAATTTTCATGCTATTTGAAATAGCGGAAATACACAGAAGAAATGTTCAGCATACCCAAAAAGACCCCGGCCATTCCACAGTCTAGGTGTCACAGAAAGGTTGATTAGTGTGCCATGCCTCAGAGCCATTACAGGTATAGCACAACCCTGGTTAGACTGAACTTCGGAAGAAAGCCTTGATAGCAATCCATCACCAGACTCTACATTACCAAACTTCATTATCTGGTCCCCAAGTTGCAAACCATCTTCTGATGCTGGAGAAGCATCAGCTATTTCATCAATTATCGCAAAGGGGACACTGGTGATCATGTCCACGTTCATGGTACTTAGGGTATCTCTTGGAAGAACAGCATGTGAAGATGCAGGTGTATCACCTTCTGAAACATTTAAGACTTGGCTATTAGATATATTACCAGAAGCTTGTTGACAAGAAAATGAAGTTAGTTTATAAACAATTAATGGCTTGACATTTCAAGCATCAGGTTAATGTAAAAGGTACAATTCAGATAAAAGATCTGAACTTGATGTTAATATTGAAAATATTTATTGAGACAATGATCTCTAATGGGTAATCAAACTCTTCACACTAAAATATCATCACTCATAAAATTTAGAAAAGTAAAAAACCCAGACTCGTTAAGTGATTGTTTGAAAAACCAAGCATAAAATTATGTGCTACTTAGCCACTATAAATGACAAGAAAATTCAAACAAAACCGAGTGCTCATTCATCTGCAAACAATAATACATGTCAGAAAAGTGTGAAGCACCCCCCATGGCCAGGACAGATGACCTGCCAAAATGACACGCACACACACGTGCTAAATAGAGGAAAAAGCCTATGTTCTGTTCTCAGGTAGATTGTACATATTGCAAATGAACCATTAAGGATTGTAAAGTCAACCTCCAGTAGGAAACTCTTCAATGATCTCATCCATGTGCCTTTCCATTCAGGAAGAATTTTTCTTAGGCCTTCTTGTTTGTCTGCTTAGGCTGTTATTTCCAAAGCGTTCATAAATGTCTGCCACATTGGATATATGAAAAAATTTTGCCCAGCTCCTCACAAACACCTGGCGTGGTCAATGTCACTAGCAAGTTCCCAAAAACTTTCTGCATCTCAACAATTCAACTCCACATTTCAAGTGATCACTGAAGTCCAACTAAGCACCACAAAAGTATATCACAACTCACTATGATTATTTAAAAAAACACTCCTTTCAGTCAAGCTAAGGCTTAAAGGAAGGCATCATCGAAATATATGAGCTTTCAAAGGCAGGAAATTCCAGATGGAAGAGACCTTTAGCCCCACCAAATAATCTCAAAAGTTGAGCATATTCCCATTGTCCAAAATAATAGCAAAATAGCACCTTAAATACAAAAACCAAGCCCGCCAACTCATAAGCCCTGAACATTATTACAGCCGGGACAACTGAAATTAAAATGAAATGAACCATTATGGATAGTACTAAATCATCCGACCAATTTCAAATTCATAATTAGATAAATTAAGTACTTGCCCTAGGATCAAATATAAAGTTAAAAACTGCAGCTGACTACCACTTAATAAATTTCAGTTCTTTTTTTTTTTCCAAATGAAAGAGGATGTTGTCCGCAAACAGCTAAAAAGATCCCAATTAGGATCACTATGATAGTTGTAGGAAAATACCATGCAGGGAAGTATGAAAAACACACATTTTTATTTCTTGCATTACAAGTATGTTGGCACCTTGGGAATCATACCGTGTCATCAGTAAAAGTTTCACATCCAAGGTACACATAACGTGTTATAAGGGACATAGCCATAAGCCATTGGCCATAAGCATACCTAAGCTTTTGGGAGATGAAGACACATTATGAGCAAGCCTCGCTGAATGAAGAGCCTGCAAATACTGATCAATCTTTTCAGTGATGTCCTTGTAATCATTACGCAATTCTGCAATAAAAGTATATTTAAAACAGTGATGTTGTCAATCTAGAAAATACCAATATTACAGTTCAAAAGTAGAGAACAAATGCCTTAAAAAAAAATTATGAGAAATAAATAGATGAAGGCTCAAAAGAAGCTTGCAAACTCGCTAAATGTTTGGATTCTCTTCCTTTCAACAATTGTATTTGTTGGAAAAAGGCTTGGTTGAGTTGAGTTGATAAAAAATTGCATTCGAATTGTTACTTTGGATTCTCTTCCTTTCAACAATTTCAATCTCTATTCTTATTTCATTTTATTTTATTTTCTAATAACAATGGAATTTGTGGGTTACTTTATGACTATGGTTTGTGGAATTTCTTGTTAAGGTTAAGAGAAAAAACCTAACGAGTAGTGTTGTCTCCATATTACAGTGACAACATCTGTTATGCCTTCCATGATTGGGTTTTTCATTATTAACTCTTATACTTCAAAATTTGTGTGTTAGTTGACATTTTCCCCCTCTCGTTTACCGTCCATGTATAAGTATAACTAACTTGAATTCAAACCAATGTGCTAGTCTCTTGTTTATATCTATAGTTCTATACATAACAAACACAAATAGAAAAATACAGCAACTTACCAGCAAGTCGATAACGATCAGCTCGAACTGCCGGGATGTCGATATCGGACCGAGGAAATCCCTAACACCAATGATCAAAACACGATCAACAGTGACATACAAGCAAAACCCTAATTATCCAGTAAACTTGACAAATTTTGAAATGAATAACACCGAGTCCGAAGATGAAAACTTCAAAATCCAAATCGATGATTTAGAACGTTAGAGAGAAGTAGTGCTCGCACCTCGGAATCAACGAGATTGCCGGAAATTCCAGGACCGCCTGGCTGGCAGAGACGAACGATGATTGAATCCATCTCGGCCTCTATTGCGCCCCTTCTGTCCATCAAGGATAAGGTTTCTGCTTTCAGATTCGCCGCCACCATTGCTGCTGCAGCCTAGCTGAAGCTAGAATGCCCCAAATGTTGAGGCTTCGAACTGTAGATTACCTATAGACAGTTGAGATCATAAACTATTGGTGGTTTTTAAAAACACTGATGAAATGAAAGTAATACATCTCTTCCATGTCACCTAGACTCGGGTGGGTACATATCCAACTTGTACATTTTTTATTTTTTATTTTTTATTTTTATCGAGGGATATGCGAACATTCGGCTATATTATGTGTTATTGTTTTTTTATTATTTATTTATTTATTTAGATTAGATGCAAAGGAGACTCGGCTATAAAGAGTAAAACTGAAAATGTGCAGATTAAATACGGGAGTAGTTTTTAAACGTGATCACACTTGAGATATATTATTATTTTAATTTAAATTTTAAGGACAAAATTTTTTAAGTTAAAGAGATTGTAACATTTTATATTTTTAGTCAATGTATTTAATTAATATATATATATATATATATATACACGTAAAAAATCAAATATATACGTATATATAAATATATATATAATCTATGAATTGAGTTATGAATGAAATTAAGAGAATTAAATAATAAAAATTATGTGGGGGTTGGTTAATTAAATGATGGGTAAAAAATAAATAAATATATTGTTTTATTAAATAATGATGAGGTGCATGGAATCCAAATAATCTTGATGCTCATCTTTTAAGCTTTAAAAGCCAATTTTTATTTTAAAAAGAAATATATATATATATAAAATAATTATTTTTACTATTTTTAGAAATTGATTATGGTGATATGAAATAATTATTTTTACTATTCTTTATCATAGAAATACTTAAACTAATTTTAAAAATAGTATTGGAGAGTCCTAACGTATGTATGAGACTCAAATTGGGCTGAAAAATTAGATATGTGAATTGGAAAGTCAATATTAATTGGTGAAACGAATAGGGATATATGAAATTGATGTATATTATATGGAATGAATGTGACATGATGAAACAAAAAAAATTAGATTGATTAAAGTGGATTTGGATTGTAGCGATGGTAGTAGGACTTAGGTTTGAAAAATCATGTACTGTGAGTATATTTTATTAATTTTGGTTCTTATATGGCATTGTACTTATATGAAATGTTTAAATGTAAGCATGTTATGTATATAATTATGCATTGTGTTATATTAGCATTCACGACTTATTTTGACATTGGAGCATGTAAGACTTGCGAAGGCAGGTCGAATAGGAAGTTATTTCATTATAAATTAGTCTTGGATGAGTGTTATGCGTAACCTCATTGTCTGTAAGACTGTCCTAACAAAGATTTTAAATCTTTGAAATGACTGTGAATTGGGTAATGGGAGGCTATGACTACCTTGTAATGGTCATACAAGGGTTAGACTCGCTCTATTACCTAGAAGAATGGAGATTGTGGATTTCGTTGAAAATAGTGCATTGTTTTACCGAACATGATCATAAAAATTTATATTACTGGCATGTATGATACATTTATTGAATGATGCATTACATGTTTTCCCTCGCATATGATTATTATATCAAGATATATATTCACTAAGCTTGTGGTATGCTCACTCCATTTTCTCTAATATTTCAGGTAAATATTCAAAAGGAAAAAGGAAAGCGAGATAATGATAGGCACTTGATCCTGATTTCTGTTTTGTTGATGTATGTATGGTTTGTTTTTGTTTTGTTTTAATATGTATACTTAACACATACTATATGTATATTATCACATAGATTGGTTGGATGATAATATAGAGGATGGTTGAATATTTTGGTTATGAAATACCGGGTGATGAGGTATATGATTGTATGATTAAATGGTAGATGGAATGAATGAATGAGATGATTGTCCATATATATATATAATTTGATTTGTGGTATTTCATGAAAAATTGTGAGATGTCCAATTTATGAGAACATGCTGCCAAAATTTTGAAAATTTTTGTGTAATTTCGTTAAGGCTGACAGTATATTATATATTGTATACTGGGTATGTAAAGTGTATAGTACACTGTGCCGATCATGACGTCAGCTTACGTTAGGGACATCGTAACAGATTTCTTGTGCATGAGTCTAAAATATCAGACATTCACAAAAATACGATAATGGAATCTAGAAATGCATCGTTCTTTGAACATGTATTTTCTTGTAAATCCAAGGACGAGACAAGTTCGTCAAAACGAATGCTTGAGACTATTACTGAGAATAGTCAAGACCAAGATCACGATAATGAAATAACTGACGAACCACGACGTAGTAAAAGAGCAAGAATTGAAAAATCATTTGGTCTAGATTTTCTGACTTACTTGCTTGAAAGTGAACCTCAAACTTTTAACGAGGCTATAAGCTCTTCTGAAGAACCTTTGTGGAAAGAGGCCATTAAGAGCGAAATAGACTCTATCATGCAAAATCATAGCTGAGAATTGGTGAATCTTCCTCCTGGATGTAAAACCCTAGGTTCCAAATGGATTTTCAAGAGGAAAATGAAAGCAGATGGATTTATTGATAAAAATATAAGGCAAGACTTGTATTAAAAGGTTATAGACAACGAGAAGGTCTATACTATTTTGATATTTATTCTTCTGTGACAAGAATAAATATTATTAGGATGGTATTTGCAATTGTAGCATTACGTAATTTTGAAGTACATCAAATGGATGTGAAAACAACATTTCTAAATGGAGATTTAGAAGAAGAAATCTACATGAATCAACCTGAGGATTTTTCCTTGCTAGGACAAGAAAAGAAAGTTTGTAAATTGGTGAGTTTTTATATGGCATAAAACAAGCACTAAAACAATGGCATGAAAAATTCGATAGTACAATGATGGCTAACAGATTTAAAATTAATGAATGTAACAAATGTGGATATGTCAAAGACCCGACAATGAGTATGTCATTTTGTGTCTTTATGTGGATGACATGCTCATTATTGGAAGTGATAATAAGATGATCAAATCTACCAAGAACATGTTGAATTCAGGATTTGACATGAAAGATACGGGTCCAACCGATGTTATTTTGGGAATAAAAATCTCAAGAACATCAAATGAACTTATTTTAAGCCAGACACATTATGTTGATAATATTCTTAGGAAATTAAGCCAAGATGACTATAGTGTGGCTAAAACACCCATAAATACAAGTGTGCATCTTTCTAAGAATAAATGTGAGAGTGTCTCTCAAGTAGAGTGCTCAAGGGTGATAGGTAGTCTAATGAGTTGTACAAGACCTGACATAGCTTATGCAATGAGCAAATTAAGTAGATATACGAGTAATCCTGGAGCTAACCATTGGCAAACAATTGTCAGAGTAGTGAGGTACTTGAAGATATCACGCTGTCCTTGAAGGATATAGCGACGCAAACTGGATATCTGATATAAAAGACTCGAGGTCTACTAGTGGATATGTGTTCACACTAGGAGGTGCAACCGTATCATGAAAATCCTCAAAACAGACAATTATTGCTAGATCCACAATGGAATTTGAATTCATTGCATTAGACAAATGTGGGGAAGAAGCATAATGGTTACGCCAATTCTTAGAGGATATTCCTAGGTGGATGATGCGTGCAAACAGCAAGCGTAAGGTGTCAAGTTATAATATAGAATCGATGAGATATCGGGTTGTCGTCCTCTAAGATTGACACGCACACTAAATATCATTTCATTAACCCTAACTTTATTTAGAAAATCAAAGTTGAATGATTAATAAACTAAAAATAGCAATTAAACAAGAAATATAATAAAAATAGCAAATTATGAGAATTTGGATGAAAATCAATATGGTAAAACGTCTAGAGGTTCAATCTCTCCTCAATATCAACTATGCCTAGAAACATGCGATATTCATCAATTTGAGTTATAGTTTATAAGTCGAAAATCCTAAGATTTCTAATACCCTCTCTCGAGTGTCGCTGTAACACCCCGTACTTTTAATTATACACCTACGTTGAGAAATATGTATACATACGCGTATACGAATGTAGGAGTTAAACGTATATGTGTATAAACATACCTAAATTAAGTAGATTGTATTATTAAATGTCATATTATCATTAGAGTATAAGATGATTAAATGACCTTGAAATGATATTTGTATAAGATAATATACCTTGATATTAGTATAAGGTATAAGATAATAGAGATATTATATATTTCTCCTTCTTATTTATCTCAATTTATCTCATTCTCTCACCTCTCTCTCTCACGTAAAAGATTAAAAAAAAAAAAAGGAGAAGGAAGAAAAAAAAAGGGGAACGCGGGATTTTCGCTGAATTGGGACCCACGGTAACTATTTTTCACTCTATATCTTCATAAAATTGATATCTAAGATAGATGTAACATTCCTTTCGAAGTAATTTTTGCTGTGGGAGCCGTTTTACGGTGTTTCCAAAAATTGAGGTTTTGACCCAACGTGAATGAAAATCCGCTAGGAAGGTTGGAAAACACTTCCTAGGCTGTAGGAACCTTAAATATATGGTTAGATTGAATTTATTTGTTCGTTTGTAGTTTTTATTGCTATTAGAAGTTAGATTTGATATTGGATTCCTTTGGAACCCTTAGCTTTGATCTTTGAAACCTTTCAAATCATATTAAAACCCAATGAAACTCTAGTTTAAGGCTATAGAATGGTAGAATGAACTATTGCGAGTCCATCGATGCTAATTTCATGATTTTTGGAGACCGTTTGACAATTTTAGTAAAAATTATCATGTTTCTAATGAATAATGAATAGTGACATGAATAGTATTGTAATCATATCCAGTGAATAAAATGTAATTAGAATCCAATGAAACTCCGGTTTTAGATCATAGAATCGTAGAGAACTGAATTCCGGACGTTTCGATGTTAAGAACATGATTTTTGGATATGCTTTGATATTTTTAGTAGTTAAAGATATGATTTTTATGAGTAAAATTGGCTTTGGATGCCTCTGCGAACGTGTCGAACCTCAATAAAATACGTAGTAGAATGATAGAATGACTGATTTGACACGTGTCGATATGAACAGAATAATTTTAGGAATGCCCTAGATTTTTAATAAAATTGACATATGTTTTCATATGCATATATGAGTACGTTGGTGTTGAAATCTAGTTTAAATGTGGCATTTTCATAGTGAAATAACTCCATCTTAGCTGTTGAACTAGCTAGGAAATTTGAGTATTAGTAATGGTGTTTTGGTGAGTTTAAATGGTAATTCTCATGATGATTTATGATTTGAATTACCAAATTGCAGTGTTTGACTTGAGAGATAAATGCTTTTGAGGAAGCAACTATTATGCACATTATTGTTGCTGGATTCTAGAGGGTATATTGGCTTAGAAACCTTGTGTAATCACTGTGAGTATAGTTTTCTTGATTTGGTTCTTGTATGACATTGTACACATATAAAATGTTTGATTGTATGCATGTCATATTTATATATAATGCATTGAATTTTATGGATCATGCAAACTGATTTTAACAATTGGAGTTTGTAATTATGTCATTTCGTTAGGAATTAGACCCATATAAGGTTTTGCGAAACCTCATTGTCAGTAGGTTTGTCCTAACAAGGGTGCGATCCTTGAAATGACTGTGAATTGGGTAATGAGAGGTTGTGGCTACCTTGTACGACCATACAAGGGTTAGACCCGCTCTCTTGCCTTGAAGGAGGGAGATGTAAATTTTTTTATGAATGAGCATAAATTATATATTGTGTGCATGTATAGTATTTTGATGAATGTTGCATATGTGCTTTTGAAATATTTTAATTTAAAGGATTTGATATGCCATGTTTCTTTAAATGCATGCGATTGTCATGTCAAGAACTATATTCACTGAGCTGTTGTTTGCTCACCCCCTTTCCCTCACTATTTCAGGTACAAAAGAAAAATGAAAAGAAAAACTTTGAGCATCATCAGCACGTGACTAAGACGTAGCCTTGCTGATGTACGTATGCTTTGGAAGAAGTAGTTACATGTTTTATATATTTTGATATATATATATATATATATATATATATATAATTATCACACATCTTATATATGTATTACCATCTAGAGGGGTTAGTTTGGAAAAATGAGATATCAATGGTTATTTTGGATTGTTAAGATATTTGGCGATGATATATATATATTTGGATGATGGAATGTTTGATTTATGAATGACAATGGTTGTCTTTTGGATTATGGTATACATAGATGGAATGATTATGTATATATATGGAGATGATATGATTTGATATATGAATGAAATGAGAATGACTAGATGTGTGGAATGAATGAAATGATGATTATCTATATATATCTCTTTGATTTGATTTGTGGTATATTAGGAAAGAAAAATGTGAAATGTCCATTTTATGGGGAGGTGCTGCCGAAATTTTTGAAAATTTTGGGAAGGATTATGAGACTATTTGAAGGTTGACAGTATATTATTTACTGTATACGGGTATGTACAGTGTATAGTATACTGTGCCGGTCATGACGTCAGCTAGGTCAGGGACGTCGTGACAGCCGCTATAGAGCATATTCTTAGGAAATTAAGTTCGATTTATTGATAAAATCCAAAAATCCAAAAACTCATTAAGATCTCTGATTTTCTCTAAGACTTCGTAAAACCCCACAAATCTATTGATTCTATGGTTGTTTCATGTCATGTTTTTCATGTTCCAACCCGAAAAACCCTCTATGGAGTGTTGTCTTCCAAGTCTATGATCAACTAATTCGTGATCAAGGGATCAATAGCATTAAGAGTAGAAAAACATAAATAAACTAACAACTCTATTAATGAATAATCAAAAGTTTAAGAGTATGACATAGTTTCTAGTTTGGATTGTTCTTCACCTTTAAATAGAGGACTTAGTTTATAACTTGAGAGATAAAAGCATGAAATAATATGATGAACATAAATCTAAAACCAAAAAAACAAAGTAGAAGGAAGGGAAAGTGTAGGAGAAATCTTCAATGTCTTCAATCTTGCTCTTCTCCTGGCTTCCAAACTTTACCCGTCTTTCTTGCTTTCCACAATCTTTTCTCCTCTCCTTCATGCTTTGAAAACCCTAAACGATGGTATTTATATAGCTACAAGTCCATAAGAAGTCGTCCAAGTTGAACTAGGAAAGTTCGCAACAAAATTAGAAAGTTTCTATTTTGAATCACACATCAACTTTCTTTCTCGTCATTTTTCTTTTTTTCCTCCATTCCAAATTAACCTCAAAACCATTGCATCTTATATTATTTCAAGTAAGGAATCCATAGAAACAAACTACGTCCAATTCAGAGTTAAATTGAAAAAGTTATATCCGAAATACAAAAGTCGAGCAGTTGAGTTTTTTTGCGCAGCTCTGCAGAGCTAGGAATAAGCGTCGGGGCGCTCAGAACGTATTTTGGCCTTTTTTTCTTTATTTTCTTCACTTTATGACTTGTTTTCTTCATGTATCTTCATTACATCTTCATGTATCATATTTTCATCATCCAAGTTGACTTCAAACACATCTAAACACCTACAAAACAAATTAAAACAAATGATTAAAACATTTATAAGATAAACTAAACCAACTTATAAAATTAAATACCGAAATGAAGCAATATATATCAAAAGTTGGCTAAACTAACAAATAGACCAAACTAAGAGAAACACATCAAATATATGAATAAACTAACCTAAAACCCATCTAAAAAATATTCTAAAACACATCTAAATGTCAACTTATTAGTGGCCAAAGCCTGTGCCAGCAATATGCATACACTGTGATAGTCAATCTGCTATTGGCAGGGAACAGAACAATATGTATAATGGTAAATCAAGACATATTCGTCGAAGACATAATACCATTAAACAACTACTATCAACTGGAGTTATTTTTATTGACTATGTAAGATCAAAAGATAACATTGAGATCCACTAACCAAAGGGTTAAATAGAGAGTTAGTTGAGAAATCTTCGAGGGGAATGAGATTAAAGCCCATGACAGAATAAGTTGATACAATGGAAACTCAACCTAGTTGACCGGAGATCCTAAGATCTAAGTTCAAAGGGACAACCTAATTGTAAAGACTGTGTTGGATCACTATTGGGATTACCCTTGTCCATTCTTATGATGAAAACAATGATAATTGTAAGGAAAAGGATAAGCTAGGCTTTTAATGATTCTTAGGCATCGGAAATCCGAGCGGAGTAATGCGGGCTACTCTTCATTAAGAAATCACCAATGTAAGAGAGAAGTGGGGCCACTTCAAAAGGGAATTCTAGAGAACCAGGGAGATGCTCATGGCCAAAACGAACATAGCTATGAGAACTGAGTTGAGATTGAAATGATTCATGTGTGGAGTACATCATCGTTTACATAAATGACAGAACAGTTCAAGGACATCGCGTCTACTGAGTTGAGATTGAAATGATTCATGTGTGGAGTACGTCATCGTTTACATAAATGGCAGAACAGTTCAAGGACATCGCGTCTACTGATCAGCTAGTAAAGTAAACATACTTTTACAAGGGAAGGTTCAAAGGGTAACACCTACCTATCCTATGCAGGTTTCGACCATGGAATTTTTTCACCAGGTCTAGTATCTGATGTTATAGTCAATTTTCATTCATGTGAAGAATTATTGGAAAATTTATTAAATGAAAATTAGATTTGTAACATTTTATATTTAATTAAGTTGTAAATTCGAATTAAGTTAGAAAAACCGTTATATGTTTTAAATTGAATTAAAGTTAGTAACGGTTAAATAATTTAATTGAGTTTTAAATTTAAATTAAATTGAAAAAATCGTTATATAGTTTTAAATTCAATTTAATTCATAACGTTTGAGGTTATTCAGTGCTCTTAATGTATTTCCTTATTTTAAATACACCAATTCTCAGAGTTCTTTACTACTCCTAGAATTATTTTCTTCCTCTCTAGTTTTCATTTGTTGGTTTTGAGGTGTGTTGATCAGTCATGATAGTTTTCTACAAAGCTCAATTCGCCCGAGTAGTAACGAAGTGCTAGTTAATTGTTTATCTATCGTTGTATCATGAGAGACAAACGTCGATCTATCTCTTGCACAAATGTAAGGGGCGAATCTATTTTAAAAATATTGTGTATTACACAGGCCTCGATTCTATCTTACTTAACATTTACTTTGTTGAATTTCATTTATTTCTAAACTTATTTTATTATTGGTTATAAGCATATTATTATTTGAGTTTTATTTTTTATGATTATTTATTTATTGGTCGTTACGTTATTGCTAACAGATTCCTTGTGCGCAAGATCAGACTTTAGATATTTAACGAGGAATAATCCAAGTGAGATAAAAAACAAAGAACCTTGTTGCTGCTTTAACAAATATAATCGAAAGAAGTACCGCTCACTTTTGAAAATCCATTTACAATGAATAATACCTTTAGTAGTGTAGCACTACTAAGTAACATTTTTCCCTTTGAATATTTTTGTTCAATTTGCGTGACATCAAAACTACGAGGAATTTTCACATATATTTAAAACATGAGAATAAAGTAGGAAAAAAGTAGAAATTAATATACCTTTTTCTTTTCACTTGTGTTTGACAATCATAATGACATTGAGACATGGTTTATAAACACACGAGCTAATGTGCAATGAAGACGAAAGCCGCTTGCAGTTATTAGATTGTGTTATTTATGTATGTATTGCACAAATCCATTTAAATTAACGAACATGCTCCCACCTGGCAACTATTAAATTACATGCTTCTGTTTTTTTTTTTTTTTTTTCCTTAGACCATGCAGTATTTCCGGGTCAACCAAAGACTAAATCTGCGGACGGGCAGTGATTTCTGAAAAAAAATTTCGTAAACTCTCACAACCTGAAATTCAATCTTAAGATCGCCCTACTAGGGGTCGAGTGAGAGAACCACTCGACTAACGTCAGGTTGGTAACATGCTTTGAGAACTCAAACTAAAGAAAGTTGCCAATAATAAACAAAAGAGTAATGACCCCAAAAGTTATTTGATTGTCTTGAATCACATGTTGACGTATGATTTGAGTCGATTCAACGACTTTCAGGAGCATTATTAACAAAATGTGTTTATGAATTGTATTTTTTTAAAGCATTTTCCAAAATAAAAAGGATTCATAAATATCAAATATAGGTTTTTAATTATAGATTAAGTATAGATTTGAGCACCAGGTCCTTTTCAACTCAAATGTCTCCTAATAGATATTACATTTTCTCAAAATAAAAGGAAAAAAAAAGAGATTTTAAGTCCTATCCATGACATCTCTGAAACATGGAATCAATAAATTGCATCGTGCATGCCAACAACTTGTAGCGTAGATGGTCGCTCACGCTCTCGGCGTTATACCAGGTATGAGTTCGAGTCTTGTTGTTGCAAATATACGTTTTAACCGTACATCGTTATGACATGAGGATAAACAAAAATGTTGTGAAGCTTCAATACGCCACAAGGATAGATTTGCAAGCGGGTTTCGGGTTGTGTATGGGGGGTTGGGTCGGTTAGGGTGTTTTGTACTTATTGGTGTAAGATTAATCTGTTTCTAAGGGATGAAATACCCACGGAGAGTCGGGTTTGTACTTGCTTGTATCTTCTTGTGCATTTAGCTACATTATTTTCAATTTATCTGTGCAAGAGCCCATTTTCAAACGAGACAAAAACACAAGGCTCTTTTTCATCACTCATTGTATGGAACATAAGAGAAAGTTGTAAAACAGGAGATCAAATAAATAGAACAATAAGGGTTGTTTTATTCGATTCCTTGTGCGCGAGATCACACTTTAGACATTTAACCAGGAATAATCCAAGTGAGCTAAAAAGCAAAGAACCTTGTTGCTGCTTTAACAAATATAATTGGAAGAAGTACCGCTCACTTTTGAAAATCCATTTACAAAGAATAATATTCTTTGTACATAAGTACAATCTTTATATTTCGGGATATTTATATCAAGTGTTTATAAACATTATTATAAAGATAAAAAGATGTGAAATTATGTTGTTGGCAAGATTTTAATTTATTTTTTTTATTTTTTTCTGGTCAGTGGGTATTAGGATTCTCCTACTAGTCCATCGGAGACATGCCACAAGCGTTCTTAGACACTATTGACCAACATATTAATAGGTGATATAAGTCTTATTTGAATTTTTCATCTCAGGGTTAGAGGCGCTTGTTTTTAATCACTGAACTAATCGAACGTTGATTTTATTGACAAAAATTTTCATGTTCAAATTCTACGTCAAATCCCATTCACACGACATTTACATACATACTTTAAAAGTTTTTTTTTTTTTAGTATAAATAATAAACATCATTGATCAAGGCCATGAATTAAATTCCATACATGTTAATTTTAAAATGTTTTTCATGATAATGACTACCATATTATTTAGGTTTTTTCTTCCTAGTCAAAGAATCCAAGTGATTAAATGAATTAAAACCAAAAGAAAATATAATGCAAAGACATGGTTTATAATATACATCTATACATAGACATGACAAACTTTTTTTTCCTTTTTTTAAAGACATAGATATGACAAACTTAGACAGCTAATTGTTCTATCAATTAAATGACAAAACAAGCATAAACATTTGATCAATTATAAATTAATGAAATTTGATCAGCTTGATTACGAAAAAAAACAACATACACATTGAATCATGATTCCTTTAAGAGATGCCATAGATCAAACAATGATTATTTATGCATATGTAAGGCATAAAAATAGTTATATCTAGTCAAATATACGCGGAAGTCCATTAAACATTTTACCAGACATAGAAGTGGATTAGCTTGACGATGTCAATACCACGTTTCAATTACAAACGCGTGGATGCCAAACAACTCTCAAAGTATATTTTAGTGAAATTATTCACCGCGATGTAATTCTGTCGCCCTCCTAAATAAAGACAAAATTGGTAAAGATCACAGACAAATTAAAACTTTTGATCTCAAGTTGGAGACTTACACCCATATTGAAGCTAGTCAAAATTTACTACGTACTTAAAAGTATTTATAAGACTCCTAATTTACTAAATGCCACTAATATGATTTGAACTCTAGTATTTGTAAAAGCGCCACAGCCAATGAAACAACTAAGCCTATCTTTAAGAGCATTCATACCTATTTATCAATGAAAAATAAATGTATCAAATAATAAGGAAGTCATGCATATTAATATGCAAGGCTCATGGTTACGAGTTTAAATCAATATCATTTTCTTTTTTAAATTTTAATATTTTTTTGGGGACGGGGAGATAATTTGAAATGATATAGGCCATGGAAAGGTCACAATACCGATGGCTTTCTCCTTTTATCAACACTCAACAGTCATTGGGAGAAACGAGCTGATGATGTCAACGCCCGCATCACCCGCTTTTTTCACGTCTATCTCTCCATAAATAGAGACTCTGTTCACTTGCAATAATGGCCTGTGCTGCCTTTGCGTCTTCCCTAAGTCATCATCTCTTCAGTTCTTCCGCCTCTCTCCTCTTAGTAACGAAGCTCCGCCCTCATCATCAATCTTTCAGTCACATCTCCTTCTCTTCGTCACTCTCTTCTTCTTCTTCACGAGGTGTTCGAATGGCACATGCAGCCGCTCGGGCCACTCTCGGCCTCACCAAACCCGCGACTATCGATCTTCCGAAGGTGCTTTTTTTCTCAATCTCTTCACCTTTCTTTGATTGTCTCGTGATGGGTATGTTTGATTTGGCTTAAGTTTTGATCTTTTGATGAATCATGTAGGTTATGTTTTTTAAATAGGTTATTTTGTATGATGGGTTTTGAAATGAATGCTATATGTTTGTGAAAATTCCACAAAGATTTCTTTTTTTTTTTTTTTTTTCTCAGTTTGGATAATCTCTTCACTTTTTCTTTGCTTATTTCTGTATGGGTATGTTAGATTTGGTTTACAGTTTTGATCTTTAGATGAATGATGTTAGTGTTTGTGTTTTAAATTGGTTATTTTTGTTATGGGTTATCTAATGACTGTTATGTGTTTGTGGAAATGCATCAAAGATCACTTTTTCTGCGAAAGAGGTGGGATTGGTGGAATGGAAAGGAGATATACTTGCAGTCGGTGTTACTGAGAAGGACATGGCCAAAGACGAGAACTCAAAGTTTGAGAACGGGGTTTTGAAAGACTTAGATGCCCATTTGGGTGGTTTGCTTGCTGAAGCGACTGCGGAGGAGGATTTCACTGGTAAGGCTGGGCAGTCCACTATGCTCAGGCTTCCCGGTCTTGGGTCTAAGAGAATCGGCTTGATTGGGCTTGGACAGTACAACTCTGCAATTATTTATAGAAGCCTTGGCGAGGCTGTTGCTGCAGCAGCGAAGAGTGCCCAAGCATGTAAAGTGGCCATTGCTCTTGCTTCTTCTGAGGGTCTTTCTGCGGATCTGAAGCTTACTACTGCTTCCACAATAGCTTCTGGTATGTTTAATGATGATTGGTGCTTTTTCCCGCAATTGGGTTGAGATTGTTATTATTTTTGTTGAAAAGATAAAAGGGTCTTGTTATTGATCATTGAGGATGGTTGGTTTGTGCAGGAACTCTATTGGGTATTTATGAAGATAATAGGTTTAAGTCGGAATCAAAGGCGCCGTCGCTTCAATCGGTGGATATTCTTGGCCTTGGGGCTGGACCCGAAGTGGACAATAAGCTCAAGTATGTTGGTGACATTTGCTCAGGTGTCATTTTAGGAAGAGAGCTCGTGAATGCACCAGCCAACGTGCTCACCCCTGGTTTGAAGCTGTTCTCAGTCTTGTTTCTTTGATTCAAATTACATCTTTAACACCCTATATGTGTTCGCATCTACTTTAAGTGTAATGACACATTTTTCTGCTTTCGTACTCGGTGCGATAATCTAACTGTCAAAGCTAATCACTTAAGTGCACCATTCTTAGTGACGGTGTTTGTACTATGTCCAGTTTGGAGGTTTCATTCTGGCTGTCATTTTTTTTTTGTCTTTCAGGTGTATTAGCAGAAGAGGCATCTAAAATTGCTTCCTTGTATAGTGACGTACTTACTGCAAAAATATTGGATGTGGAACAATGCAAGGAATTGAAAATGGGTTCTTATTTGGGTGTTGCTGCTGCCTCGGCAAATCCCCCACATTTCATACATTTATGTTACAAACCTCCAAGTGGTCCAGTCAAAGCAAAATTGGCGTTGGTTGGGAAAGGTTTAACATTCGACAGGTAAATTCCCATTGTATATATATATTTATCTGTTATAAATTTTATTAAGATGCTAACTTTGGGCAATAGGTTTGATTCTATTTCCTTCATGCATGCATGTGAGAGCGACACATGGGCATATCCTTCCAATGTTATTTTCCAGACTGAAAGATCAGATATATATTTCTTTTTTCTAGGATGCTAGTTACACAGTGTTTTCTAGGATGGGAAATAAAATGCAACAGATTTGAATTGGTATGATCATCTGGTTGTGTCATTTTGTCTTGAATATGGATTTGTACTTGGCCAATTTATTAGCCCTTTTTATTTTTGTTAGATGGTCCCTTTTACTGTTTTATTGTCCTTGTTGTTTTGGGCTTACTTGCCCTGCATATGGTACAGGCAGTCATCTTTTGTTCTGACTGGAGTATAAAAGTAATTATTCATCTTTGTTCCAACGGAATTAAATGATTAACATTTAATGAGTCAAGGTTCGGTGGCATGATGGAAGTGATAGTGTGTTCTTTCTAAGCTTCTGATCCTGTGGTTGTTATTGCGCATTTGCACTTTCTTATGTCAGTCATCCTGTGTGTTACCAGTGGTGGCTACAACATCAAGACAGGGCCAGGCAGCTCAATTGAGCTCATGAAGTTTGACATGGGTGGCTCTGCAGCAGTTCTAGGTGCAGCAAAAGCCTTAGGACAAATCAAACCCTTGGGAGTAGAGGTAAGTTGATAATTTTTCATCTTATGGGGACCAGTAGAATATGATGGTTCAGTTGGTAAACTTGTGAATTTAGTCTTAAAAAAACTGTGATTTCCTTGTTTCAGGTCCATTTCATTGTTGCGGCTTGCGAGAACATGATAAGTGGTACAGGCATGAGACCAGGGGATATTGTCACAGCTTCTAATGGGAAGACAATTGAGGTAATTTCCACGGTTCTCAAGTATGGTAAATTGCTCTTTTGGTGATTCAACCTGTTGCAGATTTTTTGTTTATTTTATTTTATTTTATTTTTTTGGCAGTTTTATATGTTAAAAATCTTCTTGTGAAGCATGGTACTATTGAGTATCGGTCCCGTCTGATTGCTTTGTTTCTTGCGATGGTTTTCATGTCCTGTATAGTTGGTGATAGTAGGGAAACCAAGAGTTTTAAATTTCAAATTATGGTATTGTCTCTCATGACTCATCAGCAACCTGAATTTTGTTAAATAATCAAAATGAGAAGTGATATCCTGAGTTTCATAACTTTTCCAGTTCCTTAATGTTGGTTGAGAAATCAATGCACTTTTAAAATAAGGTTCACTGTGAGATTTGGCGCTGTTCAACTTGCTTACTGTCAAATACATTTTCACTTTTAGGTTGTGTTTGGTTTGTGATTTGAAAACAAGAATACAATCCGGAAAGTAAACATTTAGAAAAAGATGTTTTATCGTTTCCTGAAAACAATATGTTTTCTTTGTAAATTTCGAAAAATTGTTTTTGGGTTTTAACCAACTAAACATGTTTTCTGTGTTTCCAAATTTTCAGATACAGAAAACTGTATTCGAATCACAAACCAAACGCAGCCTTAACTTTTAACCTTTTTTATTTTTATTTTATTTTGGTGGACAAGTGGTTTCTGTTGATCTTGCATGATCCGAGATTGTTAATGAATAATGATATTGTTCTTGATTGTGGAAGTTACTGTATGTTAGGTTTTTTAATGGCACTGAATTCCTCACTTGAACTTTTGCATTATAATCTGCAAGTTGTACTGAATCGTGGTTTTTTGTTTTTTTATTTTTATGGCATGATTTTTCATTGTAGGTCAATAATACTGATGCTGAGGGCAGACTTACACTTGCAGATGCTTTGGTATATGCTTGCAACCAAGGTGTAGAGAAGGTATTTTCCAAACAGAAGACCATCATCTTACTCTCTTTTTTTTGTGTGTGCTTGGAGGGGTGGAAGCAATCTCTCTAGTTTTGAAGTTCTCAAGAAAAAAATTTATGATCGACATAAAAACAAGTCCAGATATGATATTTGGTGATGATAATCTCCTCACCATTATGGCCATCTAGCCTAGTGGGAAGTAGTTTAACTAATTGCAAAGTAGTTTAACTAATTGCAAAGTAGTTAAAGGCACTAGGAATGCTAAAGGGCCATGAGGGGCCCTAGTAGCACAATGTGCAAGGTGAGGCTCACATTTGAGTGCAATGAGACACCAAATTTAAAGAAAACTCAATTAATTGCATAAATTATATATTTTTTTACTTGTGTACACCAATTTTTAAAAATACAAAATTAACAGAAGTTTTTTTTAATTTATTTTTATTTTTTTATTTTTAATTTTTCATCATACATTATAATGTTTTTGGTGGCATTAGTGTTTCATACTTCACATTGGTACTGATACTATTTTTATCTAGTTTGATATCTAAAATTTTAGTTGAAGTAGGAAACATTAAAGCAAAGAAAAATAGGTAGCAATATACAAGCAATAACTATGTTGCTTTTAAGCAACATCATGTTGTGTAATTGTTGTTATAACCATGGTTTTATTTCTATTGGAGCACCAGTTCTATTGTTGTTATAATACCAATGAGGTGGTGTTGTAGCAACATAACACAATTATCCTTTGATATTTTGAGATTATATCAAGTTTTTTTTGTAAATTTTTGCTGTTTTATATGGTTTTAAAAAAGGAAAGCAGAAAAGAGAGTGTGATGCACATGCACTATGGTGCATGTTTGAGTAGTTGTGCCTGTGATTGGACCATTGAGCTGCAATATGTGTTCCTTGTGTCAATGTGTGCGCTTATGGAATACTATATGATTGAAATGACCTATTAAAGTTGAAAGGAAGATATTAAAAAACCTCTATTGGGCTGTTTATGCGTCACAAGTTAATGGTATATATGTTGGGCAATAAACAAGAAACACAATGATAAATTACTTGTAATGAAAATGCGAATGTTAAATGATTATGTGCATTTTGAAGGAAATATTGTACATGAACACACTTGAGAATGTGAGAAATGATTGAAATAGCCCCAATTGAAGATAAAATAAGAAAGCCTTTGATTAAGATGATTCAGGTTAGTGGTGGCAAAAAAATGGATAGACGATAAAAAATTGGGTTCAAAAAACACCTTGTAATAATAGACCTGTACAAATAACTTGATCTGATTTTTAATTGAGACAACAGTTTTGTCTATACCTAATTTAGCTTTAAATTTGGTTTGCTTGATTTTAGTCGGATTTTCAATAATTTTTTTTAAATGTTATAGTTTAAAGTTCTAAATTTAAAACTTTGAAAAGTTAAAGTTATACCATATTAACTTAAAAGTTAGGTAAGTTAGAAAGTCAATTTATAAAATCAAATGGTTAATAATATAAAAGGTAAAAAATGAAATTTCTATCCGTCATACGAGGACTTAATTTTCTATTTTCTTGTGTTTGTGCTCAATCCGTTTTTGAATTTGGACTTCATGACATTATTCTTATTCGGTTTGGTTTGGTTTTATTAATGTTCATACTATTTTTAAATTGAGCCGGACAAAATTGGACAACCGGAAATGGATGGAGATACCTACAATAATTTAAGTATCGCTGTTTAAGAAAGATATAAATCCTTGATATTGGAAAAATGAGCATTGATTAGCGCTGGTGGTACTTGTCTATATCCAGTTGTTTGGTTTTGTCCGACCAATTTAAAAAGGGTATGGACAATAATATTATAAGACTAGGCTGGGGAGGAATAATGTTTTGTTGTTTAAATTCAAAATTTGCCTGGGTACGTACATGAGATAGTAGAAAATTAAATTGTAATACCTGCTTTTGTAAAGGGTAGAAATTTATTGTTTTACTTTTTAACTATTAACTTTTTCTAACTTAACTTTCAACTTTATTTTTAACTTTTAATAAGTTAAGATTGATAGCTTTAACTTGTAAGTCAAATTTAAATCTAATTTTTCTACAAACTTCTATTGGAAATTTGAACAAAGTCTGGTATCTTGGTTTTGCATATGGACAAAGATATGGTATTTGAATTTTAAATAGGGTTAGATATGAACATTGTGTAGGTGTGATATTATAAAATACTGTCTGGATCTTTATTTTTGCCACCCGTATCCTTGATAGAGTGGAGTCGATGAGGGTGATTCATTTAGCTCTTTAGCTGACACATACAATTGGGATAGGCTTTCTTTAGATGAGAATCAAAAATTTTAGAATGGGATGAGTTTTGGTTAGAATAATTGCCATAATGAGGAGGCTGTCCCTCGCAATAATTGTCGAATTACTTGTATGGTAGGCCTGCAAGAACTTAGCTATTAGCTTTCTAGATATCTTGCAGTCCCAACGATATGTACATGTATGTCTCGTGGGAATTCCTGTAAGAAATCCAATAGTTTGTTTTTTTTTTTGCTTAATGGTTTTCCTTCAAAAGATCAATTGAAAAGATGAATATTGGCTTGTTTTTTTAAATAAGTTTATTTATATTGTGAATTATTTGTTTTCAATGTGTACTTGGAAATAAATCTTCTAAAAGAAGTCCACATGTGAAAAAAACTAATGGAGATCTTCCTATAGAGGTTACTTCGGTGATAAATATCTGAGCAAGAGAGTATGAGATTTTAACTGACAATTAGTGGAAAAAGATGAGACAAATTTCTTCTTCCTCCGCACCCCCCACCCCACAAATAAAACCTCCCTGGGAAAACAAGTTTCAATAAGCAAGTTCATTTGAAAAACCGGATTCAATAAAGCAAGTTCATGTGTCACTTTCTACTAGAGGGTAGAGTCTCATGCAGTGAGGCACAAAACTTTACAATTCTTACTATGGAATAGTTGGAAACAAGAATTTGGAAAAGCAAGGTAACTGCAAATCCACAATTTGTAGCTTTGTATAAAGGGACAATTTCTTATGTTTTTCTCATGGTTGCTTCCAATTATCCTGTATAATAAATTGTAAGAAAAAAATTGTGTACTTTAATGTTTTACTTTGTTTTGGCTGTCCCTCCCCCATGCCTGAAATTCTTTTAGTTTCAGACTTTCAGTAAAGGTTTTAATTTCCTGCTAACTTCTCTCGAACTCTCGCCGCAGATAGTTGATCTGGCAACACTAACTGGGGCCTGTATTGTTGCTCTTGGGCCTTCAATTGCAGGTATATTCCATTCTTAGTTCTTTTGATTTTTCATCTTGTTTTTTTCTTCCTAATGTTATTTTCATTGGTTAACTTGATCATTGTTTAAAACTTTGATACTATCTATTAAGATCACATCATTTAATTAAAGCTTGGTCTTACTGATAAGGTAGAAGAGTGAATAAAGCCAAGTCTTGAACTTTCTTTAGACAGAGGGCTGATTCCTGTTAAAAATGTCATAGCTCGTTGAAGTTGAGTTTTTTATCTCCCTTTCTCCCTCCTTTGTTAATGTTGAACATCATTGATTTATTCAGGATTCTTCACACCAAGTGACGAACTGGCAAAAGAGGTTTTGACAGCTTCTGATATTACTGGGGAGAAATTTTGGAGGATGCCATTGGAGGACAGCTACTGGGAATCCATGAAATCCGGTGTGGCTGATATGGTAAACACCGGTGCACGTCAAGGAGGTGCAATTACAGCTGCTTTATTCTTGAAACAGGTCAGGGCATTAATCATACTTCCTCTTATTATTATTTTTTTAATTTATTTTTATGCAATCTTAAAACCAGTAATATTTAGATTAGTTTTGGGTGCTCTAGTCATTATAGTACCTAAGTAATACATGGAATCATATGATGGGAAGGTAACAGGCAATTGAATCCATGGTGGGATGTGATGTTTGTTAACTCTACATGCAACCTATGAAAAAAGAAGAGGGTAATAAAACAAAAAGCTATCTTTTTTATTATTATTTTTTTTGTAAATAATTTTATTCTTCCTACCTCTAATTGAAGTAGAGGCGCAACCTCTACAAGAATAAGACAAACTTGGCCTATTCTTTTAGAGCTTAAACCTGTATTACAAATAGAGGTTGATTTTAAAGTAGAGTTAACAAGCATGCCTTTGCTTGGAATACATGCTTTGGGTCGTATTATTTTTACGCAGCTCTACTGCCTTCTATATATGCTTTATGAAGATCAGAAATCATTTTGTTCAGTAAGCGGCATACTTTAAAATGTTGAATCAGTTCTGATTTTTTGAGTTTTGTTCATGCAGTTTGTTGATGAGAAGGTTCAATGGTTGCATATAGACATGGCAGGCCCTGTCTGGAATGAGAAGAAACGGGCAGCAACAGGTTTTGGCGTCTCAACGCTCGTGGAATGGGTAATGAAGAACTCTTCCTCTTAGTGCAGGTGGGGCATTGGTGTTTCTAGCAACAGATGAGTGAAAAGTTGGGTTATGTTTGATGCACTGAGATCCAATTTCAGTGTTAATAATAAAAGTTGTAGAATTAGGTGGTAGGTGAAGAGGGGAAGGTAATGTGGTATTGTGGGTTTTGAGCTTTATGATAATAATGAATAACTTTTTGATGTGTTTGGTGTGCTTCCTTACACTGCAATGAAATGGCCTTTTGTTTTAGCTGAAAAATCTTAGTTCAAGTGTCTGTTAATATGTTATTGTAGGAGGTATGATATAGGCCAATTCAATATTTTTTACATGGTAGAGAATATTAATTTAACATATTTCAGAAACACTTTTCTTTCCAAAGTTGTACAAAATCTGATTTTAGAGGACGTACTCTTTGTGGTATTATTTTAAAGATAGTTACATCACCATCTTCTTGACAAGTATTTTGTCAAGTAAATATTTTTGAGAGAATTTTTAATTATTTTTTCAAGATAAGCATAAATGCATAAATGATATTAAATTTATTTCTTTTGAGAGAATTAAATTTCATACTTTGAAAATTGAAGGCATCGCGGAGTTGGTTTGGATATTCAATTCCTTGTGATAAATGAGGGTTTAAATTTTGTGTTAATCATCTTTACCCCCAAGAATTGAAAGGTTAAGTATCATTGTAAGCTTATTTTAAGGCTTGTGGCATGCCTTAACCCTGAAAACGAGTGGTTTTTCTTTGCCTAAAATTTTCTTAAACTTGAAAAATATATATATATATATATATATATATATAAATATGGGAATTAATATTTATTTGAGATAATATTAGCAAATTATAACACAACTTTTTGTTGAGAAAAAATGAAAAAATAATAATTATCTCAGCTGTCCAATACAGAGTGTTTTTTAATAAACAAAAGCATAGCGTAGTTTTGTAGTTTGGTTTTACCATTCAATTAGTTGACCCTTTTGATCAGTACGAATATTTCGTACCATTACATTTTTGCATAAAGGTTCTTTTCACAAATTTCCCCACGGATACTATATTGAGAATATATTGTATTGATTTTATTCCAAGAAAATAAAAAAAAAGTGAGATTTTTCTTTTTATTAATTCTCTGTAAATTAGGATATTCTTGGATAAAACGCTTAAATATTTTCATTTATCTTCAGCAGAAGATAAACTATGAAAAACAATGTCCATGACCTTAAACAAGCTACCTAGATTGAGCCCCCTATAACCTAGCCCCAGCCCTTAATCATCTCTTTTGGCATAAAAATAAAAATAAAATATGGTAGAACCTATTCTTTTTTCATTTATTCCTATGACCAGAAGGTCCTAATTCCTTTCTATATATACATACATTAAAGTAAAAAATAAACTACAATTCATTAGTTCTTCCAAATATTCTCATAACAACAGTGAAGATTTCCATTAATAATTTAATAAATTTTTTACATGAGCACCAGTATGCTCTATTTGCATCTTTAACTATATATATATTTCTTAAATTCTCTCCCCAATCATTCCTCAACGAATCAACTTCACCCACATTACAAACAAATCACACAAAAAGTAGAGTTTTTTTTTTTTTTTAAAGAAAAAAAAAGGGAGAATTTGCATCAAAATCCTCCTTTAATAAAAAATCTTGTTTCTTACTTTTTTTTTGAGCTTGTGCCCAACATATCACCCTTCATTCTCATCCCCTAGACAAAAAAGGCCTTATGAGAATCATCTTCTTGTCTACTGCTTCTCTCTTTTTGTATATACTACTCTTATTATGGTAAGGGGGTAGAGAATATGGCCTTCCTTACACATATCAAATAATTTATATCTAACTTATATCTATACTACCAATAATGCAAATACTTGATAAAGTTCACTTATGACTATTTTTACCAAACTTTCAAAATCAACCTTTAAAACTTATAATTTTCATTTATTTTTAAATTAGTTATGACATTTTTTTTTTGAGAAGATACAATGTTAGTAGTTAGTTGTATAACCAACTCTATCCACCATATTCTCGAAAAGGTATTAGGTCCACTATTCTTGACCAATTAATCCCTCTCACGGCCTCATCCCTTAGGGTGAGGTAGCGACAAAAGTTAAACCTGTAACCTTTGAATTTCAAAGCCATATCTTTATCAATTGGATATGAAACTTTATTTTCAATTTTTCTTTTCTACATTTTCAATTCTAGCATTTTACTATTTTTACCCCTATTTCTATATAATATTTTTATTTGTTCGACGTAAACAATATTAACACATATTAGCAAAGTAACAATAATAATGTTAGTTATACTTTTTGGAGGTGAGTTCAACTTTAGAGATTAATCCTACTATGTATTCTTTCAAGCTAAGACATATAAAAAGTTTCATCTCCCCACATTAGCAAGAGTTATTTTCTTAAGGAGAAAAATAAAACCCTCAAGAACTTGCCTTTATGACACACTTTACGTAGACGCCCATAGGCTCGATGGCCCAACTTAAGGGCCCATTGGAGGGACAATATCTTGCGATATATCTCTCCAATGTACTAACCCTTTCTCATAGCTCAGTAATTTTGAGAGCCTCATGATCTAGACCACACAGTGTTTGTACATTTTTTTTTATTTAGATTTTATCCGTATAAAAAAAATCCTACTTTTGCATATCTAGCTAAGTTGGATGCTTGGTCACCTGATCATAAGTAATGGGACGAACTATATATATAATTAATGGAAATCAAGCAGTTAATTAATAGGTTCATTAGTTCATAAAGTATGCAAGAAAAATATATAAGAGAAGACAAAAAAAAATTAATTAGTTCAGAAGACAATTGGAATTGATTTAGTTTATTCTTGTAACAATCAAATAAAGTTTAAATTTTGAACCATTTGCTTCGGACGTATGTCTTTATGGGTCATTTTTAAATGAACAATTTGCTTAAGTATATATATGTAGAATCCTTTTATATTTTGAAGGACAGTTGATGAGTATGATATTTGGATTATTAAACAATAAATTATATATCTCTGAGATATCCTGGTTTTTTCTTGTCTTGATAGATTCCAGATCTACCATTAATATTAGAGGAGAAAAGATTTTTTTTGAACCAAAAATCTATATATAGTCTTGAGTCTGATAATGGGCAAGATAAGTTTATATATATATATATATCAAATTATCCAACATTAAGCCAGCAATAATATTTGATGTGTATTCATCTTATATTCGTCTTTATATTAATCTCCGGCATTTAGGCCATTCTGATGAATTTTGAGAAAGTATGCTTTGGGGGGCCTTCATGTTTGATTCCCAATGTAACCCTTAATTAATCTATAAGCTATTAATTGATATATCATGATCATGATATTCAAATTAATACTCTTGAAACCCATATTATATAATTAATTAATTACCTTTTTGAATACTTATTCTTTTTAGAATTAATTGATGCTAAACTTAATTACTTTCCTTCATAGTAGTTATATATATATTTATATTGTTGGAATGCAAATACTTCATTTAAGTACTTACTATGAAAACCATTTTACCCAACTTACTTTGATAATATTATTATTTAAAATTATTGTGATATTTTGTTATTTGCAAATGAATAGTGCAAGGGGTTTCATTAAATAAAACTTGCATGAAAACTCAAACATTTAGTGTCATTTGGATCAACATGAATCCACACCTAAAATATGCGAGTATGTGTTGCTCCGTATTGTTTTAATTTTTTATGCATGTGAGTTTCATTCTCTATATGTTAAGTTCTTATTTATTTATTTATTTAATAATAAATTAAGGGTAATTCAAGTATTTCAAATGAAAGCAACATCTCACCTTCTTCAACTGACTCATCTAATCTTCCATTCATTGATATATACTTACACTGCATCTGTATAGGTATGATTTTGAGTGTATATATATATATATATATATATATATATATATATATATATGTATGTATGCATGTGTATGTGTAGACATTAATAATTGGTGAATTTGTGCATAAAATGTACCCAAAATCAAAAGAAAATTTTGGGTTTTTCTGTACTTTTTTTAATAACAAATCATGTTTTTCAATGTTCCTTTATTATATAACATACAATAACATTTTAATTTAAGTTAAATTATGAACTTTCCATTATATAATCTACACATGAAAAAAAGAAGAAGTGATAATCTATGAATATGATAAAAAAAATGTTAGAAACCACTTGACCTAAAAGTTATAGTTGTTAGATAAAAACCCAATTATGTATATCAAGCGAGAATATAGCTGATAAATATTAACACTCCCCCTCATGTACGTGATGTCACGTGGACTTAATTTATAATGAAAAGTAAAAAAATGATTAATAAATGAGATAAACAAGCAAATATGTTTGCGATGAGGTTTGAACACGAGACCTTCAGAATAAAACGACTCTGATATCATGTTAGAAGCCACTTGACATAAAAACTATAACTATTAGATAATGGCCCAACGGTGTATATTAAAAGATAAATATATATTAACAAAAAATAAAACCTTGAAAACATGTTTTATAACTAAAAAAATAGTAAAATTTAAATTTATTGTGATTTTAGGTGCATTTTAGGCATAGGGTCACCATACAAATGATTAATTTCAAGAAAAGAGTGTCAATTAATTAATTAAAAAGAAAATCATATCTATAATTAGTAAGAAGAAGAAGAAGGAAAAAGCTAAGGCTGGTCCCAAATGTTAGGAATACAACTTTGTTCACACAACCACACAATTAATCAGCGCAGAAAGAGAAAAGAATAAAGTTTTGCTCATCACACTTTAATTTATTAAAAAGTTGGGTAGAAGATTAGCATGTGGAGATGAGATTATATGCATGGCAGGATGCACTTTTAATTAAGGCATTATATATACAACAAGAGAAGATGACCGAAAGATTTCCTTAATTTGAAAAATGAGATATACATATAAAAGGAGGTAGATATAAATTCATATATATTGTCGAATCTTATTAAATTTTAACACTCATCAAACTTAAAGATGCCCTCTCTCTCTCTCTCTCTCTCTCTCTATATATATATATATATATATATATATATAGCTATATTAATTTATAGCCATATTAACAATTTTTTTTTTGAAATATCTGAGTTATATTCTTGTTGGGTATCTCGTATATACAATATAAAGTCAAGTTTAACCCCACCTTTTTATGTGTTTGGCACGAGATGGCACATGAGGATACATGGTTTCTTCGCGGAGTTTTAATGATGCTTCCACCTAGACCATATAATTACACTTGTTAATTTAAAATGAAGATTAATAACACTATGTAAACAAACAAGAAAGAGCTAGCTATTAATTAATAGTGTATACATAGCATAAGGGTAGGTACTATTTAGAATATTAAAATCAAATTAATTTGCATTTTAGTAATTGATTAATGCAAAACGAAAATATATAACATAACATAGTTATAAGAAGGTTTTTTTTAAATATTAGAAGGCAGTCGCCTGAGGTCTTGCCACCGTGAATATATATATATATATACTATATGCACAAAAATTAATCAACACCCGTGTAAATTCCATGGAAGATTCCAAGTAATTTGGTTTTGGTTTCCTCATTCATCATTTCCTCTCCAACTTTGATTAGAAAATTACATTAATGAGAAATATCGCACCACTTCTTCATGAGTAACAACTCTTCCAAGAAACTTCTACTTTATTACAAAAAGATAAACTTTTAACAATTATATTAAATTAATGTATAATTTTTTCGCAGACCAATTAAACAATAATAGCCAAGTTACTTAGAAAGCGCCATAATATATATAAAAGACACTTTGCCACAAATGCAACGAAATTCCTCCCTCCACCCTTTTCTCCAATTGATTACTTAAATTGTTAATAACAAGAAAGAAAAAAAAAACATATATAATTAGTGGGAGGTATATTAAATTAATTAATTATAATAATTCCTTAAAGGGGAGATCGATCGATCCCCTTATCATTGTGCACCACATCCTTGGCTAGGGAGTCCACAGCACGAGTTCTCACATACAAAAACTGGGCCATGTATATCAAATATATCTATAAATCCATATAGATGACTACAGTGGAATATATCAAATATAATTTTTGTATGTGGAGGCCCCGCCTCATCATATCTATAATTTTAAATTCCCATTGCATGCTTGCTATTACATATATATAAAGAGATGAAGCTCTCAAGGTTTTCTTAGAAGAGAGATCATTCGGGAGAAACATAAAAGAGCATAACCAATAAGCCATCTCAAACGCTTCTTCTTCTTCTTTTACTAGTTCTTCTTCATATATAAACATGTGTTCAAGAGTTGCAGAAGCTCCATTAGAAGAAGCTGGGATGCTAGCTATCATTAGAGAATACGACGAGCATAGAGATAAAGAAGCAGTGGAGAAGTTGGATAGGCTGTGTGAATTTGGGTCTAATGGGAAGCCCTCCATCTCTACCGATCTAATGGGCGACCCCATCGCTCGAGTCCGCTGTTACCCTTCTTACGTCGTCTTGGTAATTGATTAATTATGATGTATAAGTTGTTGTCAACTCTCTTTTTTTTAAGGATGAGTTACGTTTATAAACTTTATCTATTACCTTTCTTTAGTCGTCTTGGTAATTGATTAATTATGATGTGCAATGTTTAAGTAGTTGTCAACTCTCTTCTTTAAGGATGAGTTAGGTCTATAAACTTTATCATGGTATCAAAGCAAATGTATATATATACATATATACCGGTTTAATTTCATGGATGAGCTGTTAGGCTAATGACCTTTATCAATATTTATATATGAACAGAATTTTTATGAAATGTTTGAATTGTTAATATTTCAGGTTGCAGAGATTGGGAAGGAGATTGTTGGGGTGGTAAGTGGCTGCATCAAGACTGTAACCAGAGGGAAGAAACTCAAGCTTCCAAGCTATGTCAAGGTCGCTTACTTTCTGGGTCTTCGTGTCTCCCCAGCACATAGGTAATAATTCCTTAATTAATTAATTCTTCCAAATATCATTCCTTATAATAATTAAGTCTCTGAAGAATTTGGAGATTAAATTAAGCTCTTTTAATTCTAGCACAAGAACACATCACTATCTCCTCTTCTTTTCCCTGTTTATTAATTAAGACCCGAAGAGATTAAAATAATAACACGATTAGATTCGATCATAAAGAAAGCGTATTGTTCCTCATATCAAGGAAAGTAAAATTAACCAGATATCCGCGCAAGTTAGCACGATCTTCCCGCATTAGCTAACATGCACCCATTCCCCCCATTAATTTCTTACTCTGCAGACGCCAAGGCCTTGCGAAGAGGCTGGTGGTAGAGCTCGAAGCCTGGTGCAAACAAAGGGGTGCGCAGTACGCATACATGGCCACGGACTGCACCAACGAAGCTTCGATCAATCTCTTCACGCTAAAATGCGCCTACGCAAAACTACGCACCCCCGCAGTCCTAGTCAACCCGGTTCATGCCCACTACAAGCTAGTCGATTCGGGAGTCAAAATCGTCCGACTCGCTCCTCAATTCGCCGAGTTCTTCTACCGCCGAGTCTTCGCCAACTCGGAGTTGTTCCCCAAGGACATCGACGCCGTTTTCTCCAGCAAGCTCAACTTGGGAACTTTCATGGCTTTTCCGGGGAAAATCTCCAAGTGGGACCCGCATATATCCGGCGACGGCGTACTTCCGGCGAGTTACGCTATCTTGAGCATATGGAACACTAAAGAAGTGTTCAAGTTGCAAGTTAAGGGCGTATCGGGGCTATCTTACGCCTACTGCGTGGGCAGCCGGGTGTTGGACACGTGGATGCCGTGGTTGAGAATACCTTCCATACCTGACGTGTTCAGGCCGTTTGGGGTGTACTTTTTGTACGGGATGCATATGGAGGGATCCGGTGCTCCGCGGCTTATGAAGAGTCTGTGCGCCTTCGCTCATAATTTGGCCAGAGATGATGTTGGGTGTGGGGCCGTGGTGGCTGAGGTGGACCGAGAAGATTTGATGAAGGTCGAGGGGGTCCCACATTGGAGGAGGTTTTCTTGGATGGACGTGTGGTGTATGAAGAAGCTTACGACCACCGCGAATGTGGAAGAAGATGCAGAACAGAGATGTGAGGTCATTGATGATGATGAGAATGATTGGGTCGAATCCCGGCCGTCGAAAGCTTTGTTTTTCACTGATCCAAGGGATTTTTGACTTTTGGTCAGCTGCCAAGCTCTTGATGTATATTAATAACTGACACCTTGTAACACTAGATCTAAACTTAATTCAACTAATGGAGATAGCTCCTTGTGTTCCAATCATTTATCCTATTTTTTTTTGGAACCTCTAACAATTATTCTTAATAATTCTATCATTACAAATTGTAATTGTGTAGAAAAAAAAAACTAAGTGCAAGTTTTAATTATTTTAAATTAGAAAAATACTAATTTAATTATAAAATACATATAGGAATTAGGAGTATGCTGAATTTAAGAAAGGCGGCCAGATTGTTGAAGATTGTAAGTTTCTTTCAAGAGTCTAGCCAAACATTATCATTCAAGCTATCCCGAGAGTAGGAAATCAGGTTGTAGATCAACTTAGTAAATATGTTGTTTGTCTTGAGTCCAATCAAATGTAGCTACAAAAAGTTCTTTCTATTGTATCTGATGTAGTTATTGAATAGACATTTCCTCCTTTTTCTTCTTAAATGAAGTTGTTTTGTTTTAAAAAAAAAAGAAGTATCTCATCAGTGCAAATCCTAGCTAATATCCATAATAATATAGTTACAAATAGTTATACATTTAGTGGTTATAAAGATGATCATCTCCCTTTTCATTATAGCATATTATATGATGGCAATTCCATAAAAGATTTCATTCAAACTTTTTTTTTTTTTTTTATCTCTTTGAATGAGACTAATTTTTTCGGACACGGACATTGCAGAAGCGTTTAAGCTGATTTTTCTAATAGGGGCGGATAAATAGGGATATATCTAGACTTTAACTCGAGACTTGTACCTTAATCCTATTTATATTCAGTTTCTCAACCAATTGAGATACCACCTGTTAGTCTTCATTCAAACTTTTGACTATAATGCATATTAATTTTTAGTATAATAAAAAAAGGTCGAGAGAAAATTGATTTGTAGTCTAAATATTAAATAAAAAAAGATTCAAAGGGTAATAGAGTTTAAGACCTATGATACCAATAAATATAGGCTTTATTTACTTTAAAAGATTTGCATGCATCATTATTATTGGATATAACTGAAATTTTATTAAAATAGAACAAAAAATTAGATAATATGCTCTATGACACAATCAAGCAATTAAAGAAACTTTTGCAAAAGTAACTAAGGCAGAGCTACACAATTTGCTACCATAGTAAAATTTTTAAAAATTCTTCTAGGTAAGCTTTTGCTTTAGTAGTTATGTAAGGAACTTATTATCTATGTCCGTACTTAGGTCAGTGCTAAGAGCTCAATATAAATATTATAATATGTTTAGAGCTATGTGTTTGATTTATAGAATATTTCCTTTTACATTTTATTTATTATTGTAATATAAGTTCTTTATAAATTACCTTTTTCATAAAGGTTTATATTGACCTATCTATATTGGCATCTAACTAGGTGTGTTGGTAGCTTCCATAAAATAGCATAATCAAACAACTAAATCATCATCATCATTATAATAATAAAAACAACAGCAACAACAACAATAATAACAATTATAAGTTGATACCAATATATATTTTGATATATATAGTAGTTATCTAAGTTGTGTTGCTAAGGAGGTGTTGACACGATGGTTAAAAGACGGATATGTAAGAAAGTAGCTGACTGACACATTGCGAGTTCGACTCTTAGGAGACAGAGAATTTGATCGTAAACTAACAGAAAAATAACACGAAATCGCAGGCATGAAAACTAAAAATTCTCTTATAGTCGCCCACGGGTGAGGAGATGTAATTGGTTATGAAAAAAAACAAGATGGTCATCACCTACCCTTCGGTGATCACTGTTGAACCTCATGAATTGTTTCTTTTTAAAAACAAAAAAAGTTGAGTCATTATCTATATTATTGATTTGTAGATCATTATTTATAGATTAGGCAGATGTAATGAGTAATTGAAATTGAGAATAAATTGTTATGTTCATGAATCTGTATGAACCCAATTAAATACCCTCTAGGGCTAAGTGGACCACATGCTCAAAGAGAGTTATTTGGTGTTAGTCGTAAAGAGGTGAAGAGGGTTTTGTCCTTTTACTCCTTTTGGTGTGACAACGCCACGCGCGTGGTAGATCTGATTAGGCACGTGGCATGTAGAATCGAATTGCTTATTTAGGGGTCTACTTTCTAGTTAGACGCAAAAATTCCTCTAGGCCTCCACGTGTCGTTAACCCGTTAGCACTTCCAGCTCCTCCACCAAAAGCCGCCGAAGTACGGAGAACTTCCTTTCCAACACCTGTCGAGTTGCCACGCCTTGCACGATTGCTCCCCACTATAACACGTGTCAAAATGACATAAACCCTAAACCCTTCTTTGTACCAATGTTAATGAGAATTAATGATTAGTTAATCACGTGTGTGATAATTGCAAATAAATGTGGTCCTAAAGTAAGTGAGCGCGTGAGTTAGTGGTATACGGTAGACTTTACGATCCCACACAATTATAATTTCAAATCCTAAGTTTCTAATTAAATGAATATGTTGATTTAATTTAAATCTGATAATTTTTTAAGAACTATTTAATTTAAGAAAAATGTATTTCCCTCAAAAAAAAAAAAAACCTTAAGAAAAATATTTCGATATTGATAATGAGAGGATCCCAACATTATTGTTTTTTGTTCTTTATTTTTAAAATAGATGGTATTATTCTTTAAATAAATCTCTATTTACCATTTTAAAAATTTTATTTTAAAATTTTAATTAGAGTTAGTAATTTATCAAAGACAGTGTACGCGGAGAGGTTATAATTTTATTAAAGCCAGTACTTGCTGTCATGGGTTCGTGCTGAGGTTGGGCGATGAGTCCCTTTCCCCGTCGATGATTACCATCTCGGAGAAGTAGATTATGAGAAGAGTACACGATGCTTTGAATGTACCCCATTGTTATCCAATTTCAATTGCTGAAAGATCATCAAGATAAATATTTTCATGGCAACGCGCGATTTAAAAGTACCAATATGAACACAGAGATGCATTGAATTGAAATGATGATATTGATAGATTGTGAATTTGGACTTTTAACTTCCATGTTGATGTTTTGGCTCAAACCTTTTTTTAGAGTACTTTTATAATATTTCAATGCGTTGTGTTTTCTAATCCTAATTGTTTCATTAGTATAAAAATCTTCATTAGAGTGTGAGAGAAGTGTACATGAGAATTTAGAATTGTGTGGCAACTTTAAATTTGAGAGAATTTGAATTTAGATCTTTGCGTGCGTTATAACCTATTTGATTCGTAGATGATTATTTACCAAATAACGTAAACTTTATGTTCTTGCTTTGATTGAATTGTGCTGAATTTTGCATTCGATTTGCATTACGCTTTCATTGTGCACAACATTCCATTTACTAAGCTAAGTTCTTATTTACCACATCAAGCTTAAGTTGGTTATAATTGTTAAAACTTAAGTTAAATGTGAAAATTTAATAGTTTCCAATAGTCCCACATTGAGGAAGCCCACATCAATTTTTAGAACAAAAAGATTTGATGTTTAGTTGTTCCTAGAATTCTTCTTTCATTATGATACCCTAATGATCATAAGTGTGTGAAATATGCATCTTATTATCTTGATTCTAAAATTCTATTGGTTTTAGTTCCTATCATTTGAGTTTCAAAAGGAAAGAGAAGCATTCGGAAAAAGATAATTCTGTAAGGACATTTTTTTTTAACACACATTAATACGAGGTGTTGTCGTAGACATATTTTTTTAACACACATTAATACGAGGTGTTGTCGCATAATTTGAGACAAACCAACGACTCACACTCGTAATGTCAAAAATGTGTTAAAAAAATATGTCAACGAATCATTTTCTTCCGAAAAATTGGCTCTTTTCAAGTGGAATTTTATATGGAAGAAAGCAAAATACAGTAGAGACCCAACACTACACCAACAAAGGCAACCTAAGAGAATCTAATTACAACTCTTCATAATGCATCCAAACACTTACAGATTTGAGCATGTACATCAGCTTCAACCACCCCTCTTTCCCTTTCCTCTCTTTTCTACACCTGTTACACTCCTACTTCTCATGAAATTGAATGCCTTCTATGCCTCGAAGAAGAACCCGATGACTTAGTCTCACCAGGATTGAAGGATGTTGGGCTTAAAGAACTCCCTGATGTCTCTGAGCTTTTATTCTCTATGTGCCTTTTTCCCCCGGCCCAAAACCGGTCAAAAATCCTCCTTGACCGAGACCGAAGAAACATCACACCACCACCTTTGCTCTTGCGGCTCTTCTTGCTTTCCTTCGTCCAATTTTTTCGTCTTTCTTTCTCGCTGCCGATCTTCAAGTTCCCCATTTGTTTGTCAAGAATTTTGTACTCCTCGGGGGCAGTCTTCTCATAATCTTGTGTGTTTGGCGTGGAATGAGAACTATCACATGAAGCATTTTGTGGGCCGGCGGCACTTAAACCAGTTGCTGCTGCCCCCCTTACCTGCTCGAAAAAGAGGACTTGAACTACCACTCGGAGTGGGAGCTGCTCGTTCTGTGCGGCATTCATGGATACTTCGGCTGTCAATTTCTTCACATCCATTAATCCACATATCTTCCTTTTCTCAAATTTTGTCAAGTTTGGATGCTCCTGCAGAGAAATTTAGCTTGTAAATCACTTGATATAGAAAACATTATAGGAAAAATAATCCACACAAAATAGAGCTGAGGTATTCCAAGAAAACATCAAATGGCAAAGAGCATACTCTTAAGTAGGTGTCAATGGCCTTGTACAAGCTATCATGTGTTGGTCTAGCCGACTCGGGAACAGATTGAGAAAGTTCAACAAAGCTGGAAAGAGGAAGATGGGGATCCTGGGAAACTTCAGAAAGATAGCCGTCAACCAGTTTTCCAACCTTTAGCCACGAATCATGCCCAAATGCAAAATCATCATTGATCTCATTTCTCTCAAGATAACCCAAATCCCGAGAATGTTGAGCCGCAAACTGATTAACAAGACTTTGCATCAGGCCAATGTCATAAATAGTCGTTATATCCGATGATCTCGCAGGAATCAACAGGTCTTCGATAGACGCATCATCTAACTGCAAACTGATCTTCTTCATCAACTCTTCTCTCGGTCCTTCTACTCCGACCAAGATTGCGATTTTGAGTAATTTTAGTAAGAAACTACAAAAGCAACCAACAATCTTACTAGACGGCAATAACCAAATAATTGTTTCCACTAAGGCCTTGTTTCGCCGAACATGATCATCTGAAACCAAAGCTTCAACAGAATTTGGCAACCATCTCATAGCAAAAGCCTCAAGGGCTTCCCCGATAACATCAGGAGACATTCTTCCTTTTGCTTTGATCGCAAACATTACTCTCTTGTAAAGATCAATATCAAGCTCGCATATATCTTCTACCCACCAGTCCTTGGGAACAGAAACAATTTTTTGTTGAAATCTTGCAGTGGCGGTTTCATTGATCTGGTCAGGTGTTGCTAATTTCCGGTTATAGGTGAATGACCAGTGCACATTTGAAGGATCCACTGAGGTTTTTGAAGCAATGGAATCAATACACCTTCCGATGACCTTTAGATCTTCAGACCAGGGTAGAAGAGATTTGGCAGTTTGAAGAACAATTATGGAGTCTTTCCAGCTGCGGAAAACACTGGAATTTAAAAACACCTCAATCTTGAACACGAGATTTCCCCGTTCTACCTCCTCGGTCATTCCAAGGTACTCGGCAGCACATCGAGCAGCCACGACGTTGTAAGCATTGAGTGTCACGGTCATACCGTAACAGAACTTAGCACAGATCTCAAAGGCTTTGGGTCCACCAGGAAAATCAGGCAGGTGAATTTCATCGGAGATCTCGTTGGCTTTCAAAACTAGCTTTTGTAAGTGGCTGCATTTTGACAACAGAGGGAACTGCAAAGACAAATCACAAAACAAGATTGAAAATGGAGTTTTTTTTATCGGTCAAAAGTTACATATTTAGGAAAAAAATTATACATAATTTTTTTTTTTTATAAAAGCAGCTTTTGGTAAAATCTTGAATATAAAAGAAATGATGAATAATCAAGGGACTACGTTTCCATAAAAACAAAATCATTGAACTAAATGCAAAATATTACTAATTTATTAACAAAACATAAAAGGAAAAATATTAAATAAAAATCATGCTAAAAGTTTGCCAAAGTTTCTATATTTTAGTGAACAGCATGGGAATACTTATTAGCAATATATTTCTCATTTTACATTAGAGTTTTAAAAGGTATGAGGCTGTTCCATTAGGTTCAGATTTTATTATTCATATATTTACTGTATAAATAGAAATTATACAAAAATAAACTTAAGATCTGCAGTACCTTATGGAGACAAAACCTCACATCCCCAACAGTAATAACAACATCAGTTGGTAGTTCTGATGCCACATATCTGCATATGCCAAGACCAATTATGTAACGTGGATGAATAGAGAAACTTCAAAAATAGAAAAAGACAAACAGTATATTAAGCCCTAAAACAGATATGAAGATAAACCCAATGTAAAGACAAACCTCATTGAGGAAAACTTGAACACAACATGAAACTCTACATTGGAAGAAATTGCTACACTAGATCTAAAACGAATCAAATCTCGTCTAAACAAGATATTCAACTCCTCAGTTAATATATGTTCATAGATAATCCTTCAGCCACTCCTTCATCTTCCCCTAGTAAGACTTTCAATTTTTGGCCTTTATGCAATTAAGAGATTCTAAAATCAACCAAGGCAGTGTTCTTAACAAAAGATCCAAACTCCCGATGGTGAAACTATGAAGTCAGAATTGTAAACCAGAAATGAATCGTTTAAGAGCTCGGTGAATCAAATCAGCATTCAAATCAATGAATCGTAAGATTCACGTGCAGTGTACAAATCGTATATAAAAACACATATATAACCCAATCTCTATAAACAAATGAGATTTAATATATAGTTTTGTCAACTTGACATTTTAGTCGTAAATGAAGATCCCAAGTAAACTAATATATTGTTAAGAATGATCCTTTCATTAAGGAGTTTATTCGTGCAAAAACTTGCTAAATTTAAAATATGTATCTAGATCATATTAATTTTATAATTGAAATTAAAAAATACTACTTTATAATTGTCCATTTCCTATACCACCTTTCCCTAGAATATGATTTTTAGGAGAATTAATTTCTACAAATTAGTTTTCATTAAAAATTTTATCAAGATTAAATGGCGAAAAGCCATGCCATAAGTCCTGTGTAATTACATATTTCTTAAATTGGCTAACACATTTTATGTGCTTAAATTAAAAGTGAAACATGAGATTTCAAATCGATAATTAAAACATTACATATGTGTTCACTTTTGAATCTTATGAATCGCTTGAATCGTAAGACTTGAATCGTTCATTGTACGATATGAATTGTGAATTGTAAGATTCTTCTACCCTTTTTAGGATTTTGTATAAGATTCAGTGGCATTGGGATTCATGTTAAGAATTCGAATAGATTTCCCTTGTATCAAATTGTGAATCGTAAGGATTCATAAATTCGAATCGGGATTTTGGTAACCATGGGTGAAACTCTATGTAACAATAAATCAGTCTTTTGATATTAGAGAAACTTGTCTTAAGTAACATTAGACACATTTGTATCGATGTCTTAGACAAGCATAACCCTAAAAAAGAGAGATGCCCTGGCCATTTGTTGCTAGAATAACTCCAATGCTCAGAAATATATGAAAAAAATATGTATGTAGACCTAAATCAAATAAAGTACGATCCTACAGCTTCAAGATGTCAAAAAATTAGCCACTGCAAGGACTTTCTAGAAAACTACTTACAAAGAGCAGATCACATTGAATTAAAAATTCTTCATGCCGACTCAGATGCTTAGCAATGTCTGAAGGCTAGGATTCACTTGATGGATTAGAAACTGATCTGGCTGTATAAAGTTCACTCGAATGATGCAGCAATGAGATACAACGACTCAATGCATATTCTACAAGTGTACAAAAGGGCAAGAGAGCGCCCTACCCTCAATGTTCAACATCTCTGCATCAACTCCTAACTCTAGGTAGGATGAAAAAAATAACTCTTTCCCAATTACCTTCTCCTGTATATGGATAGAAATGAATCGCACAAACTAGTCACAATGACCCAAAACTCGATCCCCTCTCTAGTCAATATGGAAGGGATATTTGCAAATCCCTTGCAACACACCATACGATCTCCATCCCAAAATAGCTCTTTAACATTCTAACTCACACAAAAATGGAAGTTTATCTAGAACCATCCCTTTTTTTATCAGGTCAAAATTGCTTAGTGATAACTGTTAAACAAAAAACTCAAAATAACATCTTTTCATGAGGAAAACCAATCGGATAACAGAGTCTATGCATATAACTACACAGGTTATGAGAAAAAATATCAATAACATGCCCCATACTATCATGGAACAACCAGATTTGACACAGCCTCTCGACCCTGCCTAACAGTAAAGATCTTTGATCTAATAATCATAGTTCAGAACAGTACATGAGTATCAAGTAAAAATATCCAGTTAGTTTTACAAATATTCCCAATTTAAAATTCAGAAAAGCTGCAAATTCAGAGATCTTTTTCCACATTTTTTTTAGCTTTGGATTTCATTCACAATGAAGAAATCAGCAGTTCTTCAAGGACAGCATATTGACAGAAAGAATTTTGTAACTCATTCCATCTCCCAAACAATCAGCACTAACGCATAAAAAAAAATAAAAAAAACTGAGAGGTTTGAACTGGAACAAGCTTTTTGTATCATCCATTTGAAAAGGAGAAGAATAGCATTTCCAAAAGGAAAATTTCATAGACTTGCTATTAGACCAGCCGTGCTAAGTGGAACAAAATGTTGGGCAATTAAAAAAAAAATGTTAACAAACTAAGTGTAACAGAAATGTGAATGCTAAGATGGATATGTGGTAAAACTATTAAAGATAAAAATGAAAAATGGGCACATTTGAAAAATGGTAGAAGTAAAACTGATTAAGGTGGTTTGGATACATACAACATAAGCCTTTGGATGCACCACTTAGGAAAAATGACCTATTAACACAACATGGTAACAATAGAGGTGGAGGAAGACCTAAAATAGCATTACAAAGATAATTAAGAATTAATGTGTTGTAATTTGAATGTCGACTTAGTCTTTAATAGGGCAGAGTGGAGGAAGCTGATTCATGTAGCTAAACTCATGTAGTTGGGAAAAGGCTTAGCTGAGTTGAAGAATGAACATTTCCAAGGAAATAGCTGAAATGAGATGATGAATTGGAAGCATTGGAACATAAAGGCAGTTCCAATTCTCTCACGCACAAATGCCAATGATTCTTTGACGGGACCGGTGACAGAAAACATATTCAGGGAGTACTCATCAATATAACATTCTATAAATGATGACAGGGGAGCATTGACCAGGCTAAATCTTACCAACAAATGGTTCCTGGCCTCAGTGCTTGTTAGTATATTCAGTACCTCACCAAGCACATTCTTCACATAGAAAAACAAATTAATCCTTTGATTGTTTATATAGAGCCTGAATCCCAAGAAACTAGAATTTTGACAAATTCAGTAAATACCCATGAGATGAAGGCTTTACCCTCTAAGCACTGTAAACTAGAAAGATGGCATGCAAGTACTAACAGGTGGATATAACACCAAATTTCTAACAAAACACCTGTTACAACCTATAACTTTGCCAACATAATCAATCATCAACTGCGTTAAATGGTGAAATGAAAACTTAGGAGTGGAGCCACCAATAAATTGTAATCTTGTCTTTTTCTTATATTAACAAGCAAGGGTATGAGGTGATTTCAACTAACAGATCTGGTTCAGAAGGAAGGCTCATATCCATTCATGTCATTATCAGGTACTGGGACTACCAAGGCAAGGTCCTAAAAGGGCCAAGACGGGGAATATTCCTACCTTTGGAATTGTGACCACCTCCGGACCCATGGTTCCAGACTGAACACAAACAACTTTTATGAACATGGACTCTGAAGAATATCTCTGAAACCAAAATTATAAATTTCAATTTAAATTTTTGAACTTCGAACTCCAAAAAACAACCAACGCAGGCAAAAATAACAGCACTGTAGACTTTGAAGCTACCATTCAAAACATATTGCAGTACAGCAAAATGAGTTCAGATTGCTACAATAACAAGTGCCGCATTTTTCTAAACCATCCCCAACCACCAGTCCAACTACATCAAAGATGAAGTTCATGTTCACAGATAATTAAAACACTAAAAGACCGTTTAGTATGAGATAAACCAATCCCATTGAGTTCAACATAACATGGATGAATTTAATGCTGGCCCCACTACTGGGAAAGGAGATGCCATAAGAGTCTGATCTGCTAGATTAAAAATAATTCTGCAGTCCTACATTGCAAATTATGCACATTGGCCCACCAATTCATCAATCCAGCTCCTTCAATTCAAGGACCACCAAGACATAAATCAGTACTACAGAACGTTCTTGTGTAATTTGAGGACCACCCTCCTTCAAGTTCAAGGGATCAAACCCAATTTTCTTATCACTTCTTCCAAGCCATCCAAATTCACTATGTAAAAATCATTCACAAATCATAAATGCACATCTCAACCAAATAATTGGTATATTCCACATTTTCAGAGTAAGTTCTACCACAAGCCTTCCCAGATTCAAGAGACTGCCCAGAAAATATGTTTTAGAATACAAGCAAAGGAACTTTTTTTCTTTTCTTTTGAGACTTTCACCTACCAACTTCTCCTATTGTACCCTCCAACATATAGGGTAGGTGCAAACCAGCTTTTTTTTTTTTTCTTTATTTTTTTTTTTCAAAAATCTTAAGGAAACAAAATGGCTTCTACTATAAAGGAAGAAGAAAAATCAATCAAGGACTAGTTAGGATCTCCACTTTTGACTTTTAACAGAAGATGCCCTTCAAAAAAATGTCTTTTTTGGGCCAAAATATGGAGAACCATTGTGCCTAACATTCCCTTAAACGCCAAAAACAGACAAACAAGCTAAAAACAAAAATGCAAGAACAAGGAGTCATATTAACATAAGGAAACAAAGAATCTCAACTAAAAAAAACTCACCTGCTACAATTTCCATCACCCTGAAACGTATCAGGCTTGGAGCCCAACTTCATAAACTTCATCTCCACAACCCCAAATCAAAAACCACTCCAAAATAATAACCACCACCGAACTCCACAAATTCCCCAAAAAAACCTTATAACTCTTCAAAATCTCTCCTTTTCTTCTTCAGCTCTAACACCATTTAAGACCACCCACCAATGTGCTTACCCACTTCAATCTCCCAAGTCAATAACACAGACCCACCTCACCATTCACAAAACCCACTCAAATTGCTCTAGTTAGCCCAATCACCATTGAATAAGCTCTGCAAACACCAGTAATCTATTCTCCGTACTACTACAACTTCCTTTCTGGGCCGTCGATTCTTCAGAATTTCCCATGATTTTCCCAAAACAAAAAAAGAGAAAAAGATCTAATCTTCAATCTCTACCCTCTTTAATTCTCGCCGTCTTCGCTTTAATTCCATCTGATCACAAGATCTCTTGAAGTAATTACCAAGATCTCTGAAGAGCTCTGAAGAGCTCTGATAATATTCTTAGGAAAATGGAGAACAGATAGAAAGAGTTGTGTGTGTGTGCGTCAGATTTTGAGTCAGCATTCGAGTTAGTATTGCATGAACAAGCGAAGTGTGTGTAGTGTGTACAGAGTGGCTTGGCTTGCCAGCCGACTTTAAGGAGCTTTTTATGCCGTTGGAGCACGCCACATCTGACGTTGTTGTGAAAAGACGGTTGTGCCCCTGATTGATAGTACAATCCTCGATTCTGCCCTCACTTGGGGTCATTCTATTCAACCCATGCGTCTTCTGTACTTACCGCTCACTGTTTTATTCGTTTTTTTTTTTAATTCCCTGTTGTTTTGACATTTTCACTGTCTCCTGGACTCTTTACTCTGCTCCCGTATGCACTTTATGAATTGTTAACACCGTAGTGAAATATCTCCGCGTGTAGTAGCTTGGTATCCAATGTTCATGATAAAGAAGCTTAGACCGTGTTTGGTTCACGTCTAAAATTCTGAAAATCTCAAAAATTAGTTCAGATCAAAAGATTTTCAAAATAGATTTTTACTTTTATTATTATTATTATTATAAAAATAAATTGTTTTTTGTTTCGGACCCCAAACGAAACTCAACCTTACTTATTTTATAATAATAATAATTTATTTATTTAATTAAATATAATTAATTAATCATATTTTTTTTAATTACATACTAGAGATATGGTAGCCTTGCTTAAATAATTTAATTATTCTAAGTAATCAAATAATTTAGAACAATAACACTGTATTTAGTTTGTAATTTAAAAATAATAATATAATCTAAAAAGAAAAAATTTGAGGAACGATTTTTTATTATTTTTTAAAAATAATTTATTTTCTTAACAAAAAATAAAAAACTATTTTCAAATTTTTTTGAACCAAACAAGTTTTTAATATTTTTAAATTTTTGAATATAAAAAATTATATCTAAATTATGAACCAAATAACACCTAAAAAATTCATTAGATGTTCCAACTAAGAAAAATAATCTTTTAATGACTCACATTAAGGATAAAAATTGACACAAAATTAAAATAAGATGCACAAAAATAATTAAGGAATGTATAATTATTTGACTTTGGGTAAAAATAGTAGGGGGAATAGATTCATATAGTTGACTAATGTAGTTAGAAAATAAAATTATTTTTGAGTTCAGTTGAGAATTGAACAATTATAAAAATACCAAAGATATTTTTTTTCTTTTGAATTTTTTTTTTTTTGGTCACTTAGACTAAGAAATAATGAAATATAACTGGTTTTAAATTTCTAAAAACTATATGGTTTATTAATTAAAGTTAGTTGCCAATTGGGCGTTGGCACGGTGGCAAACATGGGGCATCCATTCCACGGGTCTCAGGGTCAAAATGCTACAAAGGAATTTATGTGGTGGCGTATAGTGCCAGCAATGCTGGCATAGCAGAGTAGTGGAGGTAAAGTCTCTCCTAAGGAACATGAAAAACTGGGGTTGACGGTGGACAATTTGTGGGGGCCTTCTGTTAATTCGTTGGTATGAAAATTAATAGGTGTCCTGATATTTCATGGGATGAAAATTGTGGGTTGTGGGTCGTTATAGTACTATTGTTTATGTCAAAAAAAAAAAAAAAGTTCGTTAAATTGAATTAAATAAGCGCAAATTTAGATATTAAAGGGTGACCCACCTTCCAACATCGGTTGCAAGTAATCACTTGTCCGGGGTCCATCTACTTATCCACCAAAAAGGTGTATAAAATGTAGGTTTAAAATCTGAACCGTCAGATTAAGGAAATTCATGAATCCCTAGAAAAAAAAGAAAAATCGAATGGTTCCTAGTTCTCCAACATGTCTATCACACGTGGGGGAAAGCATTTGGATCAAAAGAACGAAAGAAAGAAATAAAGTTTGGACACATGATTATTATTATTATTATTATTATTATGTTGTTGTTGTTAGTTATATTTATGTCTTCGAAATGATACGTGAGGGATGATTGCAAGTCACCTCTCCTACGAAAAACATAGTGACGTGTCGCGTATTTATTTAATTAACTCGAGAAATCTCTTTCGGCAACTTACATTTAAAGTACCTTAAATTCCATAGCATAATTTGATGTGGATATACCACTCGTTTGATGCCACGTTTCCTTCCACAATTTTACTTACAAAATAATGCTGACCTTCCATAACATGGACTTTTCCAATTAGCTAGCCAAGTGCTTAAACTCTCATGCGCGCGCGCACACACGTCTCTCTCTCTCTCTATATGTATATAATTCGTATAAATAACTGTTATGTGAGCTTAAAATTTATGTGACTTTGAATCACGGCAAATATTTATTTATTTATTTTTTGTGAGAAAAAATAACCTAAGGCCTTCTTAACTTGTTGGAAACTTGACCCGCATAAACTCGTAGGGTGTCCGAATACATGATAGATTGGTTAACAGTTGACTCGCTCTCTCACCGTGATTCGACTAGTCCCCACACCAGTGAAGAATTTACCAAAGATAATAAAGCTAGAATTACTAAATTTCTTTGTACTATTTTGTATCTGAATTCGAAACAGTGACCTCCAAGCCCATAAGGGTGAAGCGCCCCAACTTTAAACCATCGAACCAATGCCCCCTGTCATGACAAAGTTTTAGCAATTAACATGTTGAATGAGACATATTTATTGCATTTGCTTCTTTAAATAGCCTTTTAAGGTAGAAGATTTTACAATTTAATGCAACTCACACATACATATCTTTACTACACGTAAAGGACTCGTCAATGTTGCCTTTTTTCATGTAGTTTATATATACAGTCCACATATGGTACATTTTTTTTTAGTACATAAGATGGTACATTTGCAATATAAGCCATTAGAGTAACAAATATAAACTGTATATTACAACATGAATAACATGTAATGTGTGATGGAGATATATTTGCTTTTCAATAATGAGATTAGATATGGGACCATTTAATTCTTATCAATTCTAAAGTATCTGACAAGTAAGCATGTTTTGAGATTTTTTTTTATTTTCTTTTTAATTTTTAATTTTTTTTTAGAACAAACAACGCACCCTCGGCTACTATTCCCTTCCCGTAGGTAATCCGATCCCTTAGAAACTGACTAATTCTCATACCAATAGTTACATGACGAACCCCACACTGCACGAACCATGTTTGAAAAATTTGTCCTAGTCATCTAGGATGTTACTTCCTCCATCTGAACCTATGCACGACAGAAAAAATTCTCTTGAGCACTCAAAACGTATTTATGAAACTGTGGATGATAAAAGGCAGCTCTTCCCAAGATTCAAACTCGCAATCCCTCATCGTCCCTCAAGCATCGAACCACCGTGTCAACGCCCTGTTGACATGTTTAAAAAATTAATGAAATAGCCTTAATTAGAGACAAATGAGAGAAAACTGATTAAGGCAGTTGGCATGCATACAATAAGAAAAATTGTAAATAAGATGAACAAATATAATTAAGAAGATATAATTACTTGTAATAATTTAAATGATGACTTAAACCTTAATAAAATAGAGTATAAATAATATATTCATGTAGTTGATATCATCTTATAGTTGGAAAAATGATTTGTTAAGTTGAGTTGAATTTAAAGTGCGTAACAGATATGGAACACATTTTATAAGATGCACAAATTAAATATATTTATTCTAAGACATTGATGAATATCAATGATGTCAAGATTGCTCAAGCTATATGATATAATAAAATGCATGTGAACTATAAAAAGTATATATGGTTGACACTTAAACCCTAATAATCTTGCTCGTGGCGACTTAAGGCTGGTAATAATAATATTAGTCCATTGCTTTCTCTTCTTAATGATGATTAGTATTGATTAATTTGCTTTTCTCTTTTCCTTCATTTTTTATTCTTTTCTTTTCTTACTTTCATGTTTAGAGAAGGGAAGGAGGGAAATTGTTGAAGCTAGCACCCAATCTTTAGAGTCTCTTCATATCCTTATTATAATATGGACCACCATTCTTGAGCCCTTCTCTTCTCTAGCAATAGACCACTATTTAATTAGGACCACCTAAAAAAAAGACATTCCTCCAACATGATTAAGATATATACTAAGACATATATAAGGTCACTAATGATAGGACATCCAACAACCTTTTAAGGCCATGAGGCACACTCATTTTGGGCCCACTCCCCATAAGTATTTGACTTTGATTTTGCTAATGGTGAAATGAATTTACCCTTAATTATAAAGTAGGTTCCGTAACTCTATCCCATAGAAAGTGATGATGTAAAAGCCCTAACATTATCAATTGGTTTGGTGGGATGATAGGAAGATGAATTTTTTTTTTTTTTCTGCGAGGTCTCGAGTTTGAGTCTCAAGATAAATTTATATGTTCACTACACGGGTGGGGGTGGCACGGCATTTGTCTGAGATAAATTCTTTGTATCGTGGCTACGTGTGAAGAAGCTCACACGAGATTGAATAGGATGTCATTACGTCTCTTCAATTAGTGGTGTTCATTATAGGTGAAATAGTCTATTGTGGTGTGCATAAGGTGACTTGAGAGACACCACTCGGATTACGTTAGAGGCGAAATAGTCTCTAACTACGCAGGGTCCGCTCAATTTATTGCTACTTAAATGTTACAAAGGTTGTAGAAGGAAATGTTAATTAATCATGCTTACAATCTAAGGCAAGTGGCTAACTAGGTTGGGCAAGCTATTCGAAAAGTACTAAACCACTTGATGAACCAATGAGCTTATAATGAATGATCCCATTGCATATGCATGCACCCATCAATCTAAATCATACCATAATTATAGTGTGATCCTTAGCCGAAAACTCACTTAAAAAGGTTCATGGATGTAAGCCTGTATTTCAAATAGAGACGGGGGGGAATCTATTGAAGTTGATTGACATAAATTAATAACCAAGTATTCTCGATATCAATATTTCATTTAGAATAAATAAATACATTTATATGGTCTCTTCTTAATGAAATTAAAAATGAAATGTTCATTAGGACATTAAGTAGCATATATATATGTCAACATACACCCACCAAAACTGGCCAGCTCGTTGAGGACTGCAAGCAGTTGATTTTCTAATGGCCGCCCTTATGCATTCAATCTATTCTAAGAGATGGTAATACAACAGCAGATAGACTAAGCAAATTTAAGCTATGCTCCTAATATCTCCATATTTTGATGGAAAAAAATTCACCTTTTTATTATTAATCTTGTAATTTAGGAGACATTTCCTCTTAATGAATTTGAATTACGTTTTTTCCCTCAAAAGAATATATATATATATATATGTCTAAGGCTCTATATCCTATCTACAAGTTTAATATTATTTAAGTTCGATTTGAAAGAGTTTTTTTTAAAGTGTTTTTGAAGTAAAATTACTTTTAACAAAATTATGATAAAAAAAAATAATTTTTTATTTTTAAAAGAAACTGAGAGACATGTTTTTCCCAGAAGAACTTGTCGGACAAATATTTTTGAAAAAACTCTTCCACCCACACGGGCCTTAATTATACAACTAAAATGGGTTTAAATACTAGGATTTCTAAATCAGAAGACTGTTCTCTAAATCGTTTTTGTGAATGAGACTAGATGTGGGCATGATACCATGCATGTTCTTCCCAAAACACGGCATTTAATGAATGGTCCTTTCATCAATATTGCTATCTTTCATCAATATTGCTATAAATTTTTATTTTTTTTTCAAACTCATCAATATTATTATTATATCTTGCTATTAAGATAGCTAGTTTTCATGTGTGCATGGGACCCTAAACTCCACATATCTATTTCACATATTTAAGCTATCGAGAGTTTGATGGAAAGCCCTTTTCATAACAATAATTTGTTTTTTTGTTTGGCTCTTAACAGTCATAGCTACAATGCTTTATTGCTTGTATACATCAAACAAGCTGTTTTCAACCTTTGCTAGAACATACCCAGAGAAGTAAATTCATGGTTGTCCCCACCAAGATGTAGGCTTCAATTGATTTAGCTGGAAAGGGTGTTTTCATGGGAGAGCCATTTTGAGCAGTACTTACGTTGGAAAAGGGAAAATAATAGTACCTAGCTAGCAAAGATGCGCAATGTACGTTAAAGGGATAATCTAAGGAATCTAATTAACTTAATTATGTTATCAATTGTAGCACATAGGACCCCTATTTTACGGAAAGCATACTTAAATGCATAACATGATGACATATAATAAGTTGATAAGAATAATGAGTTCTTTTTGGCATGCATTAATTCCACATAATCACTGAGATTTTTTTTTGTATATAAACCTCTTATATGATAACAATCTTGAACAATTAGATATAGTTTCAAAAATAACTTCTCCGAGGTGAGGTAAGGCTGCGTATATTATTTTTTTTCTTAAACCTTAAAATGATCGAAGCCTTTTGCATATGGTACATATACCCTCTTAGATATAAAATATTTGTTAAAAGGTGAAATGCATGACCAAATAAATATTGACTAAATAATTGAGCACGAGAGCAAGTAACTGAAGATTGCGAGTTCGAACTTTATTTACGTGTTCTCTTTCAAAAATATATATAAGCTCGAAAGAAGAATTTTCTTAAAATTTCAAGGGTTTGCCCTCTTTGTCGGCTAGGGGCTTGGACTCGCTAGGATTAGTCGGATGTGCGTAAACTAAATTAGTAAACTCAGGCATTTACATAAAAAAAAAAAAGGTGAAATGCATCAATAAGAGGGGACCAAGACACCAAGAACCTCACATGTTTATAAGATGATGCATTTTTCATGTCCATCATGCAAGTATTACTAGCTAAAGGACTCTTTAACACGTAGAGACCCGTAAAGAAATACACTAATTAATAAGATAATAAATGATATTAATTTCATTGCTAATTACTTTTCCTTTTTTATATAAATATATATATATATATATATATTTTAGGCATGGGATGGTGCAGGCTGCAAACTTACCTTTGGAGTCCAGTCACATCATCCCCATATATGCTTGCATGATCTTTTGAGGACATGGCATGGTGTGATTGGACGTATAAAAAGTTAACTTTGTAATAGGGTGAAGAAGAAGAAGATCCAGCCCTAGTTTACCATTAAGTAGCACTTAGAAACTACAATCTTTTGCTGCCTTACCCTCTCCAAAAAAATTCAATGTGTCTTGGCTTTTAATAATTTTCATGGAGTAAGTAAGACATGATTGTACCCACATTGCTGGCCACTTCCTGGAATCAAGGTGATATATATTGGAGATCATGTTATCCTTATCAACAGTGCACATCACATAAGATTCCTATCTATAGATTTTATATTTCATGATCACGAGATTTATCATCAAATAAGCACCGTAAACGTTCTAGCCACACTTAACTAATAAGGCACCCTATAACCTGAAGGGATTGCTCGAGAACAAGTTGTGTGGAAGCTTATTATACTTATAAACAAGTAATTCTAAAATTTTGTGGCCTAATCACGAGTGAAAAATTAGATAAGGTACGCGTAAGTTGACTTGAATATTTACATAATAACTAAATAATAATAATAATAGTGCATCTCCTATTTTTTATAACGTTAAAGCTAGGCCTGGCTTCTAGTTAGAAAAAGTAAAAATTGAGGATTTTTTTTAAGGGAGATGTTAAATAAATCAAGATATATACTTAAATTTATATTCAAGTTGATGTAATAATACATCACATCACTACCTCATCAAAAAAAAAAAAAAAAAAAAAACCTCCACTCACTATATAACACATCAGCATTAGTATAATTTGAGATATATTTTTTTAGTCGTAAAAACATTTTTTTTTTATGGCAAATCAAACCAAGCATAACCAAGTAGATATCTTATAATGAATTTTGAATAAACTAATAAAAAACTATCATTTTCACTACAAATGAATAGAGAGTGCTATTTATAACAATTTCAGCACGAATCATTTCTTAATAAAAGTTAAAAAAATTATATAGCATGTAAAATATCTTTTTCTTTTTTCAAATAACAAAGAAAACATTGTTCTGAAATGAATATATATATATATATATATATATATATTAATCCTAGCAAAAACACAATACTGGTGTAACTTAAAAAACTTTAATTTTAATAAAATGTTTTTGTAACAGTACACAATTTTAATCAAATACAAATATCTTAAATCTACATCCAGCAAACCTTAATTGTTAATCTTCAATTTAATTTCATGCAATGGACAAAAATATCTAAATTCTGCATTTCATTTTATTTATTCTGTGCCCCTTATTGATTACCTTTGATCTAAGTTGTTTTCCTATCATTAAGACATATGGAGTTAGATTGAGTGGATCTGAAACACCTTCCACTATTTTGTTGGCCAACGTATCTGTGGCCGTGCTCTAAAAGAATTAGTGAAGACGTAAGTCATGTTACTCATTGGTCTTATAAAAAATAAATAATAAAAAATAAAAAGAAGAAAGAAACTGAAAGCCAAGAGGTCCTCTTCAACGAATAATCCCATCACGGGCTTCAAACTCAAGTAGGCTCTTAACATTGGGTCTAGCAAGTAAGAAGCCCACATTACATTTCTGAAATTTATGAATTAATGGGGCATGATTTCTTTGCTATACCCGACCCACCAAAATATTGCTATAAAATAAGGTAAATTACCAACTTGTAACATCTTCTGGTAGTGCTTTGATAATTTTATTTTAGTTAATAATCCATAAATTAATCTAGTATAATAAACTTATGTAATGATAATTATCTTCATATTTGTTGTAATTAAGCAATCGTGTTTTTTCGATTATCAGTTTCTAATTTTCAATCAACAACGGGTAGATTTATAGAGCATATATAAACACATACTTCACAAGTAATACATTTATCAAATTTAAAGTGAATTTGTAACACCCCGTACTTTTAATCAATGTATTTAGTTGACTTATACATATATTAAAAAGTATAATACACATATAAGGACCTTTAAAGTCATGTGTACATGTGACAAATGAACTTAAAAATGTCAAAAATGAGTTGAAACGTGATTTAAATAGAAATCGATTGATAACACGTATATTCCTCAGGTAGATTGAGTGTATAAAGAAGAAGAACGAACAAAAAGATATAAAATAAAATAAAATAATGAACAGTACTCAAATAAAAGACAAATTAAGTTTACTGTTCATAAGTGGGGTACTGTTCACGAAAAAAAGAAGAACGACGGAAAAGAGAAGAAGAAAAAGGGGAAAGGCGGGATTCGCGTCAAATTCGAACCTGCGATAAGTGATTTTCACTCTATTTCGTTATAAAATTAATATCTAAGCTAGATGTAACATTTCTAGAAGAGTAATTCTTGCTGTGAGAGCCATTTTACGACGTTTTCAACAATTGGGGTTTTGATCCAACGTGAATGAAAATCCGCTAAGAAGGTTGAAAAACACTCCCTGGACTGTCGGGACCCCGAATATGTAGTTAGATTGAATTTATGTGTTCATTCGAAACTTTTATGGCTGTTGGAAGTTAGAGTGTAGATTGGAGATCATTCCCAATGAAACTCCAGTTTAAGGCTATAGAATGATAGAATGGACTGTTGCGAGTCCATCAATGCTAAGTTCATGATTGTTGGAGACCGTTTGACAATTTTAGTAAAAATTTACATGTTTCTAATGAACAGTGACCTGAACAGTACTATGAATAGTACTATGCTTATATACAGTGAATAAAATGGAATTAGAATCCAATGAAACTCCGGCTTGAGATCACAGAATCGTAAAGAATTGAATTCCGGACGTTTCGATGTTAGGATCATGATTTTTGGATATGCTTTGATATTTTTAGTAGCTAAAGATATGATAAAAGGTGATTCTCATGATAATCTATGGTTAATTTCAGTGTTTAAATTGAGAGCTTAAGTGCATGGATAAATGCTCTTGAGGAAGCAATTGACGTTTATTGTTGCTCGATTTTAGAGGATATATTGGCGTAGAAACCCCGTGTAACCACTGTGAGTATAGTTTTCTTGATTTGGTTCTTGTATGACATTGTACACATAAATTGTTTGATTGTATGCATGCTTATGTAATGCATTGAGTTTTAGTGATCATGCAAACTGGTTTTAGAAATTGGAGCTTATAATAATGTCATTTCGTTAGGAATTAGACCTAAACTGGTTTTAGAAATTGAAGCTTATAATAATGTCATTTCGTTAGGAATTAGACCTGTATGAGGTTTTGCGAGTCTTCATTGTCAGTAGGTCTGTCCTAACAATGGTTGCGATCCTTAAAATGACTGTGAATTGGGTAATGAGAGGGAGATGGTAAAATATTTATGAATGAACATCAACTATATATTGTGTGCACGTATATTATTTTGATGAATGATGCATATGTGCTTTTGAAATGTTTTAAACCGATTTGATATGTCATGTTTCCTAAAATGTATGCGATTGTCATGTCAAGAACTATATTCACTGAGCTGTTGTTTTCTCACCCCATTTCCTCTAATATTTCAGGTATTGAGTCGAAGGGAAAAAAATAATCCGTGAGTGATAATCACGTGAGCCTTCGTTTGGTACGTGTATGTATACTTGGAGGAAATAGATTATATATGTTGTTATTTTGATATGTATGCTTATCACACATTATATATATATATATATATGTATTATCATCTAGATGGGATGTGTAGACATATATATAGCTTCATATATTGGATGATGAAATGAAAATTTGATGTTTGAATGAATGGAATGATTATAGATATCTATATTGGATTTGATTTGTGATATTTCAGAAAAAACAAAAGTGAAACGTCCATTTTATGGGAAGGTGTAGTCAAAAATTTGAAAATTGTGGGCATTATTGTGAATGTTCGTTGAGGCTGACAGTATATTATATATTGTATATGGATATGTACAGTGTATAATATATTGTGTCGGTCATGACGTCAGTCTACGTCAGCGACGTCGTAACAGAATTTGACCCTTAAAACACTTAGATGTGATAAATTCTATGGTTACAATTTCTACTAGATATGTCTTTTCTATTCCGTCAAAAAATGATTTTACGGTATGAACACTTATGACTTTCCCATTATGCCTTACAATAATAATTCCCTTAGCATTACGACCTTTACACGTTGATGTTGTCCATAAATTAAATTATTTTGTAAATTGAATTTCACTTGACCGTCAATGCGCTGCTCCATTGCATGTGCTACGGGTAGAAGTTTTGTTTTATATAAATGTATCACCATGTTATTAAGTATTTTAATTTAAGTTTTCTTTTTCTTTCTAAAAGGTGGAATATAATAAACTAGCTGAAGCATAATGATCATAAGTCTTAATGCATTGTATGTCCCATAACGGGTCTCATTTCTCTACCCTTTCTTGGGAGTTGCTGACTATTCATATCTATTTTCTATACTAATTCACCAATAACGACATAGTTTTGTCTATAACTATTACATATTTGATTTGATCCATTTTATTGCATATGAGATTCAGAAGTATTTTATTTGTTATTGTTCATAAGCTATTACATAAAATAAATATCGCATAACAGTTCATTATATATGGATGATGAAATTCTATTGATATAGTTGCAATTCCAATAGACTATATGTCACGTTCTGGGTTGCACAACGTGCCCCCTACTCAGACGCGGGCGCACTCCTACCGCAGCGAGAGCGAATGCCTAGCCATTATATATCCACAGTATTGTCTTCATTGGGGTCCACAGAACACTGCACGCACCCAACGACCTTTGTCCTTTCCCTATGCAGAACACTGCACAGTCCAGGGGCCTCCCCCAAGTTCAAACTCGTAACCTCTTCCTCATAAGGTTAGATTTCGCACCCCCTGCGGTGGGAGTGCGCCCGCATCTGGGTAGGGGGCACGCTGTGCAACTCCGGGCGTGACAAAAAGGCCTTACGTATTGGTTCAATGGGTACTCAAGTTGCGAAATCTAACCTTATGAGGAAAATGAGGGTGAGCCAAAGGTGCCTAGTGAATATAATTCAGATATACTATCAATACTCATCAATAAATATCATGTATGCATGTCAATGTGTAGCATGATTTAAAAGCTCATAACATATAGATATCAAACATTTATAATAAGTTCGATGCAAGTAAAAGCTTATCAATTTGGATCCACATTCCACATGCATTGGGTTACTAGTATACGTCTATTTCACCGTACCGTTGATCCCAATCATGTTTATTTTGGGTTACTAGTGCACGTCTATTTCACCGTACCGTTGACCCCAATTTCTTCCTTTCCTAAAACCCTCCTATGACAAGGTTAAGTCCCCCTATTAGCCAGATAGATGGGCCTAACCAAAGTCATAAGGTTTTCTCAAATCAATGCATCATTCAAAACATTAGAACACATTCATGCTTTCAACATACAATATATAAGTGATATGATGACATAAAAGATATAATCATAAATGAAGTCTACTCACAACCAAGCCTCGCGAGAGTATTTAACCACACATGACCACCAAACCGAATCAACCCAATCAAGATCCTGAAACATACATCAACATCCTACCATACATCAATTTCTATGCTCAATCACATAGACATTACACATCAACCCAAAATCAGCCCACATATAGACAATAGGCCTAAATCCCATCTAATCTCATCACTCAACTCAAATCACATGACTTAGGCCTCTAATGCATAGTTCTCATACATAAACCATTCTATTAATAAAAAATACTGATTTTCAATTCCTTTAGGCATAAACATGCCCAAATTGGGTCACTTGATCACAAGTAGGCCTAACCCATGTTATGGTCACAACCACCAAATTAGTAGCATAATCAACCCTAATCATGCTTAATTAAACATAAGTTGCATCAATTCAATGATTCTAGGCCAAAAGTATCAAAAGCCCTAAAATATGAAATTTTCCATACTTAGGCCATATTGTCGATTTACACTAGGTCACCATGTTCAGCCATGTATATCACTGATTTTACATCATGGGTTCATCAACAATGGCAACTAGGTCAACATAGTTGACATGCAAGCTATTTGGAAAGGTCTAAGTTCATATTCTAAATGTTGGCCTAATACAAACAACCCTACCAATTCTTCACATGTATTATTCTGTTCAGATGTATCAATCTACCAACAGAAATATTTAATCACAAAATCAACCGTACAGATTGAAGTATGTGAAGAAACAAACTTTTTGTCCAAATATCAGCCCAATCCAACGGTGGACCGAAAAGATAAGTATCTTTGATGAACAAGTCTCTAATCAGACAATTTCTCCTTTTCTCCTGTAAATACTCAAACTCGGATGACTATATCTCAGAAAATAATAAACATATAAACATCTTCACCGTTCAGAATATAGAAATATCCGTTATAAACTACATATCTAGATTTTATATCCATCAAATGAGGAGATCTACAAGTTTTAGCGAAACGGCACCAGAAATCTAGACTTTCCGATCAGATTTGTTTCAGAGGTTATATCTCTCAGAAAAAACCTGTAATCAAGATCTCTACCGTTCAGAATGCAGATATATCAGTTTTACACTACATACCCAAAGTTTACATCCATCTAACGGTAGATTAAGGAGATCTAAAAGTTTGATCGAAATGGCGTGAGAAATCCAGACTTTCCAACCAGCTTTGTTTGAGAGGTTAGAGCTCTTAGAAGAAACCTCTGATCAAGATCTCCACCGTCCAGAATGAATAACCATAAGTTACGAACTTGCTGACAAGTTTTGAGCTCAATCTGAGCCTATATTCGAAAGATTCACCTCTTTGATGAAAATGTCGCAGGGATCTTCCTCCTGCAACTCTCTCCTTCTTTCTCTTCTTCTTTCCTTTCTCTTCTTTTCTTTCTCTTCTTCTTTCCTTTCTCTTCTTTTCTTTCTCTTCTTCTTTCCTTTCTCTCCACTCACCTCTTTCTACCACTTCCTTGATTTTCTCCTCCCCTCACCTCACTTTCTAGCACATTCTTGGATTCTCTCCTCCACTCACCTCATTTTCTAGCACATTTTTGGATTCTCTCCTCCACTCATCTAATTTGCTAGCACATTCTTGGATTCTCTCCTCTACTCACCTCATTTGCTAGCACATTCTTGGATTCTAGAAGTGGACATGAGACACTTGTCCACTTTCATGCACCAACCTTCACATGTGTTGGTCTCATACTACCCATACCAACTACATGTATTTTAACCAATCTCATGCTTCCATGTATTTTAAATGTTCAATCCATTTAATACACCAAATTTTCATTCTCATTTATCCTTTTATTCAATCAATCCTAACCCATATCAATTTATAGTTTAATGGGCCCATGTATAAATAATAACATATACATTATACTTTAATTTAACATGACCCATATACAATTTATGATATACATATTTATATACATTATCAAGCATCAACTATACAAACATTAAACAACCATCAAACAAACACCAAATATATCAAGGCAACACATAGAGTTTGGACAAAATACAATTGGGTTATGGGCTAGATGAAATAATTTTTGGGGCGTCACACTATATATTGAATGTTCCCGTTGGCAAGCATCCAATGGGAATTGAACTTACGAAATTGCCAATTTGGATGCGCTTTAACCATTCAGCTATGAATGTGTAATAGGGATCATTGTACATTATGAATAATCAAATTCCAATTGAAATAAAATTTTTAGGGGGAATCAATGAGGCAAGAATTAATGAAGCGCCATCCATTCAAATTTGAAATCTTCTAATTGATTAATAAGTTAAATTACCATATTTTCCTCTTATAATAATTATATCTATATCATATATAATAAGGATACTTAATATCTTTCATGGTAAAGTCATTTTTGACAAAGTTCTAAAATTAATAAACTTTGTAATTATCTTTTTATGTTAAAAATTAACTATCATATTAATATAATAATTTTATTAATCTCCACTTCTTCTACTTCTCCTACTTTGAGGCTTATTTGCATGTTATATTTATTTTTATCCTCTCATTCCTAATATTTTAATTATTTAATATTTTATTATTTACCTTACAAGCAAACACTTTAAGCAGGATAAGGTTGCTTTGTTAGATTTATTGGAGTGAAGAAAGAACTCACGTCATATCTTATGCGGCTGTCTTTGAAAGTTGATATATATCTTGGCATTTTTCACGTGAATTGTGCATTATTATTGTGAAAACATTCTTTTGCTCTGTCTCTTGTCTTTAGGTCTCCCTCCACTAACAGATATATATGTTCGATAATTTTCAGCCATCTATTTTGTTGATAAATCGTTTGCACTGACAATAATAATAAAATTTGGTGACGAATCTACTTCCATTAATTATAAAACCTTTAATTACTTAAATATATCAACAAAATCATTCAATTAATTTTCTTTTAATAATTTTAAAGAATCATCATTTACTTAAATATAGCCACTGGATTATTGGTTCAGTGGTTACTTAAAATATGGAATTAGACTCCTTAAGAGAGGTCTCGAGTTCGATTATGAGGGAGGTCCTTTACTATTTATGAGTGAATAATAGGAATAAATAATCGTTTTGATATAGACCAGCTATAATTGGGTTGCTACATGATGATAGGATAATATTATGTGTTACTATGGCTAAGCATTCGTACTGAGAAACGTGTCTGTACTTAAGTAAGGAGTACGCTGTATAATTTAAAATATGACAAAAAAGCCTTATGTAACATAAAACTTATGAGTTATTTGTCATTTGCGTGAAGTGACTCTTTTTCACAAATATAAATATATATATCATACGGGTGGACGTGACAAAATTTTAAATGTACAGAAATTGAGTTTGTGCAGAGTTGAGTTGTCATGTCATGTCAAATATTTATTGACGTGGGTATAATTAATTACTAAGGGTCGGATTTTCTATCACGGGGGTCAGGGTTTGTTGTTTCTTTTCAAAAAATAATAATGTACCGTCTCTTATGACCCTACAAGAATAATACTAGGACAACGTGAAAAAACGAGAAATAATATCAAGAGAAAGATATTTTCTTAAAAAAATTCCAATTGTTTTTTTGTTGGCAGGAGTCTCTTATCAACGATGGAAAATTCTCCACGTGGCCACATCGGATTGTTGAATGGTTGATTCACTGGTTTTATTAAACCGTACCGTATTTATCAATTCACGTGATCAATCATTCAGTGGCAATATCGGAATTTTATGCGAGATCCGCGGTTATATTTATCCGACGTGTCGAACCTGCTTTTCAAGTGCCGTAACGAAGGAACTACCAGAGAGTGCGTGCGTACGTGCGTGCGAACGAACGTTTATTCTCCACATCCCAACTTCGATCGGTGCGAACTTCCATCACAGAGACAGAGAGAGAGAGAGAGAGAGAGAGAAGGGAGAGAAAATTAGGGTTTTGCAATTCTCTCTCTCGGGAACGATGGCGATTCTGCAGCGTCCGTTCGATTTACATCTGTTGATTTCAACGCTTCTTCTGGTGTTGATTACCGGAAATTGCTTCTACCTTCCAGGAGTCGCTCCTGAGGATTTTGAATTGGTAAGTGTTTCCAAATGTTTTCTTGTTTTGGAAGATTTTGGTTTTGTAGTGTTTGGATTTTTTTAGTTATGTATTAATACTATTTCTGTTCTTTTCTATGTGTTCTTTCTCCGAGAACTTCGCTTCGTTTTGTAGATTTTTATTTATTTTTTTTGTAATTTTTTAATTTTGGTTCGGATAGAATTAGAAATGAATATATACGAGAAATTTTAAGACCGATCTTTTAACAATTCACGGTAACGATAGAAGGTAGAGGCAGACTTAGAAGTAGCATGGACAGAAATAATTTGTAAAAGATACGACTGCTTGTAAGTTAAATGTTGACTTACCCTTGAATAGAGCGGAGTGGAGGAAGTAGATTTATATAGTTGATTCCATGTAATTGGGAAAAGGCTTAGTTGAGTTGAGGTAAGCAAAGAGGGAAAAAGTGTGTGTGATGAAGTTTGAATTATTATGGCGGTTTAAGTACTGGATATCATGTTGGTCTATTCAGGGGATTGATGTGTTATGAATGTTAATGAGCTTAATAAGCCTTAATAAGATAGATGTACATATGTGGGTTTTTTGCATGTTTTTGATTTTTGTAATATAGTTTAAGCACAATTTTTTGATAAAGGATGTTAATGGTTTCGTGAAAGTTGCATTTGCTTGTTTTTTGAACCTTTAGTTGTGTTTCCTTTACTTCGTTTCACATCCTACGTGAATGACTGTAGATTGAGAAAGATAAATATTAAAGAACTGGTCTAATAAAGGAGCTGAGTTCTGATGATGAGATATATAGTTTGGGGCTGGGTTTTAAATATCAGCTGCTGCCGTGCTGGGTATTGATATTGTAATAGTTAAAGAGTCTTAACTGAGATTGAATTGGTAGGAAAATCTGGCGAATTGAGTCAAGATTTGTGTCGATTGATCATAATTTCATAGTGATACACATCTGGGTATGGTTGTTTGCGAGTGAGTGAAACTTGACTGGAAAAACTTTTGATCATGAATTTTTGGTTCACAGTTTTCAGAATAGGACCTTTTTTTTTGTTTTTTGAATTTTGGTGATCGAGGACATCATCCATGCAAAAATTTAGACCAGTTTTGAGACTTATAACCCAATCAAATTGATTTCCTATGGGTCTTATGATGTAATGTAGTGTAGCAAGGACAACTTATTTAAATTTGGTGGCTGAGGCATTATGCTTGACAATTTAATACATACGATTTTTTCCCATTTTTTCTAGGAATAATGTTCATTACTTTGTTGCAACACTTGAATCATGAGGCTTAGAATTTCATTAATTTTATTAAGACTCATGATAGGGTTTTGAAACATTGGGATCCAAGTGTTAAATTCAAATTATTTTCCTTCGAAGAAATTATTCATGGACTTGATTGGAATTCTTACAATCAGGGGCAGATCCAAATAACTGAAAACCTCAATACGATTGGAGATCAATTAAGAATTGTGTCAAGTGTGTTTCGCTCTGCATCCTTGTTGCTGATGCATCATATTGTGATTTTTAGATGTAAATAACCCCCGTAAATGTTTCATTCTGCCGATTTCTGAGTCATCTTTGTTCTATTTAATGTTGTTCTGACTGCTCAGGTTGTAATGTCTTATTCATGCATATCAAGATATATTATTTTCATTTTTGTGCAATGTAAAACTAAAAGTCCCCTTATACTTGATTCATGAAAATCTAGGATAAAAGTTTGTCTCCATGTGACTGGCACATTGAGTACATCACGCTAATGCATCAACAGATCTGTTATCTCTTATCCATCTCAATTTGGTTGATATAATGTTGTTGTTTTCTTTCTCTTTCTCCCCTTTTACATGAAAAAACAATTCTATGCTCAGTTCTTGTTGAAAAAACCTTTTTCAGAAATCATTTTATCCTAATATTCATTTCCTCCTAAATGGTGGTGTAGGAGATGAACAATTAGGACTTATGTAGTATTCCTTTTATTGTGACTATTAATTCAGTTACAAATTTCAGAATTCTGAAAGTAGTGTGCATACTTGTTCATTACACATGATTTTATAACTTATGAACAAAATTTTAAGTTTTATAAATTTTTGTTGTTAAAACACATTATTTTTTTTTTAATAAATGTAAAAGTAAAAGTCATCCTATGATTCCTATTTATTTAAACTAAAATAAAGATAATTTAGGTAAATTGCAGTAGTTGTTAAAAAGAGTAAAATTGGAAAATGGTAATTTAAGCTTTAAAAAGTAGAGAAGATGGCGAAAGAAGTGGGAAAAAGTTAGAATGTTAAATTACTATCTTGTCAATTATGTCACAAAAAATATATTTAAATTTTTTTTTTTTTAAAAAATAACACTAAAGTTTTCAAGGGTACTTTGGGAAGAAATGCAAAGATCATCACACCGCAAGCTTTCCAACTTTTTGCATTATAATATTATAGATATAGATCTTTCCATGATTGAAAAAGCCCTTACAAACTCTTAGCCCATTGTGGAATATTAACATGTGCCAAGTTCTATATGTATAATCTGAAGAAAAATTTAGAATAGATTTTGTAACGGTTGAAGATGAACACCAAAAAGTGCTCCTTTTTGTGCCTTAGCCATATTTAAAAGTTATGTGTGCGTTGTGTTCTAAACTTCTTTGGTTTGCAGATTTTGATTAGATTTTTTTTAGTACCTTGGTTTCTGTCAGTTGTCTTTAACTTTTGACGCACAATTGTAACATGAAATTTGAACCATAACTATGAACATTGGATGCATGACAGCATCTAAATTATATTTCTTCCATACTTTGATTTGATTTCTTTTTGATGTCTCTATGTGCTTTCTGATTATCCTCGTCAATCTTTGATTTTGTTGTGACCTTATTGCGGGTTTGTTTCTGATCTGTTGCAGGGGGTCCCATTGAAGGTGAAAGTAAACAAATTAACTTCCACAAAAACACAGCTTCCATACTCCTACTATTCTCTCCCGTATTGTCGCCCACAGACCATAGTTGACAGTACTGAGAATCTTGGGGAAGTTCTCCGTGGTGATCGTATTGAAAATTCTCCTTATGTGGTCAGCTAAATCTCCTTTTCTGTTCAATTAGTTGTTGTCCTAGTCTACTATTGTATGATTTAGCAAATGGGTTTCTGTTGCAGTTTAAAATGAGGTTACCACAGATGTGTAATGTTGTCTGCAGTCAGACGCTTGATGCAAAATCTGCTAAGGACTTCAAGGAGAAGATAGATGATGACTATCGGGTCAACATGTGAGGCACTAACTCTTGGGTCTATTGAGCGAACCCCTAGTTTATTGTTGGTGCAAATTGTTTTCAATGAATCTATGCTGCATTTTACAGGATCCTGGATAATCTTCCTCTGGTAGTTCCTGCACCAAGAAGAGATCAGGAGGGTATTACGGTGTACCAACATGGTTTCCTTGTTGGGCTTAAAGGCGGTCAATATGCTGGAGTAAATATTGATTCGCATTGAATTCTCATTTTTTAAACATTGATGAGAATTTTTGCACATCATGCGCTCCATTTATTTATTTTTTGTTATTGTCTCCTTTCAGGACAAAGATCAAAAGCATTACATCAATAATCATTTACAATTTAATGTCAAATATCATAAAGATTCACGAACGGACTCTGCAAGGATCGTGGGATTCGAGGTCAAACCTTTCAGGTGAGTTTTAAATGAACTTTCTTTGATATGAAGTGCCTTCTCTATGAGAGGTGATCCATTTAGTGTCTATGGAGGTATTTAATACTTTTGAGGATCCAGTGTGAAACATGATTATGAAGGCAAATGGAATAAGAATGCTCGGTTGACAACTTGCGACCCTCATGCAAATCGCGCTGTGACTAATTCTGATCCTCCACAAGAGGTTGAAGAAAATAGTGAGATTATATTCACATATGATGTTGCATTTCAGGTGAGCCATGATTACGTCTCAGCTGAAGAAACAACTCTTAGTGAGTGTTTTGTACTGGAAGATGTTTATGCCTTCATATGATTTTGTTTCATTTTTGTATTAGTTGTTCCATTTTGGTTCTCTCTCTCATATTGTTGATCTTTTAGGAGAGTGATGTGAAGTGGGCATCACGATGGGATACCTATCTTCTAACGGCTGATGATCAGATTCACTGGTTCTCTATTGTCAATTCTCTGATGATTGTTCTCTTCCTCTCGGGCATGGTAGCTATGATAATGTTGCGGACTCTGTACCGGGATATTTCCAGGTATAACCAGTTGGAGACCCAAGAAGAAGCCCAAGAAGAAACAGGGTGGAAACTAGTCCATGGAGATGTATTCCGACCTCCCTCTAATTCTGACTTACTTTGTGTTTATGTTGGTACTGGGGTCCAGTTCCTTGGGATGATACTTGTGACCATGATCTTTGCTGCCCTAGGATTCCTCTCGCCCTCCAACCGAGGAGGACTAATGACAGCAATGTTACTACTCTGGGTCTTCATGGGCCTGTTTGCTGGCTACTCCGCAGCGCGGCTCTACAAGATGTTTAAGGGAACAGAGTGGAAGAAAATCACCCTTAGAACGGCATTCATGTTCCCTGGTATTGTTTTTGCCGTATTCTTTGTCTTGAATGCTCTTGTATGGGGTGAGAAGTCATCTGGGGCAGTTCCATTTGGGACCATGTTTGCTTTGGTTCTCCTTTGGTTTGGGATCTCTGTCCCACTTGTGTTTGTTGGTAGTTACACTGGATTCAATAAGCCTCCAATAGAGAGCCCTGTGAAGACGAACAAGATCCCTAGGCTGATCCCGGAGCAAGCCTGGTACATGAATCCTATATTCTCAATATTAATTGGTGGGATACTCCCATTCGGAGCTGTATTCATTGAACTCTTCTTCATCCTTACCTCCATATGGCTGAACCAGGTCTACTACATCTTTGGTTTCCTCTTCATCGTCTTCCTGATACTCATTGTCACTTGTGCTGAGATCACAGTCGTGCTATGCTACTTCCAGCTTTGCAGTGAGGACTATCTGTGGTGGTGGAGATCATACCTAACATCAGGCTCCTCAGCATTCTATCTATTCCTCTATGCAGTATTTTACTTCTTCACCAAGTTGGAGATCACAAAACCCATATCTGGGCTGTTGTACTTCGGCTACATGCTTGTAGTCTCATATGCATTCTTTGTGCTAACAGGCACTATTGGTTTCTATGCCTGCTTCTGGTTCACAAGGCTCATCTACTCATCAGTGAAGATCGATTAAGTGATGTGGTTTCAGAAGAAGGCTTGGTATTTTGTGCCAATGAAAATGAGAATTGGCCATGATGGGTTGTTGTATTCGCTGATTAAACTTGCTGGGTTTTCAAAGTATTTTTGGTCCAGTGCTAAGATGATGGGCGTTTTGACTCGAAAGTTGTAACATTTCCAGCTTAAGGGATTAAGGTAAGTAGTAACTTCTTCCCATTCTTCTTTGATTGTTCTGAATTGAGGTTGGGACCGCAAGAAACCATATGATTTTTCAGTCTCTGATACCTGTATGATTCAAGGGTTCTTCATGTATTGCTGCAGCTGCAACTCTTATCTTGTACTTTTTGTCTCACCCAAATTGTCTCACAGAATGTTGTCAAATGAATGGATATTATTCTTGCTCTTGCTCTTGAATGTTGCCAAATCTGCCACTATGCGTTCTGATACTGCCATTTTTGTGGGTCCTTCAAATAGCATCCCCTGTAAAATTCACGAGGCAATACACGTTCATCTGTTTCAGGAAGGAGCATGTGGAGCAACAGAGCAGCTCGTTTGGTAATTTATTTAATTTTTTTTTAAAAAAAATTTACATCATCTAAACTCAGCTTAGAAATGGTTTCTTAAATAAAATGTTTTTGTTCTAATAAAGATTTCTGTAGAAGCTAAAATTAATTGTGAAAATTTTCATTCAATTCCTGCAATGTCAGTTAGTTCTGCTGATAATGTGCTTTGCACATGAATATAAAAGAACTTTTTATGGTACCCAATCCATATAGAATCCCAGATGAAGTGCTAACGTAGTTAACTTTAAGAAGTTAAACTGCAAATTTTTAATATTATCCCTTAAATGGGAGAAGGGTATAATGTAGCAAATTATTTTTTTTAAAAGAAGAAAATCTGGAAAGTTTGCTTTTATGATTAAAAGAGTCGTAGATACGGATAATATAATACAGTATGCTTAAATCTATTCTCAAATCCTTTGATGTAAGAGACATACGTAAAGCCAATCATTCTTGGCAGCTTTCACCAATTATAATAAGTTTTAATATTTTATTCGATTAAAGGAATATCTAGCAGGATTTCAGAATGTTTGTTCGTTGTTCAGGGAGTAAGAAAACGAAAAAACAGAAGGGAAATGCAAATCTTTTCTGATGCAAGTCTAGCTGTGAATGTGCTTCCAGCTGGTACATCAAAAAATATATATATGTATTTTGGTTTTATTTCTAGCTGATTGGACAGTGTGCTCGTGCAATTAAAAGGAGAAATATACATGTTGGGGCAAGGGGCGAGATTTTAATTTAAAAGGATTCTATATTTGCATGTATTTGACGTAAGATTATTATTTTAATTTATATACTTTTTTTTATTATTAGTTTTTTTGACATTTAAAAGGTGTCTTATTTTTTTGAATAAGACTAATTTTTTCAGATTCGAATATTACAGAGGCATTTGAGTTGACCTTTTCATAATGATGAATAAATGAGGGCACGCTTAAATTTGAGACTTGAACTTTAACTTTATTTATATTCAGTTTCTAAATCAATCGAACTACCACCTATTGGATCCACACATAATAATACAAAAAAGTCACAAAAAAAAAAATCGTAAATGATTTTTTAATCATGGGGAAGTCATTTTTTTTAAAAAAAAATTATGTATTTTTTTTGATCGAAAAACACGTCCTAAACGCTCAAAATCTATTAAATTGTGAGTAATGAATAAGGAAATTTAGTTAGAGAATTTGGTATATTGTTTTTTAATCATCAATATAAGCTAGTATGCTTCAACATATCTAATCATGCTATTGCAATTATATATTACTAATACTTTATTTTCTTACCTTGATAACTTATTCTTTCTTTATAGATAGTGGTGAAACATATCCCTAAGAAATTGCAACCTTTTTAGGGGTGTCATCACATGGGACACTACTTTTTTCTACAGTAACATATTTTAATACCAACAAATCAATCAAACACTATTGATCATAAAAAGAGATGATGAAGTTTGACATGTCAGTTCAATATATAGTTGTTTTCTAAATTAAAAAAATACAAAAGGGCCAAATGCCAATTGCTTCAGAAAGAAAGAGACATGGCCCTCCATATCTATCATCACATTGTTATTTATTTATTTATTTTTGTTTCTTATCATCATACTATATATATTTCTCATATTAATCAATCCTTCCTCATGTGTGATTGTTATAAACCTAATCCTCCTCTTATTCCTCTTTCTGATCTCACTTACATTCTAAGTATTACCTTGGAGTCCCTTTGAAGATACATGCATTCAAGTTATGCTTGACTTCCAAAAAATTAACATCAAACAGTAATATAGAACCTTATTCCTAAGAAATTGCTTAATGGTAAACCTTAGATTATACAATATGCTCGGGAAGTATATATATATATACTTGCTATTCAACTCCCAAGAAAATCATTAAAAAACAAAGACATTGTTTGGTTAGTGATTTAAATATTTAAAAGGAAAGGCTACGTATTTGGTTATTAGTCAAACTTGAAAATGATTTTTTTAAAATTATTATCACTTTTTTATTCGTATCCTAAGTTTTGAATTATGAGCCAAACATACTATTACTATTGAAACTGTAAGATTTACATGTGTTAACCACGCCACCGCTGTTCATCTTGAGTCACTCCTTAAAATTGGTATGTAGTTACATTATTTATAGTTTTTTACTTCATTGAACCTAATTATCTTCGACCCTATTGTCATAATGTTCCACAGAGCTTTTTTTAAATATTTTTAGAATAAAAAATATATTTGAAAGTATTTGACAACATCTAATTTTATATAAACTGCAGTAAAAAAAATATTTTTTTACTTTAAAAAAAATTGAGAAAGATAAACTTTTTTTAAAAATATTTTTTTTTAAAAGGATTTATCAAAAAAATGTTTTTAAAAAAGTTTTTCAAAATAGGGTCTCTTATCAAAATTCATATACCAAATATAATATCAAGTGAATTACTTATATGCATATAAAATACACAAGAATGATGCAAGAAGACATGTATGATGACGGGGAAAGAAGCAAGAAGCAAGAAGCAAGAAGCAAGAAGCATGTTAACTCACGAGGTGGTGCAATCAAGCAAGAGTAGAATCCAACGTTTGGAGTCACAATTAATTACAAGCTAAATTTTAAGTGATGATTGATGGTGATGGTGAGTATGGATCCCACCTCCCCACTTATCTGTGTCTCTTTGCTTGCTAACCGCTAAGCACAAAAACCAAAACTAAGATAGACAATAAAAAAGAAGAAAAAAAGAAAGAGAAAGAAAAGCATGGCGTGCTGCTCACCTTTCACTTAACAGCAACCTTTCATCTTTATCTCCTTTTCCTCGTTTCCTAAGTTAATTCCATAAAAAAATCTTTTTGTTCAGTTAATAAATTTAATCTAAAACAATGAATATTTTTTTATTGAATTAAAGAAAAAAATATAACTATATGTAATTTAAATATGGACTTGATGTAAGTCAATTGTTAGCTTAAATGGTTGAAAGCATCCCATAATCCTAAAAGTTCATAAGATCAAGCTTCTCTTCAGGTATTTAGGAGACCATGAATTGCTGAACTATACCTTGGCTCTTCATAGGTCTTTGAGCTCTTGTTTTTGACCCTCTTATAAGATTTTTGGTTTCCACATCCTTTTCATTGTAATTCTCTCTTGACGGGTGCCTTAGCTCCCTTTGACCGGTTGTTAGTAGAACAAAAAAAAAAAAAATTGATTTAGTCCTTAGAAGAATAGAGGAAGCATATTCATGTAGCTAACTTACGTAGTTATTTTTGAGTACTTACTCTAGTGAGGGTATAATTTCTTTTACTAATATATATAATAAATAAGACAGTCATTGTTGTTGGTTTTATATGATTTTATTATATACTTAATAGCCTTTATACCCTCTTTGTTGTAAAGATTATACCCTCTTGTTACTCATTTGTTTTTTTGTAAAATTTATGTGCCTATCACTACTGGTTGTACTTGCATAGTCTCTAAATAATTTATAACAAAGAATAGTTTAATCTTAACCAAATTTTTTTTTTTTTGTGTAGTTGAAAAAAAAGTTTAATTGAATTGAGTTTTCAATCTTGATATAAATTCAAAAATAAAATAAAAATTATGATGGATATTTATTCTCAATTTTGAAGAGAATTATGCAAAATTTGCATTTAAAGGAAAAAAAAAAAAGAGAGAGAGAAAGGAACCCATAAAATCCTTTAAAAAAAAGCTTAAAAGAGCCCACCCATAACTAATTAACCCAATTCTACAGGGAGAAATCACTAAAATCCTTAAAAAAAACCCAATTTCCCTCCAAAATCCATTCCTTCTTTTTTGTTCTTCCCTTCTTCATGTCCAAGGCAATATAATATCACTGCTTTGCAATATAATATCCCTGCAAAGCAGTGATATCTTTTTCTTTAGTCAAAAGCATCTCACACCCCTTGGGACCCTCTTCTCCCCCTTCCCCAATCTCCACCTCCATTATTTTACTCATTTCTTTTTTCAAAATAATTCTCTAATTATCCTTCAATCCACTAAACTAATCCAACAAAAAAAAAAAAAAAAAAAAAAAAAAACACTAATTCCCCTGTTTTCCAACTGTAAAGCATCACCGCCACCACACTTCAGAATGAAATTCCCCTCCTCCACCACCACCACCACCACCACCACACCACCGCTATCACCACTTCTTCTTCTTCTCTGAAAACCCTAAAAACATGCCTTCTAGAAGCTTCCCACCACCCCCTAATCCAACCCATAACCACCCCAATTCCTTCGTTAAAGCTAAGGTCTTGTTTCTAGCTCTGACCATCTCTGCTTCTCTTCTCATTCTCATTGCCCTCTTCTTCTTCCTCTTCTACCTCTACCGCACCCTCCTCAACCGCTCCAAAAAGACCATCCCTTTCGACTCTACTCCTCCATTAAAACTTCACAGATTCTCCTACAAAGACCTCAAATCCGCCACCCACCTCTTCTCCGACGCCAATTCCGTCGGAAAAGGAGGCTCCGGCACCGTCTTCCGCGGCATTCTCCGCGACGGCAAGTCCGTCGCCGTCAAAGTGCTCGACGCCTCCTCTTCTCTCCAAGCCGAACGCGAATTCCAGAACGAAGTAAACATTCTCGGTGGCCTCCCCCGGTCGCCGTTCGTCGTGTCGTTGCTCGGCTACTGCGTCGAGAAGAAGCGCCGGAGATTCCTGGTTTACGAGTACATGTCCAACCGGAGCTTGCAAGAGTCGCTGTTCGGAGAAGGAGCGCCGGCCGGTTGGGTCTTGAATTGGGAGCAAAGGTTTGAGATTGTTCTTGATGTTGCTCGGGCTCTTGCATTTCTTCATCTTGAATGTGACCCGCCCGTGATTCATGGTGATATTAAGCCTAGTAATGTGTTGTTGGGATCGGATTATAGAGCGAAAATTTCGGATTTTGGGCTGTCTAGGGTTAAAATTGAAGGGGAATTTGGGGTGGATTTGTTCAGTCAGGAATTGGGTAGGAGTCAGGAGCTTTCGGGAAATCTGGCGACCGGAGTAGAAACTCCGGTGGAGGAGCCTAGTAAAACCGAGGTAGATTTCGCTTTTGCCGTTCAAGCTTCTTCTTCTTCTACTACTACTACATGTTTTAGTAAGAAAAATATAATAGACAACAACAACAACAACGATGTGAAGAGCTTGAATTTGAGTTTTAATGGTAATGGTAATGATTTAAAGGGTGTGAGTTATAAGGGGAAGGAGGTTTTTGGTTGTTGTGATGTTGATTGTGAATATTGGAATAAGTTAGCAGCTTCTTATGATGATGAGCTTTATAGTATTGATCATAGTAGGGAGTTGAATGTTAATGCTTCATCTCCTCCAACTGATCATGGTCCAACTGCTAGTAGTACAAAGCAGTGGGGGAAGGATTGGTGGTGGAGGCAGGACGGGAGTGGCGAATTGTGTAGTAAAGATTATGTCATGGAATGGATTGGAAGTCAGATTTGCCCATCGAGAAATCCCGACTGGGACGAAGAAAGCAAGACGGTCTCTCCTGTTAAGCCTGATCATCATGTCGATAGTTCAACTCAGTATGATGATAAGTTGGAGACTAGAAATGAAGCTCAGTTTGAAGAAATCGGGTTCAAATCCAACTCGAAGAAGAAGATGTCGGGGAAGCGAGAAGCAAAGGGCGGTAAAAATAAGCATAGGAAGATGCAGGAATGGTGGAAAGAAGAGAACCTTGCAGAGATTAGCAAGAAAGGTAGCAAGGTTAGGAAGCTTGAAGCCCAATTGAAGAAGGGTGGTTTCAAGATCCTGCATTTTGATCTTGGGCGAAAGTTTCGAATTTTTCAAAAGGGTAATGCGTTTACAGATAAAAATCAAAATGGTTCTGATCAAAACTTGGAGTTCAGTTTCAGAAAGGGTTTGAAGAAGAAGAAGAAGACCACCCGTTCCACCGGTAGTGACATGTGGAGTGGTGATCTTTTTAGCCGGGAGCTTAGCAGTACCACCAGCATGAGAGGAACTGTTTGTTATGTTGCACCAGAGTATGGTGGTTGTGGGTATTTAATGGAGAAAGCTGATATCTACAGCTTAGGAGTTTTGCTACTTGTGATTGTATCGGGTAGGAGGCCATTGCATGTTCTTTCATCTCCCATGAAGCTCGAGAAAGCGAACTTGATAAGCTGGTGTAGGCAATTGTCTCAGGCTGGGAATGTCTTGGAGCTTGTGGATGAAAGATTGAAAAACAAATATAACAAGGAGCAAGCAACTTTGTGTATTAACTTGGCTCTCTTGTGCTTACAGAAAATGCCAGAATTAAGGCCAGATATAGGTGACATTGTTAAGATTCTTAAAGGGGAAATGGATCTTCCAGCTCTTCCAATTGAATTCTCTCCCTCCCCACCCTCCAAGCTTCTCAGTAGATCAAAAAGGAGAAAAATGAAGGTTGAAATTGAGTAAGCTACAAATTTTCTCCTGATATCCTTTTTTTGGTTTCTGCCACTTGAATTTGACGCTTAAATGTGTTGTAAAAACAAAAGAAATTCCTGACTGATTGAAGAATTTTTGCTCTGAAAAAGAAAAGGATGTTGAATAGTTCTGTTGATGAAAAATTAGTCTTTCTTTTTCTTTTAAGTAAATATTGAAAGTTTTTTTCTTGATCTTAGGGCTCCTTAGATTCTGTTGTAGTTGAACAAATTCATTCTTTCTTCTCTAAATGTCCTTTTGATGCAATGGTAAAAGTTGCAGAATTCTGAGCATAAAATTAACGGACTCGTAAGACTCACCATTTTGTTAAAAAAGATTAAAATTACTTGAAACCTTCAAATCCCTTTTAGCAATTTACTAGAGAAGGGATTGAGAGTTAGTCTTGGTAAGGCATCCAAGAAAAGTCATCAACTCCAAGAAGAGATTCTGAGGGAGCAACATGTCTCTGTAGAGTTCACATGTTCAGCAATGGTGGGAATTTTTTTTTTTTTTTAAATCACTAGTTATCAGATAGATTTTAAATTTTAAAATCTCATAGAATCAAGAAGAGGAAGAAAGCGACATTTTATTTGACATTGTTTAAAAAAAAAGGTTAGAATTTCTCTGTTCTCCTGAGGAATATTATATGTTACAGTAATCTTTTCAAGATATTATTCCATTAATCTATTGTTTTTTCTGATTACATCTTAGTTTTGACTTTCATAGCCATTAGATATTTTAATCTGTGGAGAGCAATGTTTTGCTTGCTGGCTCTCTGTCATACGGTGGGTGCTACTTCTCCTTTTTTGTATTTAAATTTAGCTCTTAGGGGAAGGCAGATTTGAATTAAATCTTAGGATTGAAGGCTAGATTTTTGAATCCATATCTAGCAATTGGCCAAATCAAAGAGACCCACAAGTCAAAAATTATCATCACAACATGTGGGGGAACCACACCTTGACATCCTTCTATATTAGCTCCATTGACTTTAAGAGCAAGTTTACTTCATTCTATGAACTGCCCACAACTTTAGTTTCGAAAGGGCTCTTAGAAGTTAAGTTTTATCTCTCAATTGGTATGGGTCTGTTAGTGAGATTGGACCAGGTGCGCAATTTGTGTTGTACCAATCAATAATGAATAATATCATCTCTCTACTTTAACTCTCTCTTAGGCACTTTTGAATAATGAAAAAACAAGAGAGTAATGCCAACGTCATTTTTCGATGTTGGCACCCAATCTCAGTTAGATATTGGGGATACCGTGCAATACACGCGTATTTCTAAAATATCTAATAACGTCGAAAAATAACGTTGACACTCAATATATATAAAATATTTTTTAAAAAATAAAAAAAAAGGTTTAAATTCTATTGAAGAATAAGTCAGGCAACTTTTTCTTACTAAAAAAAATTATTAATCCCTGGAGATGGAAATTATATAGAAACATGTCATGCATTTTTTACTTTCATTTGAAGTTTACATTATCGTTATCGTGGAGATTTCATTTGAAGTTTACATTATCGTTGGTTCAAGACTATATATATATATATATATTCTGCTTACATAAGTTAGTTCAATAATAATATTAGCAAGGGTTATTACTCTCTTTTTTAACATAAGAAGAACAGCGCACGCCAAGCCCAATACAATTATTGAAATAAATAACTGAAAGAGTGAGGGAGAGAGAGAGAGAGAGAGAGATATTTAAGCTGAGAGAGAGAGAGAGAGAGATTTAAGCCAAATGATTATTGAAATTACTTAATTGCATGACAAAACTTACTCCACACAGTTCATGATTATTGTAATAAATGATCCTTGCATTGCAGTTGATTTTTTTTTAGTTAAATTAAAATTTTCTTTATTCATTTTAGAAGGTGAGGTTTCTATAGATCTATAGAAATGTACATGGATGCCAACTTAACCTTTTCCATCTATATATTAAACCTAACTAAGTTGAAAATTGTTTGGAAAATCCTAGAAATCCAAACTTAATTAGATTAGTAAAGACTCAATTAAAGAACAATGGAAACCAATAGTCCAATACCCATACTTACAACATCAAACTATACAAGAACAATTACTGTTAACATCCAACATTCAAACGAACATTCAAAGTAATTAGAACAAGCATTAACAGTACTAACACTACTATTACTACCACTACTTGCGGCGTGGATGCGTGTTCTCCGGCTCGGCCGTATTGGTAGCCACCTTGGCGACATGGCGCGCGGTGGCTTCAGGCTTTTTCTTGGCGTATAAAGTGAAGTATGGCAGCTTCCGCCGCTGGTGCAACACCTCCGTCGTCCGCTGCCCCGCTGACATCTTCCCCTCCTCCTCCGCCGCCGCCGCCGCTAACTTCAATTCTTGTACTCTCATCTCTTCTTCTTCTTCTTGTAACTCTCCGGCGCTACACGGTTATCAACTTTTGATCTATTAATAAAAAGAAAAAAGCCAAGTTAACGGTGACATGCATGGTTGAAGCGAGAAGTGTTGATACGTGGCAGTTGAGGCGGTTTTGCTCCGACAACTGTGCTCTCTCATTGAGTATTGATCACGTACTCTCGTCAGTAGAGTTTTGAAATGTAGCTCTTGTTATAGATGGATTTCAAGGTTCATCAATCAACCACCATATGGTATGGATTTTTTCATTCACTAGAAACTACAACAATTCACACATTCATTACATTTGGGTGATGATTTTCTTTTCTTTTTTCTTATCTCAGACAACCATTTCAACTTCTTTAATGTCTTTTGGGATCCCAACATCAAGTCTCATGGTGGGTTTATACTGTTCAGGAACAACAGCACCTCCTTGCACACACATCTCCACCACTGCAGGGGCTTGCCCATAAAAGCTCCTCAGCTCCCACTGCAATGGAGGCCCATCAACATCTGGTACATGCAACACATATCTTGGTGGTATCAAATCATCAAGCACAGCAGCTTGCCATCCATGCTGCCCATTTCTCTGCTGGTGCTTATAAGCTCCACAATTCTGTGCCTTGTGCCCACTTTGCCCAACATGTACTTCTGGGCAGTATCCACACACTCTCACTGGATACATTCTCATCAACCTCTTTGCTCCTGATCTCATCTTATCCCATGCTTTAACTGTTTCTTCAGAAAGCAATGTTGTTTCTTCTGCATTGGACGGGGCCATTGCGTCTGAGTCAGGTATTTCGGTTAAGATTGGTGGTGTTGAAGCTTGTGGTGTAATGTCTGGCAAGTCATCTTCATTAGCATCGATGAACTCGCTCCTCCCCATTCGGATCACTGGTTTTCTCCTCCTCTTTGTGGGAAGATCGGGGAGATCAACTCCGGCTTGAATGCAGAGCTCGACAACTGCTGGAACTCGTGGTATTGTGAATCTCTCCTCGTGGGCAATTCGCTTTCCAAGGCGGTCGTAGAGGTGGTAGGCTTCTACTGGCAAGAGTATGTCGTCGAGGCTAGCTTTTGTCCATTCATGGAGACCTTTGCGAACTTCTGTTCGCTGCCCTCTGCATGATTTGAATAAGTTCCCTTCGGGTCCTACATGGATCTCATTACACCACCTGATGATATAAAACCAGGCTGTTATGATCAAGTTCTAGAAGTATGTTTTCCAGCATTATACAAAGATAATAGGGAAGAACCCAAAAAACATAAAAAATTATTTGAATTGTTCCCTTTCGTTCCCTCATTTAGTATTCCCAGATGAAAATTTGTTCTTTTTCTCCCTCAAATATGAATTATGAAATGAGATCAATTATGGTGAAACAAGCCTAGTTTTCCGCCAACATAGAGTTAGTAAAGAGGTGGCTTTGAAACCCAAAAGTTTCAAATTCAACTCTTGCCACTGTCTCACCCTAGGGGTGAAAGGGATTAATGGGTCAGAAACAGGCTTGATACCTCCCCATGGAGTCAGTTATACAACTAACTACTAACATTGTATCTTCTAAAAAAAAAAAAAAAAAAAACCTAGTTTTTCAAGGTGTTATTTGTTAACTTATATCTAAATCTCTCTACTGTGGATCCCCATACCTTGGCCTACAATGATGAGAGCCTTGCGTACTAAGTACACCCCTTTTTAGCAAGTGTAATGTAATACCTAGTTAAGTGATTGACATGTCAAAGCATCATCAAGATTTCAAATGGCTGACCTGACAAGATATTTCAAGGTCCCTTGCTCTCATCATAAACCAAATGACACCATGGAATAATGAATTCGAACATCATAGGAAAAAACATCATTTTTATGATTTATATTGGCCCCGTTTGAGAGAGCTTTTCTAAAATGTTTTTGAAGCAAAAGTACTTTTGAAGGTGTTGCCACTTCTAGCTAAATTACAGTAGGAAAAAACAGTTTTCTACTTTTAGAAGAAGCTGAGAAAGACTAGTTTTTCAAAAAGTGCTTTTCCTAGAAGTATTTCTTTGAAAAATGCTTTTGAAAAAGCTCTCCCAAACGGGGCCATTAGGTCTATAATACCCAAGAAAAAAGAGAAAAGAAAACAAAAGAAAACTGAGGGCAAAGACTTACTTGCATGCATGGACTGGAACCACTTTCATGAGCTTCTTAAGATTATTGATCAGCATGACTCGTGCATTCAATACTTCATATGCAAGAGGAATGAGGCTTCGAACTACCAACCCATTTCTAGGAGGTGGAACAGGTCGCTTTGGTTTTCCCATGCTGCTCTTCTTTCTCTCCCTAGCATTTCTTCTAAGCTCCACAACTGGTATAGGGAAGGGCTTCTTCTCCCTTTTCGAATAGTACCGAGGAAAATCTGCATTTTGGGGATAGTCGCGTTTTATGGCAAATACCTTCTTCTTACAGGGTCGTGATGAAATCCGAGGTGCAGCACTAATCAGTGGAATTTTAAGTCCACTGCTACAATGCTGAAGAAAAGAAAAGAACAAGTGCAACAGTCTTAATACAAGTGTGACATAGTAAGCAAGAAATCTAAAGAAAACTACTTTAAAGTATCTGGTACACCACATTCCATCCCAATTAATGGAGAGGAGATAAAATGCACCATTGAAGCCCTAAAAAGAATATGTTACAACTCAATCTATTGGACAGTTCAACAGTGTATAGTCTAATATGTAATGATAAAAGAAGTTGACGATAACTTCTTACCTTTTCTAAATTTTCTTTGAAATTATTAGTTTAGCTAACAATTAACCTAGTATTACAAAGGATGTATCCAGTGCATGAGGCTTATGCCATTACACAATTTGGATAAAGACTGATCTACAAAGTCTACTTCACGTTTCATGTGAAGGCCATTTTTTTTTTTTTTTTTGACAACTTAGTGGTATCCAGACCTTTGGCCCGACTAATTCACTAAGGCCCTTGGCGAAATCGAGCAGGAAACACCCCAATGGCCAACGTTAATAAGGAGGGAGTCGAACTCGTGACCTCGTTTCATGAGACGAAAGCCCCGAGCCACTCAGCCAACCAAGCGTTGGTTTATGTGAAGGCCATTTCTAGAATAGAACAATACAAACAATAGATTCAAGCAATCAATGAACATCGAGATGACGCCATGATTTCGATTTATATTACATTCTGATTTCTCTCTTTAATATTGGTATTGAATTATGGAAGGAAAAAAGAAAAAGAAAAAAGAAAGAAAGCTTGTAATTATACATACTTTGGATGAAGCAAGTGAACAAACATCTAGTTGTGGTTTCAAATTCAGAGATATCCATTTTGGATGGTAAGACACCCCAAAAGAATTCAATTTAGTTGGTAATGGCCTAGCTTTATTCTGTACCAAAGCCTTACTTCCAATGTGGTAATGAGCAGAAGCATAATCCATCCCTGAAATCATACATACAACCTTTTAAAGCTTGAAAATAACTCCTTTTTTCCCATTAAAAAACAAACAAACATATATAACAAAAATAAAGCCAAAATCAAGCACCTCTCTGTACAACAGCAATGGGGTATTTCAACTCGATTCAAGTAAAACCTTTGCAATTTCACATCTTAGGCACTCTTAATCACACTTGTTAAATTATTTTAACGCACCATTGGAAATTAGAAAACACAACAAATGAGCAGAAAAATAAGAACTAATTCCATATTAGATATACGGGACCAAAGAACCCGAAAATGAACTAGTTCCCAGATTAGTGCAGCAGCAAGAGATTGAAAATTCAAGAAAAAACAACAAATGAAACAAGCGAAAAGCCCGATAAGATTGCAAGGTCAAAGAACGACAGAGCTACAATCAAACAAAGGCTGAAACAAAAATTCGGAAAGCCCTTCAATCTGAAGAACAGAATCGAAAAATCCTTAAAAATCCAGCAATTTACGAAGAAGATTACTGATTACCTCTCCGTTACGACAACGAAGCCCGAACCAACAGATAACAAGTGAAGAGTAAATCAGTAATATCGATTAAAGGACATAAGAGTAATATATTTCTTTGGCAGGGGTATATTCGGTAAATCAAGTAGATGCGAAAATCCCTTTCTACCCTTTTTTCCTAAAACCCTACATTTCTTTCTCCTTCGATCGATCGCAGATTTGGCTCTCTGAGTCTCTTCGGTTGCAGAGACCTAAGGAAAAGAATGGGGCGGTTAAAGTGACAGTTATTGAATTAGTGACAATCTCAGGTGAGTATTCGAAAATCTCAGTTCGAAAGTGACAGTTGAGATTTAACATTCATTTGAAATACTTAGAATCTATTGACGCTGGAGAATGTTGTTGAAGTAGCTTCGAGGAGCATTTCAAAGAATTTTTTTTTTTTTTTTGAGGGAAAAATGACATTTTTATAGTTGTATTCCTGCTCAAGAAAGAACTAGTTAGCATTCATCTAAAATGCTTGGTATTATGATGCTCGAGTTTATTATTGAATTAGTGCTTCAAGATGCATTTCTAAGATTATCTCTTTTTTTTGTAAGGGAAAAATGACATTTTTATAGTTCTATACTATTTCTGCTTGCAATTTGAATTAAAACTTAGATTTGATCCATCTTAATAGTTCCAATTGCAATTATGTTCAGTAATAAGATATAATTATGTAAATGTAGTACAAGTGATTCGGGTTTGATTCCTTTTGCAGTTGTAAGTGATTTGTAATTGATACCTAAACCCTTCACTAGAAGAATTAGAATGTTAGAAACTGTTTACTGTAAGAAATAGCTAAAGGTTTTGCCCAATTGAGCTTTTGAATTTGTTGCTTTGTGTATGTATTTATTTCATTTATTTTTCATTGCTTATGAGATTTTGACTTGCTTTATGATTGTTATGGATATAATTTTTGTGTAATTTGTACTCTTAAGTTTGCCTTTAAGTATGGCGTTCACAAAACTATCCAAAATTCAAAATTCTGGAATGAAACAGCTTTTGATATAACTTAATGGTAGGCCTAGGACTCACTTAGTCACTTAGTCGACTGCTGACATTTGAATCAGGTGTTGTCAGTTTTGATTTTGACATGGCAACTAAATATTACATGATTGTATAAGCTTAAGCAGTAGAGCAATTTTGTTTGTATTTGAAGCATCTTTTAATGTTGGGATTTTAAACCTGTTAACGTCTGAATTATTGTTAAAGGTATTTTGATGATTTGTTGCTTTATTTTTATATTTTCTAGTGAGGAACGAATCACGTGTATTTGCTGCAAGAGAGCACATTCTAAGTGAGCCCCAAGGATGGCTCACATCCAGTGTGGCAGAAATATTCTACGGAAGCTCGCCAATGATCCAAGCTTCCATAGATCCGATTCTATTGCTCATCCATTGTTATTTGTGGCTCAAGGGCTAAGATATAGAAAGTTGGAAGTTATTCTTACAACGGTGGGTAAATGGACTCTGAAACAAAACTTCATGTTTGTCTGGTTATCTTACTAATAATTCAATTTCCTAAATAATGTTTATTGTAAATTTGATCTTTGTTAAACGTTCAGAGCATAGATAAGCTTGGTAAAGCTGGTGAGACTGTGAAAGTTGCTCCTGGATATTTCCGCAACCACCTGATGCCCAAGTTGCTTGCGGTCCCAAATATTGAAAAGTATGCATATCTCATAAGAGAACAGCGCAAGGTTCTTTTCTATCACAATTGATCAACTTCTTCAACTTATTTAATCATATTCTAGTAAGCAGTTGTTCTATCTGTTTGTTCTTTTTTGCCAGATTTATTTGGTTACCTTGACATACTTATGTATCCTTCTTTTTTCATAGAATTTTTTTTCATGCATACCATTATGAGATTTTTTTCCTAATAAGACACAGAGAAAAGGAACATACCATTATAAGATTATGTCTGAATATAATGGTGGAATAGCTTGGTTTGGTTTTTTAACAGTCAAATCTCTATCCTAATGTGTTCCACTACATATTGTTTACATACTGAAGTCTGTTATGAGTGGTAGAGTTAGCAAGATGATATGTTTGGTGACTTTGGTCAAATAGTTGGATTTTTCCTCAGGTCTATTTATCGCGTTGAGAAATTACAATTTATTTGAAACTGATTTGTTTGAACAATTCAATAATTCATAAAAAAAACTTTAATGCATGTTCTAAAGAATGAAATGGCCTAAGGATGTTAAATAGAGCTGTTTCTTTCTATGTCCATTTCTCCCTGTCTCTTCCCACATTGTTCTCCTTTATTTGCCACCTGTCATTTAATTTGGTAACGCAAAACACCTAAAAAAAGATTCTCTATTTTGCTTTTACTTGGCTAATTCTTGAAGTTTATCCCAGCTCAGTCTATATGTTCTTTTATCCGGGTAGGCTTCTGGTTCTAATTCAGCAAATTTTTCACTTTTGTTGACTTTTTTTAAATCTTTTGATCAGCTTTACCAACGAGAGGAAGAAGAAACAGTACAAGTAATTCCAAAGACTAAGGAAGATAAAATGAAAGAATTTCTAGCAGCAGCAAAGCGCCTAGATAATGCTCGTTTGGTGGGTAACCTTCTTTGCAGCAACTTTGTTGTTGGATTAATATCATTGGCTTAATTAAATACACACCATGAACAGTTTGCTTCTTTTTTTTTGCATCATACGTTATTTTCCTTGACATATCCACAGCACATTGGTTTCTATTCTACACTGTGCCATACATTTGTTCCTTTTGCCAATTTTGGTGTGCAAATGTCTTTTTTTTTTTTTAATGTTGTAACTGCTAGGGTAAATCATGGTGATTCTATTTGAGGGCGATCTTTATTCATTTGGGTGCTTTGGTTGCTTGTGATTTGTGTTTCTTGTTGCTTACTAGACATAGGTGATGCATTGAAATTTGAGGTTTGCTTTGCATAGATATTTCTCATTTGATCCATGAGACCATATTGCTCATTTGATCCATGAGACTATTGTAAATTGACTCTTCCACAGTTCACTTTCTGTGATTTCCAAAAACCATTACTATCTCAACAATGTCTTTATTAGTTCATCCAGTACCATTCTTTTAGATAGGAACAGATTTGACAAGTAAATATAGGTAACTTACGCATGGAATATTAGGAGGGAAAATCCGTTGAATGATAATATTTGACCTATTTTTTTCATTTTCTGTTTACAAAATAAGATAATAGTTGTGTGGGTGGCAGCTCATTTTGATTTAGTTGTATGCATCCTTCTTTCTTTCCTACTGCTTGAACTTTTCTCTTTCTCACTTTTTTTTTTTTTTTTCCCAATATCAGATTATTTGAAACAGGATGGAGTTTTTCTATTTAAGATATTATCATATTGTTAAGTTTAGAATAGGAAAAGTGCCTACTGCTTTGAAAATCATAAAAACATGTGGAGAAAGGGAACGTTATGTGTTAGAACTTGTGATAGAACTAGCATCATTAACAAACCCTCCCATTTTCATCTTAAGGAGATTTTTTTTTGGCTGCTTCCTTGTTAGATAACATCTGTTTATCTTGCTAGATTTGCTAAGTTGAACAGTCTAAATTCCATGTAGGTGCTAAGGAGGCTCATCAAGAAAAACAAGGATTCGACTTTGTCTGTAAATGAAGTGCGTTCCCCTGTGACAAAGGATGAACTTGTGGCTGAGGTATGTTCTTTTCACTTTAAAATACTTTGCTTTAGTCAATCAGATGTGATTTAAGAAATCTTTTTCTGTAGTGCCGTAAAACACTATGCTATTCTTGCTGAACAATGAAAGACTGTTCTGTAGTGCTTGTCTAAGTAATCTTAACTGGGCAATACATGCTGAACTGTTATAAAATAATATGTGATTAAGGTTTCCATATGATTATAGCAGCAGAAAAATGTTGAATTGCCATATAAATTATAAAAAAGAAATCCACAAGGAGGTGACTGAGTTCACTTCCAAATAGGTTGTACAGCTGTGCAATTTTTCAGATATGTTGACTGAGATTTTATATAGGCAATCCATGCTGACATATATTGGCTAATTTCAACTGATCTTTGTCAAAATTTTATTTTTTTGGTTTCAAGGAATATTTTGCAACTGCTTACAAAGGCAACATAACTTCATTATTAACTTTAGAGTATGGGACCTACTTAACTTTATCCAAGGCTCTCTTGAGCTATATGTTTCAGACATTTTGATTCCTTAGCCAGCAAAGTTGTAGCGTGATGATATTATCTAGTACTACCAGGATGATAAAATTGATGCTAAATTTTGATATAGCTTATAAAGTATGTTTGACATCTACCCAATGCGAGATGCTTTTGAGTGATTTTACACTTATAAATCATCCATTTCCTTCTGAGCAGGAAATATGAGAGTCGTAATGGCCTGATTTTCATGTAGATCTGATATTTTCTTTTTGTAATATCAGGTGGAAAGACAGCTTTTAGTGAGCGTCCAGCCTGAAAATATATACCTGCCATCCCCGCTAGCAACCTTTGGAGAGTTTGAAGTGCCACTGCTATTGCACAAGTCTATTCCCTTACCTGAGGGGAAGGTTCGATGGACTCTCAATGTAAAAGTCCGAAGAAATTAAATTGGAGATGGTGGAACAACTTTGGGCTCCAAAATATTCATGAGAATACGTGCAGAATTGTTCCAAAATTCAGTATTGGATGTGTTTTTTTTTGGAATGCATATTTTAGAATTTGATTTCAGTTCAGGGATCTGTTTTTGTCAAATATGCACTTTAGCTTTTGGCAGTGAAATTTTATAATGGAAAAGCAGGGAATGCATATGAAAATAAAAGTTACAGAACGATTTGGAATTTACTGAGGTAAATTTGTTAGGTTGGAATGGATGAAGTTTCAGGTGACCCCGACCCCCCCCCACCCCCCCCCCCCCCCCCCCCCCATATGCATGTTTTTGGCCGAATAGACGATCCAACCATGTGCTGTATCATACTAATTTTAGACTGCAGAAATGATAAAGGGGTGTCTTGTTTTTGCCTAAATAGACGTTCCCACCATGTGCTGTATCATACTAATTTTAGACTCAAGAAATGATAAAGGGGTGTCTTGGGCTCCAGCCAAACTCATCTGGGGAACTCATGTGCTTCCCTTAGATCATCCTAGAGCATGGGTATTGGGCAGCTTTAGGATGATCTAGGGACTTGAGTGTGTGGGTACCGTCAGCAGAGTGTAGTCCTTTAGAATTTTCATTTTTCCCTTTTAATCTTAATTCAACAATTGCTGTTTCATTTTTATTTTGCTTTTCCCTTCATTTTATTTTCTCTAACATTTCAATCTATGAATCTAGGCAAAAGGGCTCCATCATGGTAGGCTGCGACCCATTGAGTTCATGCTAAAGATGAATAGGAGTCCAGTTTACAGACCCTTCAAATCCCCTTCCTTAACAAGTAACATGCCACATTGAATAATCGAAAAGAAAATTATGAACATTGAAAAGATCCCAAAGATTAAAAGATTGTTCAATGCTCAAACCCCTCAAAAAATATATCAATAAATGAATACTGCAAAAGCCATCATCATGTAAATGAAATTGAATCTTTCCTAAATAGAGGAAGACCACAAAACTATTATAGTAATAACAATTAATAGAAGTGTAACAACATCTGTTACAACAAAACCATTCCAACAAAAGTACTGCACACCACCAAGACCGAAACCCCAAAATCCTTCCATCTCAAACCAGGAGCTTCGCTGGTAGGAGCCATGGCTGGTCCATCAAACGGAGTCGGAGATGGTGATGGAGAAATGCCCATGAACCCATGTTTCTCAGATAACACCAGCACAATCAGCTTCTGCCCTTTCTGACAATGCCCTTCAGCTCCACTGATGAAAAAGAATGGCCCTGATCTGTCCAACACGACCTTGGTGTTCCCATTCTTGTACTCAGCAATTGGACTTGAAACATTACAGTTCAAGTAATCCTTTCTACTCACCTGCAACACTGAGTCCTCTGTGTCATATTTCCACACTGCATAAACAAGAAATATATGTATCAGTGTTACAGATGCAACAAAAAAAAAAAGGTTGCAGCAACAGGAAAAATCAATTAAAGCAGATGGATTACCTAGTGAATCTCCGATTAAGAAACGATATCTTGCGGCCCATTGGTTGAGAGACTCGGATTGAGAAGATGGGACCTTCCACGAGTCTGTTTTGCCTCCTACAAGTATATCTCTTGCTTCTGTGCGGCAACAGTTGAATAGGAGAAAGAACAACGTGAGAAGAAAAGCCTGTGGAGCTCTCGAAGAAGAAGAACAAGAAGAAGAAGCCATGGATCAGCTTGGCGGGTGTCAAAGCGTTAACAGAAGCAGGAGATGATAGGAGCTAGCTAACAAGCGAGGATTTTCAGGCTCTTTATATAGTGAAGAAAAGCTGCAGAAATAGCCGTTGAGGAGTGAGGACAGGGTTCCACTTGTCTGTTGTGCACTTCTAAGCTGGACAAACCATGCTTAAATGATGAATGGCTGAGAATATGTTTAGTTTTTGGTAAAACAAATATTGTGAAAAAAATAAAAAACACAAATAATTTCTCAAGAAAACGTTTTTTGAGTAATTATTTGATATATTTATTCATTAAAAAATGAAAAAAGAAGAAAAAATCTGATTAATGATGAGTGGTCTATGTTTTTCATTTATAATTTTCTCCATGCAGTGATACGGTGACTCAACAAATCAGTTTAAGTATAGATTTAAGTCATTTCTATATACCTCTAAAACATATTTAATAAGGCAAAATTTTTTATGAAAATTAAATATGTAAATAATAAGTAAAAGGGTCTGTTTATTTACTTCTTATCCATTAATAAGAAAAATAAAAAACGCTTGACTTAAATGGGAAGACAAGGAGACCCAAGAAAGTATTTTTCATAAAAAAGAATTTTGATGGTTAAACATCTAACTTTCTAATTTTTTGTAATTAATTTCTCAAATAAATACCTATAATAATAATAAAATAATAAAATAGAATAATTTTTTTTGAAGAAATAATAAAATAGAATTGTCATTGGGCGTTTTTACATGATTACCCTTTCAAAAAAGAATAATTTCACAAATGCCATCCCTTTAAAAATAATGTCACATTTGCCACATTTTACTGTTCACTGCACAATCATCGCACAGTCAGCGCGCCACGTCGGCGCGGAAGTGGAATTTTTTTTAAGTGGAAGGGAAGGCGTCTTTTCAAAAGACGCCTTCCCTTCAGAGTTTTTTTTAATTTTTTTAGCTGAAGAGAAGGCGTCTTTTAGCACTATTTTTTTTTAACTGAAGGCCCTTCACCACTTTTTTTTTTTTTAACGGAAGCTTCGACACTTTTTTTTTAAACATCCCCCAAATTCTCAGTTCTTCCGTGCGTAGAACAAGAATCCTCCGGCATTGCTCGACCCTCCAGCATTCAGAACAGACGAATTTGTAGTCCCAGAATCTTTCATTTGCCCAACAGATCCTTCTTCTTCTACCTTACCCACTTCTTCCATTAAAACTTGGTTCCATTCTAGTCCAAAAAGAAAAAGAAGAACAAGAAAGAAAAAAAAAAAAGCAAAAAAAGGGAGATTTTTAGTTTCTAGTTTTGGTTTTTCCGTTCATCCCAAGCCTGAAATTTGATAGAAAAAAATAAAAATAAAAATTGGATTTTGTGTATAATCACCTGAAACTGGTTGGGTTCTTCTGCAGGGTTCAATCTCTTTTAATTTTTCTTTAGTCATTGTCATTACTTCAGAAAAAGCTTTTCTGGGTAAGAAGAAAATGGCATTTCTGGGCAAAGTTTTCCTTCTAGCAGTGGTTATTTGCAGAGTTCTTCTTGTGGTTTCCCAACAAGACGAAGATGATCTATCCACAATGCTTGAGCTGAAGAAACAGCTTGTTTTGTCATCATGGGCGGCTGCTTCAAACACTTCAGATTACTGTTCTTTGGTTGTAGTTCACTGCTACTCAAACCAGTCACTGGTAGAAGCACTTGATCTTTCTCACCAGCAGCTTGGAGGTAATGCAACCTTAATCTCTAAGCTTGGATTCCCTTCGACTTAAAAAAAAAAATTAAAGGTGAAGAAAAAAAAAAAAAGTGGAAGGGAAGGCGTCTTTTCAGGCGTCTTTTGAAAAGACGCATTCCCTTCACTTAAAAAAAAATGCCACCTCCGCGTCGACGTAGAGCTTGTTTGGCATGCTGACTGTGCAGTGAACAGTAAAATGAGGCAAATGTGACATTATTTTTGAGAGAATGGTATTTGTGAAATTTTTTTTTTTTGAAAGGGTAATCATGTATTTTTGCCATTGTCATTGTATTAAACGGTACATGGGCCCAACAGATAGCTGGTTAACTACCCAACTCACTGGAGTTTATTATTCAACTCTTCTCATTTGGGATTCCCTCCCTACTCACGCTTGACCGTTACAAAAAGTTCAAGGAAAAAAAAAAGACTGAAAAAATTGTTTGCTCCGACCGGTGCAATCCTCGGGACCAAACGGCTAGTTTTCTCGCCCTTCTCCTCTGGTTAAATTGAGAACAAATTCCTCAAATCACCCATCTCTTCAATCACTCTCTCTTGCTCTCTTCTTCTTTGATTCACTGATAGAACGAAGCAAACAATCCCAGCATCATCAATGGCGGCTTTTTCAAGAGCTATGTTTTCAGCTTCATTTCTCATTTTCCTCTTCTTCTTCAGCTTCTCAGAAGCTTGAGATTTCTTAATCGGTGGCAAATCCGACGGATGGAAGGTGCCCTCTTCCCAATCTCAATCTCTAAACAAATGGGCACAAGCTTCTCGCTTCCAAATCGGCGACACCCTTGGTGGTTCTCTCAGAAAACTCTTCATTCTCCTCTGTTTCTTCTTCTAACACTAACTTTTTCTATTTTCTGTAATTACAGTTTGGAATTTCGAGCCCAGCAAAGACTCAGTGTTGCAGGTAAGTAGAGAAGATCACTTGAGCTGCAATGTGTCGAATCCAATTGCTAAACACACTGATGGGTGTAGGGACCACTCACATGTGGCAGACAAGAATGGCAGACAAGCCAAAATGGGAGCATGCGCGTGGGGACCACCTGCCGAAAGTGAAGCATGCGCGTGGGGACCACCAACCGAAAGTGGCGCATGCGCGTGGGGCCCACCCGGGTGGCAGACAAGCACGCACATGAGGCCCACCCACGTGGCAGACAAGCACGCGTGGGGACCACCCGCGTGGTTGTCTGGCCGAAAGTTAGTTTTAATTAATATTATAAATATATTAAATTATATATTTATAATTACGAAATTACCCCTTATTACACCTATAAATAGAGCTCAACTTCAGTATTCAAAATTCATTCCTGAGAGTTAGAGAATTCTATTCTGTGAGATCTACTTAAGAGATCTAATCTGTAAGTTTCACCTAAGGGTGTATTTTGTATTCTCTGATAATACAAGTTTGCTGTCTCTCGTGGACGTAGGCAATTTGCCGAACCACGTTAAATTTGTTGTCTTGTTTTTCCTTTCATACTTTACCACGATTCCGTACAACAAATTGGTATCAGAGCCAAGGTGAGGTTTTGGAAGAAAAAACGGGCACTGTCGAATTTTTCGAAACTGCATCGAAATTTCGAGTTTCTATAAAAGTGATTGGAACTGTTTTTTGATCACCCGTGGAGGTAGCTCTTGTTCCCAGGAGTCCAACGCAATCAACGGCGAGAAAAACGGACAAGAAACGAGTTCCTAGGAGCCGGTCAAAGTTTGATCCCCGTACAGCGTTTGCCGGCACTGTTCATCCCCGGCCCTGTTCATCCGATCCGAATCCAGATCCAGATCCGATCCAGATCCGACACTGTTCATCTGAGGCCCAGCCCAATCAGTCAGTACTATTCATCAGGGCCCAGTCCATTCAGCCAGCACTATTCATCCGCGACTCAGCCCAAACAGTCAGCACTATTCATCCGCGGCCCAGTCCACTCAGCAGCACTATTCATCTGCGGCCCAGCCCAGCCAGTCAGTACTATTCATCAACGGCCCAGTCCATTCAGCCAGCACTATTTATCCGCGGCCCAGCCCAAACAGTAAGCACTATTCATACGCGGCCCAGTCCATTCAGCCAGTACTATTCATCCGCGGCCCAGCCCAAACAGTCAGCACTATTCATCCGCAGCCCAGCCCACTCAGCCTGCTCTATTCATCCGCGGTCCAGCCCACTCAGTCAGCACTGTTCGTCTGATTTCAGCAAAGTCAGACTCGTTTTCGCCATTTTCGACCGTTCCGGACGCAACCGTGCAATCAGTTTCTACAGATTCAGCTGCTAAGTTATTGATATAGCTTAGTTGGAGTTGTTTATCAGTTTTCAAGCACTTTTCGGCGTCATACATATCTTCGGTCTAAATGGCGGAGGAAATCTCAAGCATAAGCAGACCTTGGCAAAAAAGTTCGATGTCTAACGCAAAGTTCGAGGTGGAGAAATTCAACGGCACCAACAATTTTAGCATGTGGCAATGCGAAGTTCAAGATCTCTTATTCCGGGAAGGCTCACATATCGCCTTGGAAACCAAGCCCAAGGATATGTCCGATGATGATTGGTATTTCGTCAATCGTCAAGCTTGTGGAACAATCAGACTCTGCTTGGCCAAAGATCAGAAATACTTTGTCATGAAAGAGACTATGGCAATATGTCTCTGGAAGAAACTGGAGGACAAATACATGACGAAAAGCGTAGAGAACCGCCTCTACCTGAAGAAGAAGCTCTATCTATTTCAGTACAAGGAAGGTACCTCCATGAGTGAACATCTTGATAAATTCAACAAGATTCTTGCTGATCTATTAAATCTTGATGTCGACCCTCTTGATGAGGATAAGGCACTATTGTTGGGAAGGTACCTCCATGAGTGAACATCTTGATAAATTCAACAAGATTCTTGCTGATCTACTAAATCTTGATGTCGACCCTCTTGATGAGGATAAGGCACTATTGTTGTTAAACTCTTTGCCTGAAAGATATGAACATTTAACAACAACTTTGCTATATGGTAAAGATGAGGTAAAATTCAGTGATGTTTCAAATGCTTTGGTGAACAACGAGTATCGAAGGAAGGACCAGCGCGATCACAAGGAAGCATCACCAGCAGCCTTGACGATATCCAGAGGCAGGGCTAACAACAAATCTGATAGATCCAATGGGCGAGGCCGATCTCGCTCAAAGTCAAAAGGACCTTCATCACGTCAACGTCTTGGAAAGGATGAATGTGCCTATTGTCACCAAAAGGGACACTGGAAGAAAGATTGTCCAAATAAGGGCAAGACAGATGCAAATGTAGCACAGAAAGCAGAAGAAGATTCCGCTTTCTCGGTCTCGTCTATAGACATTCAGTCTGATAGATGGATTCTAGATTCCGGATGTTCCTATCATATGTGTCCGAATCGCCATTGGTTCTCAAAATTAGATGAGTTCGATGGAGGAGTCGTGGTCATGGGCAACAACAATACCTGCCGCACAAAAGGTATTGGAACTATATGCCTTAAGATGCATGACGGTACAACAAGACGGCTCACGGACGTCAGATATGTTCCAGATCTGAAGAAAAATCTGATCTCCCTAGGAGTCCTTGATTCCAGCGGTTACAAGGTAACCATTGAAGGTGGAGTTCTGAAAGTTGTACGTGGAGCATTCTTGGCAATGAAGGGTACTCAGAAAGGAAATCTTTATTTCCTTGATGGATACACAGTAATCGGAAGTGTCTCAGCTTGCACCAGTTCTAATGATGTTTCATTGGATACTTCCCGACTTTGGCACATGCGGCTAGGACACGTTGGAGAGAAGGCTCTTCAAACCATGATAAAGCAAGGTTCTCTGAAAGGTACAAAAATCGGGAAACTTGACTTCCGCGAGCACTGTATCTTAGGCAAGCAGACGAGAGTCAAGTTTGGAACTGCCATTCACCGCACAAAAGGTACATTAGATTATGTTCATACCGACGTTTGGGGACCCTCTCAAAATGCTTCATTGGGTGGTAAACGTTGGTTTGTTATTTTCATTGATGATTTCTCTCGCTATGTTTGGGTTTATACCATGAAGCATAAAGATGAAGTGCTCGATATCTTTCTTATATGGAAGAAAATGGTAGAAACTCAAACGGGAAGGAAGATTAAGAGGCTCAGATCTGATAATGGAGGAGAATACAAGTCAGATCCATTTCAGAAATTTTGTGAGAATGAAGGGATTGTCAGACATTTCACAGTCCTAGGCACGCCACAACAAAATGGTGTTGCTGAACGCATGAATCGTACTTTGGTAGATAAAGTTCGCTGCATGTTATCTCATTCTGGACTGAGCAAGGCATTTTGGGCTGAAGCTTTGTCATATGCCTCTCATATCATCAATAGACTTCCTGCGATAGCACTAGATGGAAAAACTCCCAAGGAGGTATGGTCTGGACAACCTGTTTCAGATTATGATTCTCTGCGCATTTTTGGATGCACTGCATATTTCCATGTGAAGGAATCCAAACTGGATCCTAGGTCCAAGAAAGCGATTTTCATGGGATTTAGTGAAGGAGTTAAGGCTTTCCGACTATGGAACCCTGATACAAAGACAATTGTAAAATGTCGAGATGTAACTTTTGATGAATCTGTGATGTTAAAGCATATAGTTTCTGATAAAGAAAATCGCGATCCAGATTTGCCTCAGCAGGTGGAGTTAGATATTCCAGTAACTCCTAGCAAGTCTGCAGAGATATCCAACCATCCTGAAGAAGAGGAGGAAATCTCAGTTGAGGTGGAGGCTCCAGGACCAGACATCAATCAAGAACCAGAATCAATTGCCACCAGTCGACCGCGAAGAGAAATCCGCAAACCTGCGCGGTACACTGACATGGTTGCATATGCATTTCCAGTCACCGGAGATGATATTCCATACAATTATAAAGTTGCTATTCAGAGTATGGAAAGTGATAAGTGGAAAATGACAATGAATGAGGAGATGACATCATTCCATCAGAATCAGACTTGGAAGTTGGTTCCACTTCCAAAAGGAAAGAAATTAATTGGCTGCAAATGGATTTTCGCTAAGAAGGAAGGCTCTCCCAGCACAGATGGTATCCGATACAAAGCCAGACTGGTAGCAAAAGGCTACGCTCAGAGGGAAGGAATTGACTACAATGAGGTATTCTCACATGTTGTTAAGCATTCGTCAATTCGAATATTATTGACTTTGGTTGCACAGTTTGATCTCGAGTTAGCCCAACTCGATGTCAAAACTTGTCACGACGCCCCTGACGTAGGCTGACGTCATGACCGGCACAGCGTACTATACACTGTACAAACCCATATACAGTATATAATACACTGTCAGCCTTCACGTACTCTCACAAACCTTCCCAAAATGTACAGAATATTTTTTTTTTCTTTTTTCTATACCACACATCAAATCAAATCTCATATATAGAGATGATCATTCCATTCACTCACACTTCAAATTATCATTTCCTCATGCAATAGAAATATATGCCCACACATCCCATCTAGATGATAATACATATATCTATAATGTGTGATAATTATACATAGCAAAATAACAAAAGCTATTTCCTCCAAGCAGACATACACATACCAGACTCACTCACAGAGTTTTCTTTTCCCTTCGACTCAATACCTGAAATATTGGAGGAAATGGGGTGAGCAAACAACGGCTCAGTGAATATAGTTCTTAAGATGACAATTATATACATTTACAGAAATATGACATTTAAAATCATTTCAAACACTTATTCAACACATGCATCATTCAATGAATATATTGTACATGTCAACACCATAAATTTCATGTTTTTCAATAATACAATGCACAATTTCCCTCCTCCGCAAGGCAAGAGAGCGGGTCTAACCTTGTATGGTAGTACAAGGTAGACACAGCCTCTCATTACCGAATTTCAAAACACAATGCACAATCTCCCTCCTCCGCAAGGCAAGAGAGCGGGTCTAACCCTTGTATGGTCGTACAAGGTAGACACAACTTCTCATTACCCAATTCAATAACACAATACACAATCTCCCTCCTCCGCAAGGCAAGAGAGCGGGTCTAACCCTTGTATGACCATTACAAGGTAGCCACAACCTCTCATTACCCAATTAACAATCATTTCAAGGATCGCAACCCTTGTTAGGACAAACCTAACGAAATGACAATGAGGAATCGCAAAGCCTCATCATTACAAACTCCAATGCTAAAATCAGTTTGCATGATCCATAAAACTCAATGCAATATATATAAAGCTAACATGCATACCATCAACCATTTTATATACGTACAATGCCATACAAGAACCAAATCAAAAAACTATACTCACTGTACAACACGTTCCACGAAAACTCAATCATCGTCGCTTTCGAGTCCAGCTCCTAGTTAAATCCAACGAATTTAACCTGTCACAATCACTCCATAATTCAATTTCATGTCTTCATATTTATATTTCTCAACTCACTTCAAATCACGAATTTCATTTAGGACTCAAAAGCAGTTATCTCATTTCTGTGGTCAATCTTGATATTTCCACAACAGTGAAAATAGATTTCCAATCATATTTTCACGACACCACAAACAGGAGTTTCATTGGATGCACATCACTATGCACAGTATGATTCACATCACTGATCAATGTCACTATTCACTATGCACTATGCACTATTCACTATTCACTATTCACTATTCACTATTCACTATTCACTATTCACTATTCATCACTATTCATTACTATTCATCTGAAAGATGTAAATTGTATAAAAATTGTCCAACGGTCTCCAAAAATCATAAAATTGAATCTAACCACATATTCGGGGTTCTAACAGTCCAGGGAGCATTTTCTATCATTCTAGCGGAGTTTCATTCACGTTGGGGTCAAAACCCCAATTTTGGCAAAACGCCGTAAAACGGCGCCCACAGTCAAAATTAGTCTGCTAGAAAGGGTACATCTAACTTAGATAGTAATTTTACGAAGAAATAGCATGAAAATCACTTACCGACGGTCCGAATTTCGCTCGAATCGCCCGCTTCTCCTTTTTTTTTTTTCTCTTCTCCTCTCTGCGTCTTCTCTTTCCCTCTCTGGACGTCGGTTAGGTTAGATAGTTTTTATTTTTATTTTTTTATAATATGAAAACTGTTCACAATGAACAGCACCCCTTATTTGATGAACAGTAAGTTACTATTCATACTACTATTTATCATACTATTTGGTGAACAGTATTACTATTTAAGTACTGTTTATTATTTTATTTTATTTTTTTATTCATTCTTCTTCGTACACTCAATCACATACACGTATTTTGGCTCTTACGTATAAAATACGTATCTTATCAAACGTATAGTTAGCTCTTACGTATAAAATACGTGTATTATCACGCGTATATGTAGCTTATACGTATAAAATACGTGTATTATCAAACGTATATTGAGCTCCAATGTATAAAATACGTGTATTAGCAAACGTATATTGAGCTCTTATGTATAATATATGTGTATTATACATCTCGATATACGTGTACGTCATTTACTTAGATTTACGGGGTGTTACAAAACTACTTTTCTGCATGGTAATTTGGAAGAGGAGATATATATGTCTCAACCAGATGGATTCAAAGTACCAAGAAAAGAGAATTGGGCTTGCAAGTTGAGCAAGTCACTGTATGGCCTGAAGCAGTCACCGAGACAGTGGTACAAGCGATTTGACAGCTTCATCCAAGGGCAAAAATATACTCGGAGTCAGTTTGATCATTGTGTCTACTATCGCAAATTTCAAGATGGTACATTTATCTACTTGTTTTTATATGTAGATGATATGTTAATCGCATCTAAAAGCAAGGTGGAGATCAACAAGCTGAAGGCTCAATTGAGCTCAGAGTTTGAAATGAAGGATCTTGGAGAGGTCAGAAAAATTCTCGGGATGGAGATAACTCGAGACAGAGCCAAAGGCAAAATCTGTTTGACTCAGACTCAGTACTTGAAGAAAGTTTTTCAAACTTTTGACATCGGCAATGACACAAAACCTGTGAGCACACCATTGGCACCACATTTCAAGCTAAGTTCATCAATGTCACCAAATTCCGAGGATCAGAAGAAGCAAATGGAGAAGATTCCATATGCAAATGCTGTTGGTGCCTTGATGTATGCTATGGTGTGTACCAGACCTGACATTTCACATGCTGTAAGTATGGTAAGTCGTTACATGCACAACCCCGGTAAAGGCCACTGGCAAGCAGTGAAGTGGATTCTACGGTATATTCATGGTACTGTGGATATTGGTTTAAAGTTCGAGAGAGATATGAAAAGTTGTAAGCATCTAGTCGGATATGTGGATTCGGACTATGCTGGAGATCTTGACAAGCGCAGATCTACTACTGGTTATGTTTTCACTATGGCAGGAGGACCAGTGAGTTGGAGATCAACACTACAGTCAACAGTTGCTTTGTCTACTACAGAGGCAGAGTACATGGCAGTAACAGAAGCTTTCAATGAAGCAATCTGGCTTCATGGATTGACTAAAGACTTGGGAATTGTGCAGAAGAATGTTGAAGTTTTCTGTGACAGCCAGAGTGCCATTTGTTTGGCAAAGAACCAAGTTCATCACAGTCGAACGAAACATATTGATGTTCGTTTTCATTTTGTTCGAGAAATAGTAGAAGAAGGGAGTATTCTTCTGCAAAAGATCAAAACTGCAGATAACCCTGCAGATATGCTTACAAAGGTGGTTACAGGTATCAAGTTCCAACATTGTTTGGACTTGATCAATATCTCACGAGCTCGTAGTGCCTAAGGGCACTAATGGAGGCAGCAACATGTGGAGGAGATTGCAGGTGTGGAGGAGCCTTGATCCACATGAGGTGGAGGTGGAGATTTGTAGGGACCACTCACATGTGGCAGACAAGAATGGCAGACAAGCCAAAAGTGGAGCATGCGCGTGGGGACCACCTGCCGAAAGTGAAGCATGCGCGTGGGGACCACCAGCCGAAAGTGGCGCATGCGCGTGGGGCCCACCCGCGTGGCAGACAAGCACGCGCGTGGGGACCACCCGCGTGGTTGTCTGGCCGAAAGTTAGTTTTAATTAATATTATAAATATATTAAATTATATATTTATAATTACGAAATTACCCCTGATTACACCTATAAATAGAGCTCAACTTCAGTATTCAAAATTCATTCCTGAGAGTTAGAGAATTCTATTCTGTGAGATCTACTTAAGAGATCTAATCTGTAAGTTTCACCTAAGGGTGTATTTTGTATTCTCTGATAATACAAGTTTGCTGTCTCTCGTGGACGTAGGCAATTTGCCGAACCACGTTAAACTTGTTGTCTTGTTTTTTCCTTTCATACTTTACCACGATTCCGCACAACAATGGGAACACCAGGGTGAAGCTGGACCGATCAGGGCCGTTTTATTTTATTAGCGGAAAAACAGAAGAGTGTGAGAAGGGGCAGAAGGTGATAGTGGTGGTGTTGTCGGAGAGGCATAGGAGGTTCGTGTTGGTAGGTGGTGGTGGTAGTTCTTCTCCGACGCCTTCTCCGATGGTTTTTGATGGTCCGGCGGTACCCACTAGTGGCGCCGATCAGATTTTGAGGAGTGGAGGGGTTTTGAGTCTGGTTGGAATGGTTTTGGTGTTGTAAGAGAGTGGAGATGGGAGGAGAGGAGGGTTTTGGGTTTCTATTGATTTTGTTTTGTTTTTTTTTATTCTTTTCTTAATTGATTGTATTGTGTTCTTGAATTGAAGTAATTAAAATAGTTGTTCATTTATTATTCTTTAATATGATTGTATTCATTTATTATTCATTCTTAACTGAACCTTTTGGATTGATTTGGATTGAATAGTTTAAGTTGGATCATGAGTTTAGCTTATAAAAATTCAATTAACTCAACTCAAACCAAACAATTTAGGTTGATTTGAATTGGATTTAGATTTAAAATACCCAATTCAAATAGTTTTAGTTGGGTCACAGGTTCGTTCATCCCATAAAAATCTGAGTAATCCGACCCGAACCGACTTGGAATACATTTATATTTAAGGATATTCAAATATACTCAATATATGCAAAATTCAAATACTCATCTAATTCTTTAGAAACAATTTCTTTCAAAGATTTTATGCTACCATCCAGAACTTTCGATACTAGTTGTAGTCGTACTATTTCAAGGGACACAGTATGACTAGATTTTATTTTTTTAACGTCTTTTATTTTTCTTTTTATTACTTTTTTGGAACTACAGTTTATAATTCTTCTTCAAACATTTTCTTTGGACCAGCTTTTTACATTGTTCTTTCAACATAATGTTTCACAGGTTAATGCATTTAATTAAAAGTAAATATAATTTAAAATTGACCAAAGTAAAGCCCAATTTGATTAACCAACCCAATCCAAATTGAATTCGAATTATTTGGGTTAGGTTGGGAGACGTATTGGGTTGAGTTAGATTTTAGCCTCAAATCAACCCAACTCAACTAATGTACACCCCTGGTTCAAATAAGTATAATCCTTGGTTGAGAACTAACTAAGTTGAGAAATTTATTTAATAATTGATTATCATATTATACAAAAAATTCGTTTTTCCTTCAAATCAAACAATTAACGATAAATTTGACTCAATCTCGAAACATGTGTGCAATAATTTTTTCATCCAGATGCAGAATGCATAATAAGATTTGTCAATAATAAAACTTATCTCAATACTTAATAATATAATAGCATAAACTTATTACATAATAGTAGGGTGAGAAGAAGATGAATGTCTTATGGTGAGATAATTGGTTCAGGTTTCAGGAGGTAAGCTTTTATTTTTATTGTATATTAGGGCCTCGTCCCCCTTGCCCTTGTGGGCTTCGCCCTTGTGTCGTAGAGAATGTTTTTGCACCATTGAGTGAGATATAGTTCTTAAACGAGGCTTGTTTGCAGCGGAAAAAAGGAAAAAAACTTTATTAAATTAAATTGAAAAATGTATCAATTAACATAGCCATTAAAGTGTATGAAATTATTAATTTTGTTATTGGATTATTTTTTTTATATCAATAATAATAATAAAATTGATAGTACTATGAGCCCACACACGCCACACACGTGCCCCTTAGAACCCTAATTAGGTTGCGCTATTGGGTTTGGCGGTTCAGTAGGTCCGGACCCAATCATAACCAAACTAGTCGAACCGGTCGCACCCTCATGGATACTTGAATTTCTCTTACTAACGTGACGTTGCAGCACAAACGGTAAAAGCTTTGAAGCTGCTCTTCAAGGGCTCCCTGTCAAGACCAAGACGTAGACGATGGCCGGAGAAGACGATGGAGAGTTTTATCTGCGATACTACGTGGGACACAAGGGCAAGTTCGGGCACGAGTTCTTAGAGTTCGAGTTCCGGCCGGACGGCAAGCTTCGGTACGCCAACAACTCCAACTACAAGAACGACACTATGATCCGTAAAGAAGTCTTCCTCACTCCCGCTGTCCTGAAAGAGTGCCGTAGAATCATCTCCGAAAGCGAGGTTCCTTCACTTTTTCTTACTTTTTTTCCGAATTTTGTTTGTTATGACCTTTTTTAGGTTTTTTTTTTTATGTTAGGGTTTTAAATCTAGGGTTTTTGTGTATGAAATTTGTGTAATTTAGATAATGAAGGAAGATGATAGCAACTGGCCGGAGCCGGATAGAGTGGGGAGGCAGGAGCTGGAGATAGTGATGGGGAATGAACACATTTCTTTTACTACTTCAAAGATTGGGTCGCTTGTTGATGTTCAGAGCAGCAAGGATCCCGAAGGGCTTCGGATTTTTTATTATCTCGTTCAGGTTTTATTTATTTTTTTGACTCTTCTCTAGATTAATATCAAAATGGATATCTTGAGTTTCATTTCAATGGATGTTAGTGAAAGAACTAGGGTTTTCAAGAATTTGGGCTTCATGTAGATTGCCCTAAATGTCTCTTAGAAGAAGAATTGGAGTGTGTTATTCGTACCATTAGATTTGAAGTGTAAACAGAACTGAAACTGAAAACTTAGAAAAATGAATGCTTTAAGAATGTCATGATTTAGCACTAGGAGAGTGTTTCATGATACATCAACCATGACTAGTGAGCTCTGGGATAGTATTAAGTGTGTGGTGTGTTTATGGGTACCTACTTCAAAATTCTCAGCTGGATACTCGTTCTCTTTGTGGCCTAGGGATTGGGTTAGCTGTATACAATAGCTCCAGGGGCATATATACAGGTTTTATTGTTTCCGTCTGATGTGTATGCTGGGTTTCGAATTCTTCTTGTACTCTGTATGTAGTTCTTGGAAGTCCTTTAATAATAAAATTCTGTTTGTTTCCTCTCCCTCTCTCTCTCTCTCTCTCTCTCTCTCTATATATATATATATATATATATATATATATATATATAAGATGATGAACTAACATCAAATGAAAATCCTTTCTATTTAACATTTGCAATCTGCCATTAACTCACAACTGCGTTCTTTCAATTTGTGTTGCAGGACCTGAAGTGTTTTGTGTTCTCTCTGATTTCACTCCACTTTAAGATCAAGCCCATCTAAGCCAGGACGGCAAATGGTTTTGTACCTTACTAGGTTTGAAAATTCTTGGTTTTGTTTCAACAGGAACATAGCATCAGTGTTCTCTTGGATTTGCAGTTGATGCTGCGGCATTTTCTCTGATTTTGGGTGTATGTATTTGTCAATGTCGACTGTTAAATATTGAGGATATTATGGGAACCCTGACAGGATATTATGGCAACTTCCAAAGAAAGAGACCAACCTCTGTTTTATTATCTTCGTTTGTGAGCATCATTTATAAATATTCCTTTCATATGTGCATAATTCTTTACTTCAATATTATTATTGTAAACAAAATATACTTTTCATGTGTAATATTTGTTTTTTAATCATTAGACCATGTGATTTTCAGATTAAATAGAAAAAGTAAGAAAACTTCATTAACATTATGAGAAGATCTCCAATGACTGGACTAGCAAACAAACCAGATTTGCTTGTTGAAAAGGAAGATCTTAGTTCTTCTCTGATCCCTGCAGACCACTTTTGATGATATTCTCACCAGAGCAACTTCTGACTATATCTGAAACAAACTTTATCAAAGAGCAGAGTCCTCCCAAAAAATTATGATCTATAGCACCTTCACCTTCAGCAGCATGAGCAAAATCAACAAGCTTGACTTCTGCAAATGGCTTCCCCATCTCTGTATCTTCCTTCTCATACAACATTAGAACAGAGCAAGAATTGAATTGAAAAACAGTTTGATCCTCAATCCAAGCTTTCAGCGCCAACAACTGTGCCAGAATCCCATTACAGGCACCATAAACATCTGATGCAAACAAACAATCTGGTTGTGACTCAGAACAAGGGTTGGAAGAAACAAATTTTCTAATAACTGTCCCTACATCAACCACAGTAAAATTCCTAACAAACTTCCTATCAGGTCTCCAGAACCCTGTTTTCTCACTCTCATAGACTTGCAAGCCAGATACCCTGAAACCCAATTCTAGACTTGTTCTTTCTCTGTCTTTCTTGAAGCATTTTCTCATGTAATCTTCAGATGATTTTGGGTACCATGTTCTGGAGCCAATCTTGAAGTCTATAACAGATGGGTGGTGGTAATTTGCAGTGAGATCTTGAAGAACAAGGTGGCAACGAAGACCGGACCCGTCTGAAGATTGTAAGAGCTGGGTGCCATGGAAGGCAGGGAAGAATTTGAGAATGTGTTTTGGAATTTTTGTATTGGTAAACAAAGATGTGTAGAAAGACTCTTCATTTGAGCCAAGTTGTTCATCTGGGAAGGGCTTGTAGAAGTGGCCTGAATCATCTATGAGAGGAGCAAGCTCTCCATAGCGGGCTTGGTGGCCTGCAACTTGATGCTCTGGAGCTCTGAGGTTGGCCATGAAGAAGAAGAACAAGAACAAGAAAACCACTGAAACACTCAAATTGGTTATTAGTAGCTTAGATACTGCAGAGTAGCAGAAAAAATGAAAGAAGCAAGAGAATTTTCATAAAAGTTGAGTTAATGAGCACCCATTTGCAGAACCAAATCCAACAAGCCCATGTGTTAGAATCCATAGCGTAGAATACAAGCTAAATATCACTTGAGGGGGGCTAGGGAAGAAAAATCGAGCAAAATGAGTTTTGAAACACCATTTGATGGGAAATTGGCAATAGGAAATAGAATGCAAAGTGACTCAATTTGGGGTAAGATTTAAACTTAATTTCTTTGTCAAATTCAAAAACAATTACCAGGCAATGTTTTTATAGAAAATGATAAAAAAAAATACTTTTAAATTTTATTGGGTTGACATGATTTTATCTTTTGACTTAGGTATAATACTTCTTTTATAATAGAACTAATAATAATAATAATAATAATTTTTATTTTATTTTATTATTATTTAAATGTAAAATAGAGTGGATTGTATGCATGGGCCAAGGCGCTAATTTAAACATGTAAATTTGTTTTTCTACTTTTCCATTTACAAACTCTGCTCTTTGAGTGCGTCTTTAGATCCGCAAATACAAAGACCGCGCGGGAGCCGCACCATGTAGCTCTCGGGCAGGTTATAAGTGTATTTTTTTTTTTTTTTTTAATTTCTTAAATAAAATATAATAACTCTAAATTTTAAAAATGTTAGAACAAAAATTTGATTAATATTATATTAAAAATTAATAAAAACTAATTAATTTATTTTCTTCAAAAGAAACTTACTCTTTGGATAGTGTTTTAAATTTTTATTTTATTAATTAGATAAATTAATAGTTGTAGTGTGAGAGTCCCCTCAACGCTAGTAGCTGATCCGTCGTCTCTTATAATTTATTGTTCAGTCTCACGTGCCTTTGCCTTCGAACCCGCTCTACTAGGTCTGCATATTTACCGGCTCCTTCCTTTCTTCTTCTTCGTCATCTATTTCTTCTTTTCTTTTTCTTCTGCAACTGCTTCGTATTTTTGCTTTCTTCTTTTTCTTTTTCTTGCTTTTACCAAACAAAAGCCCTTTGTTCGGTCGATCAGCAAAGCTGTAGCTGAAGCGAACAGCTGCCTAGCAGCCCTAGGTAATCGAAGTTCCAAGCAATTTTTTTCATAGTGATTTTTGTTTTACTGTTGAAAGTTCATCCATTTAGAGACAGTAATAATAATTTGTGATTGTCAAAATCTTGCTGAAATTTCCCCTTCTTTTGTTGCACTGCTAATGTGGAATCAAATCCTGTTTTCTCTTGCTAAAATTTCTCTTTGGCTCCAAATTAACTTCCTTTTTCATTGTTTAGCTTAAAAGCTGCCTTTCATGTGGAATCGAATCTTGTAATAATTGCCACAGGTGTGAAGTGCTTGATGGAGAAGATTTCTGCAGCACTTGCAATGGAATGGAGTGTCGAACTCGAGAAAGGCCTTAGATCAAAGAAACCTGGTGAGTAAAGCTTGCTTGTTCTATAGAATTCTTTGAAATTTGTTTTTTAATGTAGAAATCAACTTCATGTTTGGTGTGAAAAATCTGCTATTTTCTTACTCTGCCTGAGTTCAATTTTTTAATGATTTGGTGATCTTCAATGATTAGCTAGAAAGTACTGAAGTATTGATTAATGGATTATCTTTTGGGAAGAAATGCTTTAAATTAATTTAAGTTGAAGTTTTTTCATCTGTACTCGTTGGCTATTTCTTTCAATTATTGTTCCAGGTGGAGCTGTTGAGGCTATCTTACAGATTGGTCCTAGACTTAAGCAATGGAGCAAAGAGCCCTGCCCCACAATGGCGATGTTGAACATGTTTGGTTTAGTTCCTGGGGAGGATAAGCTATTTGCAAATGCTATCCTTCTTCGGCTTGTGGATGCTTTTAGGTCGGGGGACAAGCATACCAAGCTTTCCGTTCTTAAGGTTTTCCTCTTAGAGCACAGACACCGAGTCAAGAAAGGCAATAAATATGGAGGAATTTTGGCTAAGGACAGGGTTCCTAATTATGTAGAAATGCTTAGGAGGGTAAAGATAGTTTTTGACATGGGAGATGTTGAATCGAGAGCGTTGGCTTTATATCTTCTTGGTTGTTGGGCCGATATTGCACACGAAAATGCTGATATACGCCACATGATACTTTCAACTTTGTGGTCATGTCATTTTATGGAGGTAATGATTCTATCTCTAGTCAATATTTACAAAATCTCGTGCAGGAAATGGTACTTGCTACCATCCTTACTGATCTCTTACGTTTATTCATGTTTCTTCCTCTCTTTAACTATGTTAGAGTTCTAAGAACAAAAGCAGAAAATTATAAATTTGAAGGACACAAAAACAGTCAATCAGCTAAACATTGTGCATTTGATATTTATGTTTATACACAGTTTTTGAGTTTAAGACCATAATTTAGAACCAAATTTTGACGGATGAATTGCTTATAGGAAAAACCATTTGTTGGTTGTTTTGTAGCTAATGCTACTATATTTACAAGTTATAAGAATCTCCTACGTAAGATTCATCCTGTAACAAGTTCTCCTTCCTGTATTGGTGCCATTTGTACTATACTACTACTATTATATAATTTTTTAATGAACTAATGTTTAACTTAGATATTCTTATGGGCATTAATGTTGATTTGAGAATTGAAGTTATGAGGTTTCAATGTTAAAAGTTCTCCATTCATTTCATTTTCTACTTTTCTTCTATCTGACATCACGTTTATCATTGCATGCTTAATACTTTTCCGCATGATTCCTCAAGAATAATAAAACATCTCCATATTCTATTGTCTTTGTGCAGGTAAAAGCATCACTGTTTGCTGCAGGCTGCTTTTCTGAGTTGTCAGAGGACTTCGCATCAATTGTCTTGGAGTTGCTGGTCAACATGGTGACTTCATCAAAAACATCTTCCGAGTTAAAGTTAGCCGGGGCACCCATTTTTGCTAAAATGGGTTGCTCATCTATACTTGCAAATAGAGCTTACAAGGTGCTGCATCTAATCCCCTTCAATTTGTATCTGAATACTCATGCATGGGCTCGAGCCTTGATAGTTTGGTGTATTGTTGGGAATGTATCAAAACTTTGTTGAGATCTACTTCTATGTTGACATCAGAAATGCTTCACAAAAGCGTTAAGTAAATGATACATAGTTTGTTTGCATAGAAAGCATTTCTATAAGAAAAAAAGAAAGGCTGCATTTGGCATCATTTTTAAATTCATTTTTCTGTATTTAAAAACAAAGTCAAAAAAGTTACAAAAAAACTGTTTGGTATAGTGCGACTCAAAAACTGTTTTTGCAAAAAAGTTATAAAAACTGCTTGTTTTTAGAAAATATATAAAAGTAGTTTTTTGAGTTTTTCTTTGGTTGATTTGTAGAAAATGAGAAATGACGGGACCCACAATAACTTTTGTCAACTTGATTTATGTGAAGTTTTAAATAAATCCAACAAGTTTTCCTTGTTTTCAAATTTTGAAAATAATTTTTTAATATGATGCCAAACCTATTTTTAGAAACTTTAAATCTACCAAAAAGGAGATCATATCGACGTATCCCAATATTTTGAGAAGTGTTTTTAAATTGCACGCCAAATGCAGCCAAAATTTCTTATAAACTTTTGTCAACAAAGTATTCCTTTTTTCCAAAGGAAAAAGGCAGTAAGTATCATATTGTTCTATCTCTAGATATGTTTTTTAGTTGCTTCTAGCATTTACTCATATTTTGGTTCAGACAGGTCGAGAGCTGGCGTTGGACTCTTCTCAGGATGAATTTTTGATAGCGATGCTAATTTCACTCTCGAAACTTGCTTCCAAGTCAATTTTTCTGATTTCTGAACAGGTATATATTTTAACTTTGCAAGCTATGCTAGTGTGTGGTTTACTGGATTCTTTTTGATATGGAAAAAAGAATCTCTATTGTGAACCAATAAGTCTTGGTTTTGCACTCGACTCAATAGTGCCCATGTGTAATATGAGCAGTATGTTTTAGATCATATTCCGAAGAAACAGATGATATCTGATGAAATTCACATCATGAATAGATTTAATGATACTGACAATTGATATTATCCTTTTTCCTGTGGTCGTAGGTAGACTTTCTATTGTCATTTATCACTGAAAAACATGCTATATGCATGCATGTGGTGGCATATCAGTGTCTGTTCTTTCTATTGGGAGGAGGACTCTGCTGTTTTCCTTTAAATGTGGATGTAATCAGAGCATTGTTCCATGCACTAAGTGATACTTTTCCAGCCATTTTACAACATGGGGCTTTGCAGATATTGTGTAAGGTTATTTCTACTCTTTCTTCAAATCTAGTTTGTTACTTCTCTATAAAATATTGACTAGTTTCTTGAAAAATCTACAGATCTTCCGGTTTATGCAACCTAGTCTTAATCAAATGGAGGTGTCTGAATTAGTAATGTTCGTGTCAGATGTTGAAAGAGCAGCTAAATCTCCCATCACAGCCACACGATTGTTGGCCTTGCAGCTTCTGGTTGATATATCTTGCAACCACAAAATGGAAATGGAAGCAGTACTTGCCGCAGATGGTTCCTTACCCCTTCCATCTCATGTGGTTACACTAGTCCTAGATCAAATGGAGCAGTTGATCAACCAAATGCCAAAAAATTGTGGGGCTTCTTCTAAAGTGATGTCAGAGTGCCAAAGCTTGCTCAAACTTGTTCTTAATATTGTTGAAGAAAATTCCACAGTCGGATTTGTTGCATTGAATAAAATTGGATCCTGTATAGAATCCTTGGTGAATGTGTGCAAAGAAGCTACAAGAACAGAAAAACAAGGTTCTCCTTCTACTCATGAAGTTGTGGAAATTGAAGGTGAAAATATCTTTTGTTTTGCTTCAAAGCTTGCTTGTTGCATGTACAGGTTTGTGGAGTCCTGCTGTGAAATACTTGATGAAGCCAGTTCCATAACTGCTGAAGTGCGTGAGGCTATGAAGCTTCTTGTTAAAGTCATACATAAAAGTGACTCATTCAAATATGAAATTTGTGCCATCTACTCACTTTTATTACTTTCATATGGTGTGTGGAGTTGTTCCGGAAAGGAGAATGGGGAAACTTGTAATCTTGACAATGACTTGGGTATTCCTAATGATGACAACTGGATTGAGCGTCAGAGACTCAATCTTGCATTCACGAAGCAGATGATACAAGAAAATAATAATTGGGCTGCTTATAAAGCTGGAAAACATGCAGCATCTGAAGGAGCATGGTTTGCCACAGCTTTCACATTTAGGAAATTAATGGAGAAGGTGGAATCAGATGTTTATCATTATTGGTTGAAGTCTTTGGCTTGCTTAGCCCGGTCTGAAAGTGGTATTCTACTGCTGTCCCATAAACAGGGCCCTGAAATTTTGAATAAGTTACAGATAAATGAAAATGAAATCTGGTTTAAATTTCCTATGGAGCATGGTGCTTGGAATGCTGACTCATGGGATACCAGTGAAGTTCTTAGTAAGGCTTGCAATGATGTTCGCTCTGCGGCGGAAACATTAGCAGCTGCAGCTTCTTTAACAACTGATAAAACTTTCATTTTTCAAAGGTGGTTCTTAACCCTAAGAGCTAGGGTTCTAGAAATTGTGAATGATATCTTCAAACTACTGAGTACCTACAAATTAAGTGAGGAAAGCAATAGATGCAATGGGCAGGTTGAAGAAGATATGATGATTGATCTTCCAGAACCTGAACAACATATGCATTCTTTGTTCTATTTCTTATCTCGAATCTTGTTCCGATTAAGGAAGTTGGTTCAAGAACTTGATCTTTTAGCTACCTCTTTCATTGGAATGGACAACAAAAGCTTCAGAACCATTGCACGACTTGCACTCAATTGTTCATTGTTGGCATTTTGCATTGGCTTTGCTTCATACCATCCAAGACTACGCTCTTATGAACAGTCTGGATGTTGGGGCGTGGAGAAAGTTGCCAACTGTTCACTTCCATTGCTATTACAAGATGTGGTTGCACGATTAAGTCATATAGACAGTGAAACAAGTACAAATCTGAAGCAGCTTTCAACACTTTTTGGAGAACCAAACAGCTGCTTTTGTGTGTCGCATAGAGCACTAGTAGATAAGGCTGGCCTTAGAGAAAAGGAAACTCTAGATGTTTGTAGATTTGCTGCATTTGGTGTCATTGGAACCTTTGAAGGGATGAAGGGTATGAGTAGTGAGGAGATTCTAGCCCGAAGCTACAGGGCCAGATTGCAACTTTTGTCTGATGTACTCGATAAGTGGATGGGCATGTCTTTTCTAGTTCCAAAGTATTTCTTTCAAGTAAGGTATGATTCTATCATTCTCTTTTTTTTCTTTTTCTTTTTTTAATTTTGCTTGTTTATTGAGCTGTACATGGCATTCATTTGACTGAAATACCATCATAAATCATATGAAAATTTTAGATAAATCAATCTATCAAGGGAAATACAAACTACTGCGACTGCGAACCTAACAATGGGCTCACTCATCCTTGACAGTTTCATTCACGATATTTGTCTTCATGGAAAATCTACTTATCTCTTTAAAACCATTCCCATAATAGCTGACCAGATGCCATATTCTTTCATATTGTAAAATTGGTATTTGTCATGGTTTTAGAAAAAAAAAAAAAAATGGTCTTGGAATTTACTTAAGAAATTCCTATATCCCTTTGTTGTAACATTGTTCCAATGTTTGAAGTCTTCTGTATTTCACTTCAGGCCTTGCATTGGGGCAGAACTCTTCGTCTTTAACACTGACAGCAGAAGTGATGGATTATCCATCTTTCAGGGTTTTCACCTCTCACTAAATCTTTGCCTCCAGCTAAAACATGTGCCACCCATCCGACTCACCAAGCTGTGCTGTATTCTGGCTTCTACGCCATCCTCTCAGATGTCAAAACAAGTCGAACAATTTAAGGGGCAAGTGCATTTGAGCTTCCAAGGTTGGGAAGATGATGATGTAGTGGATTTGCATCGAAAGCTTTTCCTATATGTCACTAAAGGTACCAACAAAACTGGTAAAAAGCATGCTAGGCGTGACGATGGTGATGGGTCTGTATGGTCATGTGTTGAATTTGAACCAAATGAGAAAAGACAAGGGTTCTCTACTTGCTTGCTCGATGTTTCTGCCTTTCCAGTCGGTTCTTACGAGATAAAATGGCACGGTGGTTGCATCGACCATCGAGGTTCTTATAGGAGTCTACTCCCTTTGAATATGAATCCTATCTTTTATGTGAAGAATGCTCCTGGTGGTGGTTGATAATCTAATTCTTCTTCCTTGTACTTAGAACTCTATCCTGAACTTCACAGTCAAGCATGTTGTATCTTTTTTGATAGAGGAATTACCCCAATCTCTTGCTGCAGATTCCAGTCAGAAAATTGATGTCCTGAAGGAAACCTCATTTTTGTTACACAATGTTAGAGCGAGAATTTGGCGGAATTCACACATAGCTACATCAACTCGAAGATGTTGGAATCGAATCCATATTTAGCAGATCTTGCCCTTGTACTTGGAATATCAACTATATGATATTTAGAATATCTGGTCTTTGTCTAAAGATTTTGAAGTCCTCATTTGTTTTCCATTGCTAGTGAGAGCTGAATGGTAAGGTATTTTTGTATCCATAGAAGAGCTCGGTGACCAAAATGCTGAAGATCATTTGTTCTTTAGATTCTAGTTCTTCTCTTTTCAGGACTTAAACAAAAATAAATATAGAATACAATAATTGTTTCAATAACTGCCTAAAAAAATTTCAGTTAATCATAACATATATTTATATATTTGGTCTTCATAACTCCTCTTCAAATTAAGAGGTTTTTCTTAGTTCATCCATTCCATTTGCAATGGCGATGATGAGCGGAAGAATCTTCCATCGCCCGATCACTTCCTTCCGCACTAAACTATACTTCCTCTCTTCTTCTTCTTCTTCTTCTTCTTCCATCTCTGATCAAATCCAACACCCTAACCCTAACTCTAAATTCTCACCTCTCTCTGATTCTCCTTTCTCTACCCACTCTCATCGCTCTATCTTCTCCTCCTCCACTCATCTCTGCAACTCCAACCAAAACCTCGAAACCCTAAACCCCAACCCCATAACCCGAACCCGAACCCGAACGCCTCTCGAGAAGCAATTCGAAACATGGATCGAGAAGCTCAAGCCCGGATTCACCCCTGCCGATGTTGACGACGCCATGCGTTCCCAAACCGATCCCGATCTCGCTCTCGACATCTTCCGATGGACGGCGCTGCAGCGAGGCTACAAGCACAACAACATCACCTACCACACGATTATCCAAATCGCCGTCGCCGGAAAACGGTTCGGCCACGCCGAAACCCTAATCGAAGAGGTTTTCGCCGGCGCTTGCTCCTGTAGCACCGCTCTGTACAACTCGATTATCCGGTACTGTTGTAGCCGGAAGCCGCTGTTCAATCGAGCTTTCGATTTTTACAAGAAAATGCTGAGATCCGATGATGATGATGGTGGTAATAAGCCCTCACTTCAGACTTACACATTGTTGTTAACTGCTCTTCTTAGGAAATTCAATAAATTGAATGTGTGTTACGTGTATTTGCATGCTGTCCGGTCTTTGCATAAGCAGATGAAGGTTTCTGGTGTGATTCCGGACGTTTTTGCTTTGAATTTGATCATAAAAGCGTATTCTAAGTGTCTTGATATGGATGGAGCAATTAGGGTTTTTCGCGAAATGGGTTTATATGGATGTGAACCGAATGAGTATTCGTATAGTTATATTGCGAAAGGGTTGTGTGAGAAGGGGAGGGTGAATCAGGGTTTTGAGTATTTTAAGGAAATGAGGAGTAGAGATTTTGGTCCTACTAGTAGTACTTATATGATTCTGATTTGTAGTTTAACGATGGAGTTGAGATTCGAAGATGCAATAGAGGTGATGTTCGATATGATTAATAACTCGAAGGTCCCTGATCTTTTGACATACAAGACTGTTTTGGAAGGGTTGTGTAAGGAAGGGAGGGGAGATGATGCATTTGAGCTTCTTGAAGAATTGAGGAAGAAGGAAGGGTTAATGGGGGAGAAGACGTATCGGACTTTATTGGATAGGTTGCATTTTTCAAGTCAAGAATAGGTTCCCGGATTGAGTTATCTATATATATGTACTTGGGTTTTCTAAAGCGTGGTAAGAATGCCTGCATATGTTTGAGTTCAACTGGATGACCAGCCTGAAAATTTCGAATTAGATCACAAGTTTCTATTTCATATACCATTAATTTGCTCCCAAGTTTATTTGGTGGGAAAGCATGGAACATCTGGTTTGTACATTGGTATTCAAGGTGCTAGTGCTGTGAGACTTGTGCATTGAGTTGAATTATTACAGGATAAGCATGGAACATTAGGTTTGTACAGTGTTATTCGAGGTGCTTGTGTTGTGAGACTTGCCAATTGAGTTTGAATTATCACAGGGTCTGAGTCACTGGTGCTGGATGAAGTGGTATCAAGTCATGGGAGTTTTTGTATAACAATGGGTAATTTTTTTCTTTAATTAATTGTCAGGCTTCAAATAATTCTCTGGCTTCAGGCTTCTTTCATCTGCAGTTTAATGTTAAACGCTCATATTCTTGGCTCTTGATTCAGACTACTGAATATGGTTGGAGTAGTAAGTTCCAATATGTTTGAAGCAAATGAGAAGGGTCTTCACTTTGATACAGGCTTTCAATTGAAGAGTTTGTTTAGATCACTGCAACTACATGAAGCAAAAGATTTGCAGGATTAAACATCCATTTTAATCATGATGATAATGAAGATTTTCTGTTTCTATCCCCATGTTTCTGTATTTGTTAGATAATGAATGAGAGAAAAAAAAAAAAAAAAAAAGGTTTAGAGGTTTAGAGGTTTAGTACTTGGAAGAGACATCAGGTGGGCAGGGCAAGGAAGAGCAACAAGGAGGCAATTGCCTCTTTCTCGCACTTTCTTTTATGAAGTTAAACAAAGGATGGCGCAGATGACGACCCTTGTGATTACCATGTAAGTTAATAACTTCATGTGAGTAATACCATTAGCTCTGTTGAAGAATGCTAGCTGAGTTCACGACCTTGGTTCTCATCAGAAAGGTACTAGTTGAATGTGCCTTCTTTGATTATAGTTGATCAGACTGTAAACTAAGCAATTGAAAATAAGTGGTTCAAATAAAACCAGTGCTTGGTTATGGGATCAAGAAATTTTGTAGTTCAAGTGATCTGCCCAAGAAGAAATTTGTTCACTTTTTTATTATTATTATTATTATTATTATTATTATTATTATAACTTCCGTAAAAAATGCTAGAGATTGAAATCCTACTAATTATGACTAATGCATTTGCACAAAATTGGATGATAGGAACATCAACTAGAGGCCATGTTTGGTAGGATATTATTGTAAATTATTTATATCTTTATTTATGTAATCTGCCCAAGAAGAAATTTGTTCACTTTTTTTTTTTTATTATTATTATTATTATAACTTCCGTAAAAAAATGCTAGAGATTGAAATCCTACTAATTATGACTAATGCATTTGCACAAAATTCGATGATAGGAACGTCAACTAGAGGCCATGTGTGGTAGGATATTATTGTAAATTATTTATATCTTTATTTATGTAATAATTGAACTACAATTAATATGGATTGTATATTTTTAATTGTTGAAGTGTAGAAATCTAAACCTCAAGTAAAAATATTTTTACAAAAGCACTTTTGATATGTTTTACGAAGGCCTTATTTGCAAGTGCGGCAGCATTTTGGGCTGAATGCACTTTTTTTAAATGCCAACGTCAAACAAACAGCAAAGCAGGGGAGAAGTAGTTTTTTAAAATTGTACTAGAATCGTGTTAAAAAGAAATTGTAATTGTGATTTTGACATGTTAATACTGTGTTTTCTTTTTTTTTTTTATTGGCATCCAAAACAGGGCCAAAGTAGGTTTTAAATTGCTTGTCTAACTTAAAAGCGCTTTTTGCGTTTGCCAAATGTTGTGCCAAACGAGGTACAGTAGCATAAAACGTTTTAAGAGAGTGAACGAAGCAAGTTTAAGGAAAAAGAAACCCTACTAATTTTAACTAATGGAGAAATACTTGCTTAAGAAATTTAATATTTAAAACAATGAGCCTATTAGTAAGTCTTAACTATATATTAGTGTGTTTCCCAAAAACACCATACACAGTATTTGTTTTAATCTTTTTTTCCATGCGTACATCTTTAGAATATATACCAATAGATTAATATAACATATGAAACCTAATTGGTGTTACTGGTCCAATTCCTGCCCAAGTTTCAATCTAGTTGTGGAATAATTTCTTTTTTTTTTTGTTTTTACATCATCATTATTTTTTTTTTTTGAGTCATACGACACAAACTTTCATTTTACGCTATCTTTCTATATTCAAGTATACATCACGTGCCTTATGTGTAATTTGAGGAAATCTAACATACATATATGGTTTTTTTCTTTTCCTTTTTGAAACCAACATCATACATGGTTGAGTTTGGAAGGACAGTGTAGAACATGAGTAAAAAATGATAGAAAAGTGAAATTAGTTCAATTTCCATTCACGTAAGGGATTGTTAGAAAAATGGGTACCAAATATGGCCAATAGGGGAAGTAAAGACGTGTCATTCTGACATATCATTTTGGTAGAGTCTGCATATTTGATTCTTATGGAAACGATGCATAATTCACATGTTTAGTTTAAACACATGTTTAATATGATTTTTCTTGATGCATTTAGTTTATGAATGAAATTTTCAATATCATACGTGTTTTCTATAAATGCACATATAAAAATATATTGTGAGAACTTACTCATTGAGCTAGTTGAGCTCACTTCATTTTTCCATACTTTTCTCAGATTCAGATCAGAAAGGAAAGGACAAGCCTTAAAGCTTGTGGTCTTCCTTTTCTTCTCTTTTGGATGTATGTTTTGATTCATATATTTTTGAAAAAACTTGGGATTAGTGTAATTGTTTTGTTTCATCTTTGATCATGTATATAAATATCACAAATTCTCATTTATATAAAACATAGATAGTTGTGGTTTGTTTGGTTTTAAGGATGACTTGGAATGTTGATAAGTCATATGGAGAACAAAATGATTGGGTTTGATATAAATGATGTTGTTATTTGATTATATGTCTTTGCGTGATTGGATGTGATTATCAGGATATTTTGTGGAGTCTCAGATTTATGAGGAGATTCTGTCGAAAATTTTAATAATTTTGTGGTATTGTTTTAAAAGGAAGAGGCTGACAAAGTATTGTATATGTCTAGGTATGACATATATGGTATTTTGTGCCGGTCGTGACGTCACTTGGAGAGGGTTGCGACATTTTGAGTCTGGAGCGAAAACAAGGCAAAAAGCACGGGCACAAACTCGATCTAAAAACAAGACCTTGTCTCTCAAGCATAACCTTTACTACATCCCGTTCTTCCCAAACACAAAACAACACAAAAACCACATGAGCAAATCAAACAAACACAAAAACAAAACCTAAAACATAAACCCCTCAACATCATTTGCCTCAAACAGATCGCAGACGGGGACCCGGAATGGAAGGATAGTGGAGCAAAGATAGAGCGACAGAATCATCATCGAGCGGTGAGAACAAAAGGCGAGCGATGCACTGTGATGGAGCGGCAAAAAGAAGAGGAAAAGCGAGCAATGACTGTAAAAGGCAAATGACAAAAGGCAAAAGGAAAAGAGAAAAAAAGCATAGGGGAAGATAGGGCGGCTCCGCTGCTTAACCCTAAGCGACGGAGAAGAAAGCTTAACGATTAGAGTTTTTTCCTCGGAGAGAGTTGCAGAGAAAAAAGATACTGATATTGTTATATCTTTTATCTGTCACTTATAAGTAAACATTTTATTTTATAACTTTCTCATGTGGTTGTTAAGCAATTTTTACCATTTTACACTTATTAAGTAAACTATTTAAACTCAATTTCTCATTTATATGAAAATGAATATAGCTAAATAATTATCTATTCATAATCTTCAGATTAATATTTAACTTAGTCTCACCTAAAATTATATGTAGGTTCCACTTAAATATTTAACTCAAAATGATTAAAAAACATGTTTGGTACCCATTTTTCTAACACAAAAAGCATTAATTTTTTTTTTCTAACTATAAAAAATATAATTCTACATCAATAACTTGGTAGCTCAAAAAAAAAAAAACAAAAAAGTTAATAAAAAGATAAAATAAATTACTTAGTTTTACTTAGAAAATCCGAAAATTTATAGACATCCAAGGGTTAAACCTCGAATTTAGAAATTAAGAGATTGGCTTGCTCGCAAATCGTTGAAGTCTCCTCCCAAATTAAAAAGCAAGGCAGGTCACCGGAGATGGAGAGTAGTCGGAGCAGCGACGGCAGAGGTTTCAGGTCACGCATGGAAAATTACTTGTACAGCGGAGACAAGAAGCACGTTCTCATCGGCATCGGCATCTTCGGCGCCATCTTCGCCATCCCTTGGATCCTCATGACCAGAGGTTTTCCTTCCTTCCTTCCTTATTTTTCTTCTTCTTCCTCTTATATCAAAGTGCTTTTGTTCTTAAGACTTTGCTGATTAAGGTTTTTAAGGTTTTAGGCATCGGAGTTCGATTGTAGATACTTTGGTGGTATATTTAGGGTCAACATTTTTTGGATAAGCAAGAGTTTCATCGATATGCCCTAGACCACGAACCTCAAAAAAATTGTGATTAGATATGCTTAAGTTTGTTAATTATGTCCGTTAATCCCTCAATTGCTATGATCTGTTTGTCATTGATGGAAATTGGTGCAGTGGAAGTTTTAGGAATTCCAAAATGGATTTAGGAGTTTTATGACCTCCATATAGAACAATGGGTTACAGAGAAAATTCACTTTTGCAATAAAGGAAGAGTTGAGTAGTTCAGCGAGTAAGAAAAGGTCAAACTTACTGTTGGCTTATAGTTGTTTAAGTCTTGTATTCGGAATCAAATGGTTTTGGAGCCTCAGTGAATTGAATCAAGATTTCAAATCAATGAATTATAAAAATCAGGCACATGATATCAATTGTGTATGTATATTTAGGTTATGAATTATTGTTATATCTTTTACCTGTCACTTATAAGTAAACATTTTATTTTCTAACTTTCTCATGAGGTTGTTTAGCAATTTTTACCACTTTACACTTATTAAGTAAACTATTTAAACTCAATTTCTCATTTATATGAAAATGGGTATAGCTAAATAATTATATATTCATAATCTTCAGATTAATATTTAACTTAGTCTCACCTAAAATTATATGTAGGTTCCACTTAAATATTTAACTCAAAATGAGGAACAAATATGTTTGGTACCCATTTTTTCAACACAAAAAGCATTAATTTTTTTTTTCCTAACTATAAAAAATATAATTCTACATCAACAACTTGGTAGCTCAAAAAAAAAAAAAAAAAAAAGTTAATAAAAAAATAAAATAAATTACTCAGTTTTACTTAGAAAATCCGAAAATTTATAGAGATCCAAGGGTTAAACCACGAATTTAGAAATTAGGAGATTGGCTTGCTCGCAAATTGTAGAAGAGAGTCAAGTCTCCTCCCAAATTAAAAAGCGAGTCAGGTCACCGGAGATGGAGAGTAGTCGGAGCAGCGGCGGCGGAGGTTTCAGGTCACGCATGGAAAATTACTTGTACAGCGGAGACAAGAAGCACGTCCTCATCGGCATCGGCATCTTCGGCGCCATCTTCGCCGTCCCTTGGATCCTCATGACCAGAGGTTTTCCTTCCTTCCTTCCTTATTTTTCTTCTTCTTCCTCTTATATCAAAGTGCTTTTGTTCTTAAGACTTTGCTGATTAAGGTTTTTAAGGTTTTAGGCATCTGAGTTCGATTGTAGATACTTTGGTGGTATATTTAGGGTCAACATTTTTTGGATAAGCAAGAGTTTCATCGATATGCCCTAGACCACGGACCTCAAAAAAATTGTGATTAGATATGCTTAAGTTTGTTAATTATGTCCGTTAATCCCTCAATTGCTATGATCTGTTTGTCATTGATGGAAATTGGTGCAGTGGAAGTTTTAGGAATTCCAAAATGGATTTAGGAGTTTTATGATTTCCATATAGAACAATGGGTTACAGAGAAAATTCACTTTTGCAATAACGGAAGAGTTGAGTAGTTCAGTGAGTAAGAAAAGGTCAAAATTACTGTTGGCTTATAGTTGTTTGAGTCTTGTATTCGGAATCAAATGGTTTTGGAGCCTTAGTGAATTGAATCAAGATTTCAAATCAATGAATTATAAAAATCAGGCACATGATATCAATTGTGTATGTATATTTAGGTTATGAATTATTGTTATATCTTTTACCTGTCACTTATAAGTAAACATTTTATTTTATAACTTTCGCATGTGTGGTTGTTTAGCAATTTTTACCACTTTACACTTATTAAGTAAACTATTTAAACTCAATTTCTCATTTATATGAAAATGGGTATAGCTAAATAATTATATATTCATAATCTTCAGATTAATATTTAACGTAGTCTCACCTAAAATTATATGTAGGTTCCACTTAAATATTTAACTCAAAATGAGGAAAAAACATGTTTGGTACCCATTTTTCCAACACAAAAAGCATTAATTTTTTTTTTCCTAACTATAAAAAATGTAATTCTACATCAACAACTTGGTAGCTGAAAAAAAAAAAAAAAAAGTTAATAAAAAAAAAAAAAATTACTTAGTTTTACTTAGAAAATCCGAAAATTTATAGAGATCCAAGGGTTAAACCTCGAATTTAGAAATTAGGACATTGGCTTGCTCGCAAATTGTTGAAGAGAGTCAAGTCTCCTCCCAAATTAAATTACCGGAGATGGAGAGTAGTCGGAGCAGCAGCGGCGACGGAGGTTTCAGGTCATGCATGGAAAATTACTTGTACAGTGGAGACAAGAAGCACGTTCTCATCGGCATCGGCATCTTCGGCGCCATCTTCGCCGTCCCTTGGATCCTCATGACCAGAGGTTTTCCTTCCTTCCTTCCTTATTTTTCTTCTTCTTCCTCTTATATCAAAATGCTTTTGTTGTTAAGACTTCGCTGATTAAGGTTTTTAAGGTTTTAGGCATATGAGTTCGATTGTAGATACTTTGGTGGTATATTTAGGGTCAACACTTTTTGGATAAGCAAGAGTTTCATTGATATGCCCTAGACCACGGACCTCAAAAAAATTGTGATTAGATATGCTTAAGTTTGTTAATTATTTCCGTTAATCCCTCAATTGCTATGATCTGTTTGTCATTGATGGAAATTGGTGCAGTGGAAGTTTTAGGAATTCCAAAATGGATTTAGGAGTTTTATGACCTCCATATAGAACAATGGGTTACAGAGAAAATTCACTTTTGCAATAAAGGAAGAGTTGAGTAGTTCAGTGAGTAAGAAAAGGTCAAAATTACTGTTGGCTTATAGTTGTTTGAGTCTTGTATTCGGAATCAAATGGTTTTGAAGCCTTAGTGAATTGAATCAAGATTTCAAATCAATGAATTATAAAAACCAGGCACATGATATCAATTGTGTATGTATATTTAGGTTATGAATTATTGTTATATCTTTTACCTGTCACTTATAAGTAAACATTTTATTTTCTAACTTTCTCATGTGGTTGTTTAGCAATTTTTACCACTTTACACTTATTAAGTAAACTATGAAAATGGGTATAGCTAAATAATTATATATTCATAATATTCAGATTAATATTTAACTTTGTCTCTCCTAAAATTATACGTAGGTTCCACTTAAATATTTAACTCAAAATGATGAAAAAACATGTTTGGTACCCATTTTTCCAACACAAAAAGCATTAATTTTTTTTTTTCCTAACTATAAAAAATGTAATTCTACATCAATAACTTGGTAGCTCAAAAAAAAAAAAAAAAAAAAAAGTTAATAAAAAGATAAAATAAATTACTTAGTTTTACTTAGAAAATTCGAAAATTTATAGAGATCCAAGGGTTAAACCTCGAATTTAGAAATTAGGACATTGGCTTGCTCGCAAATTGTTGAAGAGAGTCTAGTCTCCTCCCAAATTAAATTACCGGAGATGGAGAGTAGTCGGAGCTGCAGCGGTGGCGGAGGTTTCAGGTCATGCATTGAAAATTACTTGTACGGTGGAGACAAGAAGCACGTTCTCTTCGGCATCGGCATCTTCGGCGCCATCTTCGCCGTCCCTTGGATCCTCATGACCGGAGGTTTTCCTTCCTTCCTTCCTTATTTTTCTTCTTCCTCTTATATCAAAGTGCTTTTGTTGTTAAGACTTTGCTGATTAAGGTTTTTAAGGTTTTAGGCATCTGAGTTCGATTGTAGATACTTTGGTGGTATATTTAGGGTCAACATTTTTTGGATAAGCAAGAGTTTCATCGATATGGACCACGGACCTCAAATAAATTGTGATTAGATATGCTTAAGTTTGTTAATTATGTCCGTTAATCCCTCAATTGCTATGATCTGTTTGTCATTGATGGAAATTGGTGCAGTGGAAGTTTTAGGAATTCCAAAATGGATTTAGGAGTTTTATGACCTCCATATAGAACAATGGGTTACAGAGAAAATTCACTTTTGCAATAAAGGAAGAGTTGAGTAGTTCAGTGAGTAAGAAAAGGTCAAAATTACTGTTGGCTTATAGTTGTTTGAGTCTTGTGTTCGGAATCAAATGGTTTTGGAGCCTTAGTGAATTGAATCAAGATTTCAAATCAATGAATTATAAAAATCAGGCACATGATATCAATTGTGTATGTATATTTAGGTTATGAATTATTGTTATATCTTTTACCTGTGTCTTATAAGTAAACATTTTATTTTCTAACTTTCTCATGTGGTTGTTTTGCAATTTTTACCACTTTACACTTATTAAGTAAACTATTTAAACTCAATTTCTCATTTATATGAAAATGGGTATAGCTAAATACTTATATATTCATAATCTTCAGATTAATATTTAACTTAGTCTCACCTAAAATTATATGTAGGTTCCACTTAAATATTTAACTCAAAATGAGGAAAAAACATGTTTGGAACCCATTTTTCCAACACAAAAAGCATTAATTTTTTTTTCCTAACTATAAAAAATGTAATTCTACATCAACAACTTGGTAGCTCAAAAAAAAAAAAAACAAAAAAGTTAATAAAATAATAAAATAAATTACTTAGTTTTACTTAGAAAATCCGAAAATTTATAGAGATCCAAGGGTTAAACCTCGAAATTAGAAATTAGGAGATTGGCTTGCTCACAAATTGTTGAAGAGAGTCAAGTCTCCTCCCAAATTAAATTACCGGAGATGGAGAGTAGTCGGAGCAGCAGCGGCGGCGGTGGTTTCAGGTCACGCATGGAAAATTACTTGTACAGTGGAGACAAGAAGCACGTTCTCATCGGCATCGGCATCTTCGGCGCCATCTTCGCCGTCCCTTGGATCCTCACGACCAGAGGTTTTCCTTCCTTCCTTCCTTATTTTTCTTCTTCTTCCTTTTGTATGAAAGTGCTTTTGTTGTTAGGACTTCGCTGATTAAGGTTTTAGGCATCTGAGTTCGATTGTAGAGACTTTGGTGGTATATTTAGGGTCAACACTTTTTGGATAAGCAAGAGTTTCATCGTTATGCCCTAGACCACGGACCTCAAAAAAATTGTGATTAGATATGCTTAAGTTTGTTAATTATGTCCGTTAATCCCTCAATTGCTATGATCTGTTTGTCATTGATGGAAATTGGTGCAGTGGAAGTTTTAGGAATTCCAAAATGGATTTAGGAGTTTTATGACCTCCATATAGAACAATGGGTTACAGAGAAAATTCACTTTTGCAATAAAGGAAGAGTTGAGTAGTTCAGCGAGTAAGAAAAGGTCAAAATTACTGTTGGCATATAGTTGTTTGAGTCTTGTATTCGGAATCAAATGGTTTTGGAGCCTCAGTGAATTGAATCAAGATTTCAAATCAATGAATTATAAAAATCAGGCACATGATATCAATTGTGTATGTATATTTAGGTTATGAATTATTGTTATATCTTTTACCTGTCACTTATAAGTAAACATTTTATTTTCTAACTTTCTCATGTGGTTGTTTAGCAATTTTTACCACTTTACACTTATTAAGTAAACTATTTAAACTCAATTTCTCATTTATATGAAAATGGGTATAGCTAAATAATTATATATTCATAATCTTCAGATTAATATTTAACTTAGTCTCACCTAAAATTATATGTAGGTTCCACTTAAATATTTAACTCAAAATGAGGAAAAAACGTGTTTGGTACCCATTTTTCCAACACAAAAAGCATTAATTTTTTTTTTTTTTCCTAACTATAAAAAATGTAATTCTACATCAACAACTTGGTAGCTCAAAAAAAAAAAAAAAAAACAAAAAAGTTAATAAAAAAATAAATTAAATGACTTAGTTTTACTTAGAAAATTCGAAAATTTATAGAGATCCAAGGGTTAAACCTCGAATTTAGAAATTAAGAGATTGGCTTGCTCGCAAATTGTTGAAGAGAGTCAAGTCTCCTCCCAAATTAAATTACCGGAGATGAAGAGTAGTCGGAGCAGCAGCGGCGGCGGCGGTTTCAGGTCACGCATGGAAAATTACTTGTACAGTGGAGACAAGAAGCACATTCTCATCGGCATCGGCATCTTCGGCGCCATCTTCGCCGTCCCTTGGATCCTCATGACCAGAGGTTTTCCTTCCTTCCTTCGTTATTTTTCTTCTTCTTCCTCTTATATCAAAGTGCTTTTGTTTTTAAGACTTCGCTGATTAAGGTTTTTAAGGTTTTAGGCATCTGAGTTCGATTGTAGAGACTTTGGTGGTATATTTAGGGTCAACACTTTTTGGATAAGCAAGAGTTTCATCGATATGCCCTAGACCACGGACCTCAAAAAAATTGTGATTAGATATGCTTAAGTTTGTTAATTATGTCCGTTAATCCCTCAATTGCTATGATCTGTTTGTCATTGATGGAAATTGGTGCAGTGGAAGTTTTAGGAATTCCAAAATGGATTTAGGAGTTTTATGACCTCCATATAGAACAATGGGTTACAGAGAAAATTCACTTTTGCAATAAAGGAAGAGTTGAGTAGTTCAGCGAGTAAGAAAAGGTCAAAATTACTGTTGGCTTATAGTTGTTTGAGTTTTGTATTCGGAATCAAATGGTTTTGGAGCCTTAGTGAATTGAATCAAGATTTCAAATCAATGAATTATAAAAATCAGGCACATGATATCAATTGTGTATGTATATTTAGGTTATGAATTATTGTTATATCTTTTACTGTCACTTATAAGTAAACATTTTATTTTCTAACTTTCTCATGTTTAGCAATTTTTACCACTTTACACTTATTAAGTAAACTATTTAAACTCAATTTCTCATTTATATGAAAATAGGTATAGCTAAATAATTATATATTCATAATCTTCAGAGTAATATTTAACTTAGTCTCACCTAAAATTATATGTAGGTTCCACCTAAATATTTAACTCAAAATGATGAAAAAACATGTTTGGTACCCATTTTTCCAACACAAAAAGCATTAATTTTTTTTTTTCCTAACTATAAAAAATGTAATTCTACATCAACAACTTGGTAGCTCAAAAAAAGAAAAAAACAAAAAAGTTAATAAAAAAATAAAATAAATTACTTAGTTTTACTTAGAAAATCCGAAAATTTATAGAGATCCAAGGGTTAAACCTCGAATTTAGAAATTAGGAGATTGGCTTGCTCGCAAATTGTTGAAGAGAGTCAAGTCTCCTCCCAAATTAAAAAGCGAGTCAGGTTACCGGAGATGGAGAGGAGTCGGAGCAGGGGCGGCGGAGGTTTCAGGTCACGCATGGAAAATTACTTGTACAGCGGAGACAAGAAGCACGTTCTCATCGGCATCGGCATCTTCGGCGCCATCTTCGTCGTCCCTTGGATCCTCATGACCAGAGGTTTTCCTTCCTTCCTTCCTTCCTTATTTTTCTTCTTCCTCTTATATCAAAGTGCTTTTGTTGTTAAGACTTTGCTGATTAAGGTTTTTAAGGTTTTAGGCATCTGAGTTCGATTGTAGATACTTTGGTGGTATATTTAGGGTCAACATTTTTTGGATAAGCAAGAGTTTCATCGATATGGACCACGGACCTCAAATAAATTGTGATTAGATATGCTTAAGTTTGTTAATTATGTCCGTTAATCCCTCAATTGCTATGATCTGTTTGTCATTGATGGAAATTGGTGCAGTGGAAGTTTTAGGAATTCCTAAATGGATTTAGGAGTTTTATGACCTCCATATAGAACAATGGGTTACAGAGAAAATTCACTTTTGCAATAAAGGAAGAGTTGAGTAGTTCAGCGAGTAAGAAAAGGTCAAAATTACTGTTGGCTTATAGTTGTTTGAGTCTTGTATTCGGAATCAAATGGTTTTGGAGCCTCAGTGAATTGAATCAAGATTTCAAATCAATGAATTATAAAAATCAGGCACATGATATCAATTGTGTATGTATATTTAGGTTATGAATTATTGTTATATCTTTTACCTGTCACTTATAAGTAAACATTTTATTTTCTAACTTTCTCATGTGGTTGTTTAGCAATTTTTACCACTTTACACTTATTAAGTAAACTATTTAAACTCAATTTCTCATTTATATGAAAATGGGTATAGCTAAATAATTTTATAATCATAATCTTCAGAGTAATATTGAACTTAGTCTCACCTAAAATTATATGTAGGTTCCACTTAAATATTTAACTCAAAATGATGAAAAAACATGTTTGGTACCCATTTTTCCAACACAAAAAGCATTAATTTTTTTTTTCCTATCTATAAAAAATGTAATTCTACATCAACAACTTGGTAGCTCAAAACAAGAAAAAAACAAAAAAGTTAATAAAAAAATAAAATAAATTACTTAGTTTTACTTAGAAAATCCGAAAATTTATAGAGATCCAAGGGTTAAACCTCGAATTTAGAAATTAGGAGATTGGCTTGCTCGCAAATTGTTGAAGAGAGTCAAGTCTCCTCCCAAATTAAATTTCCGGAGATGGAGAGTAGTCGTAGCAGCAGCGGCGGCGGAGGTTTCAGGTCATGCATGGAAAATTACTTGTACAGTGGAGACAAGAAGCACGTTCTCATCGGCATCGGCATCTTCGGCGCCATCTTTGCCGTCCCTTGGATCCTCATGACCAGAGGTTTTCCTTCCTTCCTTCCTTATTTTTCTTCTTCTTCCTCTTATATCAAAATGCTTTTGTTGTTAAGACTTCGCTGATTAAGGTTTTTAAGGTTTTAGGCATCTGAGTTCGATTGTAGAGACTTTGGTGGTATATTTAGGGTCAACACTTTTTGGATAAGCAAGAGTTTGATCGATATGCCCTAGACCACGGACCTCAAAAAAATTGTGATTAGATATGCTTAAGTTTGTTAATTATTTCCGTTAATCCCTCAATTGCTATGATCTGTTTGTCATTGATGGAAATTGGTGCAGTGGAAGTTTTAGGAATTCCAAAATGGATTTAGGAGTTTTATGACCTCCATATAGAACAATGGGTTACAGAGAAAATTCACTTTTGCAATAAAGGAAGAGTTGAGTAGTTCAGTGAGTAAGAAAAGGTCAAAATTACTGTTGGCTTGTAGTTGTTTGAGTCTTGTATTCGGAATCAAATGGTTTTGGAGCCTTACTGAATTGAATCAACATTTCAAATCAATGAATTATAAAAATTAGGCACATGATATCAATTGTGTATGTATATTTAGGTTATGAATTATAAATTTCGTTTATTGAAGGAGAGGGGTTTTATGCCAAAGAGAGGAGGAAAAAGGAGAAAGACAAAATGAAAGTACATGCATGCTTTAACAATATTGAAAGGGGAAGCAAAAGTGATCGAATGATGAGAAGCTTGTCTCATAATTGCAAATGTGTTTAACAAGCCCAAAGTAATAATATGGAACTTTGACTTGCTTTGATACCATGTGAATCATAAATTATAGGTCCTTAGATAATTAGTTAGTTATGTACAGGTCCTTAGACAATTTATATATAAAATTATGTGTTTCTAATTATATTTTATAATAGATATTAAATTTTCATTAAATGATAAAAACACTTCATATTAATTAAAATCAAGTTCACAAAACATTAATTCATGCTATTATACACATTATTCAAAAGGTTCAAAAGTACAAAACTCAAATATCTATCGCCGGAGGGTCAACGACGGTTGCCAGAGATTTCGACGACGTTTCTTGGTCGTAGCAAACAGAAATAATGGACTTACGAAGAGAAAGGTTCAAGGGTTTACTATAAAAAGGGGGCGCTTCTATTTTTTAAGGTTCTTTTTTTAATTAGACCCTCATTAACTTTTTAATTATTTGCATAAACCCCCACTCCTGCCTAGTACAGCTCAGGTGAAAAAATGCCTAGACGTTGCCTAGGTGACTGCCTAGGCGACACCTTTAAAACACTGATATTCATATGGATTTTAGTAACTCTTTTACCCTTCATTTTTTTTGCTTCCAGCGGTAGCACCCCATGCTTTTTTCTAATCTTGGCACTTACTATTTCTCTCTCTCTCTCTCTCTTCTTTTTCTTGAAGGAACAAAGCAGCAGTCCCATCAAGATTACATGGAAAAAGCAGATAAAGCAAGAAGAGAAAGGCTGTCTTCTTCAAGTGCGTCGTCTATGAAGTGATCTTTTCTTATTATGTTCAAAAAAAGAAGCTATGTTGCGAATACTTTTTGATTTTTGATGTGTTCTAGTGCTGTTAGATTAATATCTATGGTGACGTGAAAGTTTTGTTTCATTTTTCAATTAATAATGCTTCAACATTGTCATTTGAGTTGTTGCCTCAAATTTGAATTTTTATTTCGTATTCAAAACTTCTGATAGCACCAACAAATGAGTGTATGTTGTCTTCATCTTAGTTTTCACCTTATTTTGAGCTTGTAAGACTTTGAGCTGCTGCACCAATGTTAGAAATCCTGCTTTGTCTTCATGATAGGAAGAGAATTTTCTTTTTTGATGTTAATTCATCATCTGCATTAATGGGTCTGAGCTAACAACATTGGCAAATTAGTCCAAATGGTTCATACTTCATCTATACACTTTAAATCAAAATACTGAAATTACATATGGATATTGGAGCTTGACTGACATGAGGCTCATGTATTTGTTGGATGACATGTATCCACTCATACATTGTTCTGTTTGGTACAACTTTTGTGGAAGTACTTGGTCTTCTAAAAAAGTATAAAACTGTTTTTCTACCATAGTTGGGTGCAAAAATAGATGTTACCATCGGCCTAAAAATTGTTTTTGGTCCAAAAGCACGTTATAAACTGTTTGCAAAAAAGAAAAAAAAAAGATTATATTAGAGTCATACGTCTCTTTTTAAATATATATATGTTTTCTTAAACCTTCTATTAAACTTAGGTACATTTAAATTATAATCAGAAAGGCGAAAAACTAAAATACAACTCAAATTTATTTATTTATTTATTTTTTGAAAAGAACTCAAAAAAATTCAGGTAACAAATTTTTAACATTTCCCGAAATTAATATGTTTTTTTTTTTTGGATAATGAAAATTATAAACCCATCATAAACCTCGCAGCCTTACTGTTGTGATTTAGGCTAATAAAGCCGACCCAAAGCTCCTCAAACTGCCAAAACGAACTCCTAGAACCACGTTTCTGCAAGTCTTGTGCCTACCTACCTAACACGTGCCTCGTCCTACACCGTCAGATCCTGTACATTAGATACCGATGACCCAGGTCCAAAGATACGAGGAAAATCACATAACCCATATTATTATTATTATATTATATAGGATCACATGGAAAAAAAAAATATTCAGATTTGAGTCAATCTCACACAGACAGTTCCAGAGACCACAACACAACACAACACAACCAGGGAGAGAGAGACCTTTTCGAAGCTCTCCTTCCTCTATTAATGGCAGACCTCAAAGAACGGCTGCTCCCGCCAAGACCTGCTTCCTCTATAAACCTGAGAGACTCTTCTACACGCGCCTCCGCCTCCGGCCGCTCGTTCTTCCAAGGAACAGATTTCCTCGGTCTAAAGAAGCGCGGCCAGGGCATCCGGTCATGGATTCGCGTCGACGCCGCCGGAAACAACCAGATCTTGGAAGTCGACAAGTTTACGATGATGCGGCGCTGCGATCTCCCCGCGCGAGACCTCCGTCTTCTCGATCCTCTTTTCGTATATCCTTCGACGATCCTAGGTAGAGAGAAAGCGATTGTGGTGAACTTGGAGCAGATTCGGTGCATAATTACGGCGGACGAGGTATTGTTGTTGAACTCACTTGATAGTTACGTGTTGCAGTACGTTGTGGAGCTGCAGCGGAGATTGACGGCGGCTGGAGTTGGAGAGGTTTGGCAATCGGATGGCTCGGAGGTGTTGAGGAGAAGAGGAAGTAGTAGGGGTTTGGATAACGTGTTCGGGAGCACTTCCGCGGATTATCTTCCGTTCGAGTTTAGGGCTCTGGAAGTGGCGTTGGAGGCTGCTTGTACTTATCTTGATACTCAGGTACGACAGAGAGAGAGAGAGGAATTCTTTCTTTTATATGCTTAGGTTAGGGTTTCAATTGCAGAGATTATCTAATCAGTTGAATCCACGCAACTAAGCAAGAGTCGTTTTTTCAACTATTTAATGAAAGGAAATAGTTGTGTTTTTCATTGATGCGCATTAGTTTCGAGGAATTCTTGTTTATTTCATCATTGTTTCACTTACAAAATTAGTCTACTATGTACATAAAGCCAAGGAATTCTAGTTCTTGTGAAAATGTTATTTGAAGCATTAGGGATGTTTATTTGAGTGCTTCACTATCAAATAAGCCTAGTCTAGATAATTATACAGAGCCAATTGGCTTGGAGGCAGTATTGTGGTTGCTCTTCCTTGGTTGTGTTCGTTAATGTTCCCTAGAAAGGCCTTGTTTTTGTGAGGGTTACTTTACCAAGCTTTGCTTTGCTTAGCTTGGTAAAGCAGTGTAGGATGCTCAACTTTGCATAGCTTTTTCCCAATTATATGGGTTCACTACATGCTATTGGAGGTACTTCCTACTTCCTAGCTTGTTATGTTTGAAATGTAAAAGTCAACATCAAGAATAAAAAGAGTGTATGAAATATGTTGAAGTTGCAATTTTAAAGATCTTAAATGAGTGATATGTGATGAGTACAATGGCTGAAATGGATAAGACATCTGTGACTAATTAAGCCATTTGAGACAATGCTACTACATGATGGAGACCTACCCTCAATCTAAGAGTAATGACCTTTGCAATGATTTTGTTGGTATGTGACTCTAGAATTCTATGCAAATTAAGTACTCCAATAAATTGAGAGGGAGTTTTGATAATGCAATAGTAATCTAGCTATTTTTATTTTTTGTGTGAAGTTTGGCTAGTAATTATGGACAAATTCAAACATAGAGCATAACAATGACAAGGATATTGGAGTGCGTTTTTGCGGACCCCTAAAGGATCTGCAAAAATGAGACGCGCCACGCTTTTGTTCGGTGGCACGTGTCCCTAATTTTTTTTTTAATGTTTTTATTTTTTTTAAAAAGGAAAATGACGGAAGGAGTCATCCTTCCTTCCGACTTCTGCAGCGCACGTAATCACGCAATGCGTGGTTAAGCGTGCTTTTTTTATATTTTTAATATGTTATAAAAAAAATCCTTCAAAAAAAAAAAAAAAACAAAACGAAATAAGCAAGTTTCCTTTTTTTGGTCTATTTATATATAAAACTGAGTTCTAATCAAATATTACTTCTTTCTTCTAACCCTAATTATTTTTATAAATATGCCCTAAGAGTTACATATAAAACGGGGTCCAGCGTGGTGCGAGTCCCTAATTTTTTTTTTAATGTTTTTGTTTTATTTTTGAAAAAAGGAAGAACATGACGGAAGGCTTCCGTCCTTCCTTCCGACTTTCACAACTGTTTTTTTATTTTTTTAATCTTTTATAAAAAAAACGAACGAAGTTCCGTCTAAATTTTTTTATTTATTTATAAAATTAAATAAATTAGTTTTACTAAAAAACAATTATCCAATTGAAATCTTTTAAAATAAAAATAATCTAATGAAGTAAATGATTTGGATTATCAATAAATTTATCAAAAACTATTGTCTGACAATTAATCACAATCAACTAAAAAAATTACATACGCTTGATAAAACTCAACAAAAAAATAGTTAAATTGATGTCTTCAATCTTTTGATGCAAACACTTGAAAAGAAATATTATTATTATTATAACTACAAAAAGAAATTAAGAATTAATAGAAATTAATATATGATAACTACAAAACATTTTATAACTTAATTTAAATGACATACCTATTGAGAGTTCAAATTAACTATCAGATGACTGACTTGGTGGTACTCTTTGCCATTGTTGCATTTGACATAGACTTTGACTATAGGGTAATTTAGGTATTATAAGAGCCAAAATATTTGAACCACACGCACCTATAAAAATATTTTTGATAAACTATAATATCCTATAAATATATTATCATTTACATATAAAGCATACCTTGAGATGAAAGCATTTGAGTAGGGGTTTCCATGTACATTAGTTGTGTTGTGAAAGAAAATGACCCCAAAAAATATCAAATAAACAAGTAATATTATAATCCTCAATTTTGTATACAAGTTTTTTATAAATATTATTCATAATTACCTGAGGAGAAGGATTCATGTTTGATGATTCTTGGATCATTTGAGTTGTACTTTCGCTATTAACTCCTGCAAAATTGTGTTCATCACAATTAATTATATTTTACCAAAACTTGTTCATAATTATTATCTTTTTCTTTAGTTGAGACTTGCTTTTTTTTATTTTTTAGTCTCCAAGAAATTCTTTATTCTTTGCTTAGATTGACCATGTTTTCGTTTCACTTTTGGAGCTTGTGGTAGTTGATCTTCACTCAAATCAACTACATGTTCTTGTTCATTAGTGTTATTCTTTCTAGACATGCGTTCTACGCTTCTCATTTTTCCATAATATTTCAGTTCCACTTCTAAATCCAACATTCTTCTTCAGTTAAGCTTGTTAATTCATTAGACATTCCACCCAATGTAATAATTCTTTGTGATATATGTGACAATCTACTATAACGAGTTGTAGCTAAAGGATCTATATCACTTGGAATTACTTCCCCATATTCATCATAAACAATTTGATTCATAATATCTCTTGTCCACCTCTTTAAATAATACTTCAATGGCAAACTTGCAAATTCTAATTTATCAAATAATTTCATGGCATGAGAACAAAGTATACCATAATTCAAATTTTCAACAAGGACATTTCACAGATTGTTCTGAAAGGTAGTACTCCAATTTTTTAACTCTTCTATTATTGTACTTATCCCAAACTTTGTAGGTACAGACTATTCCATCATCTATTTTAAGTTCTAGTTTCTAGTTTAAAACCTCCTTGCATTCAACTTGAAATTCATAAAAAATCTTTTTTGTGTATTTTTGTAGCTGCTTCCTTTTCCACTAGCCAAATTGTTATGAGTTGAGGGGTAGTTTGACGAGTCTTGTTTTGTTGTTTTCTTTCCTCTTCATGCCGACTATCCATTGCTTTAGCATACTGATCTACAAACTCTCTTAAAATAAGTTTTTTGCCAAAATATTCTTTCAAAAACTTGTTCATACTTTCACTGCGTTGTGTAGTAGTCAAACCTGCACAAAAATAACCACGAGCAAATGCATGAGACCATTTGTGGCGTAAATCATATATTCCTTTCAATCATTCATTATTTCTCAGCCCCAATTTGTCAAGTAGATCATTCCAACTCATTTCAGATTCCTCAACAGTCTCAGCATTAGATATACACCAATTTAGTTGTTGAGAAAATGATTTATAATGAGTAAAAACCTTTGATAAGTGTTTAATGACATTTTGGTGAATATGCCATAAACATAAACCATGATGAGCTTCAGGAAATATTGCATTTATTCCTTGTGCAATAGCTTGAGATTGATTTGTGAATATCGAAATTGGTTTTTTCCCGTCCATAGCTTCCAAAAAGGTATTGAATAACCAAATTATAGCATTAGAGTTCTCACTATCTATCAAACTACACCCAAAAAGTATAGTTTGCCCATGATTATTAATACCAACAATAGGGGCACAAACCAAATCATAATTATTTGTTTTAAAAGTAGTGCTAAAAGAAATGACATCACCAAATAAAGCATAATCACGCCTTGATTTTGCATCACAGAAGAAAAAACCTGATAACTTATTATCATCAGTTCTTCTAAAGGAGTAAAAAAAATGTTTACTCTATTGTTTCTTTATTTTGAAATAATCGTAAAGGCATTGTACATCTCCTTTTTTCAATATCTCAACTCGTGTCTTCTGTATCAGATTATCACAATCAACCTTAATAAAATTAAGATTTTGTACCCTCTAGCTTCGGCAGACATATAAGAAAATATTTTCGATGATTGCATTCCCGATGTATGCATTTTCTTAATCACGTTTGCTTGGGAAGAAAATTATCTTTCTGTGAGATCTCAATATATATGTTCTATCAAGTGGAACTAGTTCATGATTATGTTCTGGCTCGAATTTATTTAATCTATATTTATCATCATCTGTAATTCCAACCTCAAACATTGCTTTACATCCATATCTTCTATTTTCCTTTCTTTTTTGTGGAGTGTTTTTCTTACAATAATAACCTTCACATGAGCAACACAATTTCTGTAGTCTTATTTTTTTAGGATCTTTACGACATTTATTTGTACTTCTCTTTTTGACGCTAAAACCAATTCTTTTAGCATAGTCATTATAAAACATATATGCTTCTTTATTAAAGACCATACCAACCCTTGGGTACCTTTGATCAATATTTTCACTTTCATTACGACTTTCTAATTTATTAGTACCACTCGATAGAGTTCGAATATCATTGTTTTCATTCTCTTGGTCAATTGGGATAACTTCTACATCTTCAATACTAAAATCCTCATCATTGATTACAATTTCTACAAAGCAAAATATTACAAAATTAAAGTTATTTAAAAATAATCAAATTCTAAATCAATGTAAGATGAAAGTTTTGAATTTGGGTTCTTGGATAGGGTTATTTTCACTACTCAACCTATATTCTATCTTCTTCTTTTTAATTGTTTACTGTCCTTTTTCTTCACTAAATTTGATTTTCTCCCATTAGTCATTCTCTTATTTTTTAGCTTTCTCTTTTTTCTTTGGATAATTTATATAGTAGCATTTTAAAATTTGAAGTGTCAGGCACATCCCATACCCATGCAGATATTATGAAATGTCAACATGACTACATTGGACTTGAGTAAAGAGTCTTGGTAACATATGTATGCAGCATCTCATGCACCATGTGATGTCCTATATGTGGGTAACATAGGTATAACCACATGCCAATACATGTGCACTTACACTGGTATACCATAGTGAAGGTTCTTTAAATTTTGTAAATTATTATTATCTTTTTTTTTTTTTGAGAGGAAACAAAACAAATATATTAATATAATATGAAAAAAGTACAATAGACACTGACGAGCACCAGAGGTACTACATCATATGAGTAGAAATAAACATCCAAAAGAAGACACACCAAAACCAAGAGAACACAATTTAGTACAAACAACTATCCCAATTACTAACCCAATCATTGACCGAATAATCCCCATTGATTTTAAAAGCTACTAACCACGTGCTAGCCATGGTAATGATGTCAACCCATAAATTATCCACATGTCTAGCTTGATCCTCAAAGACCATTATTATTATCTTTTTAAATTAAAACCTTCTTCCTTTAGATAAAGGAAAACATGTTGGTTTTTAAGAAGATTTTTTTTTTATTGCTTTTATTTGTATTTTTGCAAAAAAATTATAAATAGAACTGGAAGAAAAGGTTGAAATATAATTTTTATACCTCTTTAAAAGGTTTTTCATTTAAGAAAATTATTTTGAAGAGCATAAAATTCCAAAAATTACAGAGACGCCTATTGCTTGGTTAGAGAACTTCCTGACTGATTTGAGGTTAATATACTTAGGCGATAGCGTAGTTGATTCCTTGACAACAATATGTTGGAGTATGGGTGTAATCAGATCGGGTTCAACCCAAAACCCCACCCGATTAAGACTGGTGGCATCAAAATCGACCTGATGCCACTCGACTTCTATTTGGGGGAGGCCCAACCTAACCGACCAAATGCCAAGTCAGGTCGGGTCAGTTTGGTTGCTTGTAGTTGAGGAAAAAGAAGAGAAGAATAAAAGGAAATAAGGGGAGATAGGGTTGCGATTCATTTGCAAGGGAGAATCACAACCCTCCCCCCTACCTCTATGGGTTGGAATTACAAAATATTTTGAAAGAAGGGGAGATTGTGGGCAACGATGCCTTAGGAACCAAAGAATAAGAATGGAGAGAACTAAAAACCATTACCTTCATTCTTGCTCTTATTGTTGTGGGTGAGTGAACCGAACAATGCACGATTGACCGATTTTCGTTATTGCTTTCAAAAGATTTGGTCTAGTCGGGTCGGGTTGGCGGGTATACTTACACCCTATATTGGAGGAAGTTAATTTGATGTATGTGTTTGTTGGATAATGAAAGGAGACTATGGAGATCAGAAGCCCTTATGTGGTTTGTGATATCTTCTAGTGAGTATGGAAAACTTGATATCAATCTCAACATTAGTTTCCTGAAATTTGAAATTGATTTGAAATAGTCTCTTGTAGACCTCCTATAGAACAAAAGGGTATTACCCAGTACATGAGGCTACCGCTATTGCGAAGTTGAAGTTTGGATAAGGGTGTACACAACTTTGCTTCCACTGTAACACATTGGAGACACTGTTTCCACTTTCTCAATTCGAATTTCAAACCCGTGACTTCCAGGTCACAATGGAGCACCTCTAATGGAACATTTTATTTAATTTTAGATAGATTTACTTTTTTGACAAAGTCTCAACTAAGTCAACAATTTAAAAAGTTTCAATGCCCCTCCACTATATACCTTAAATGGCCACCTTGGGGATTTGTTCTTAATATGCCTTGGTGATGATGCCCTTCTATGTTTCACAATGGTTGGATGTCTAATTTAGATTTTGATGAAGTACTTGACAAGTCCAATTTATTTTTTCTTCCTTCTATGTTACTAGAAATCGTACTATAGCCCAAGATAGTTGTGTCAACATGATATAACACCGATGTGGGTATAGGACGTGTTTTCAAACATTGTATGTAGATTCTTCAAAGAAAGATAGAAAGAAAAAGAAAAAGAAGAAAAAAGAAAATGACTATAGGTGATGGTACAATTAAGTTTGGAGAAACAAAAACTTAAATAAAAAGTTGGTTTTCGTATTTTGACTATTTTCACTTTTTAGAACTTAAAAACACAAAAAATTTGTTATGTTGAAACTAGAAATAGCTCTTTTTTTTTTTTTTTTAAATGGTTTTTTAATTTTCACTTTTTAGAGTGTATCCTAGTTTTGAATCACATACCGAATGCAACCTAACATATTAAAAAGATGCAAAAAAGGAAAAGAGGACAAAATATAGGTTTAGTAATAAACATAGCCTCGTCCAAATACCTTGATGTAAAATTTGGATACTTTTAGCTGAGTCCTCACATTTCATATTTTGAAAATGAATAAGTCCGATCTCTACTCGTAATCAACAACCATACCCAAGTCTAGGTGACGAGTTTTCCTTACACAACACATCCTTTCAAGTCATTCGTCAATATTCACCTTTCAAATACTAGATTTCATTCTCTTTTTTGTGTAGCACGGAAAGCAAATTCTTTCATCTTGAGTTGGTTGTGCCATCCAATGTCTTTGCAACTGATGTAAGACATTTACCCTTTGCGACTAATTTTATGTTAATATCCTAGTCCTCATGAGAGTCAAGTAATCATTTGCTTCATATATCTAAACCTGTTTCTTGAGTCATTGAGCCTTTCTTTTTGTCATTTTGGGCATATAGAGGGATCCATAATCTGTTAAGGTCTGCTAGTTTTCTTGAGAGAATACAAATGTACAAAAAAAAGGAAAAAGAATGTATGTGTCGGTGTTGCATTTTATAGTAGGAAAGGTGATCACTACCCCATTTGTAGTACTTAGTACTCTTAGAGAAAATGGTGTAAGACATGATCTAATGTATCCTCTTTTATCAAATGAAGAAGAAAGTAGATCATGAATCTTTATCGTCACATATTTATGGAATTCTGGGTTTTGTAGTCAGAACGAAGGAAAAGGATCTTTGTGAGACGGAAGATGAACCAATTAACTTTTGTTTTTCGAAAGGAAGCTAGAAAGAGACATATGTATTAATAATAAGAGGGATTACTAGAAGATGAGCCGAATTAAGTGATGCTCTAAATTGCAAGGGTTATGGTTGTTTTCTAGTAAAGCCTTTTTTTTTTCTAATGTTCGAGACACTCCTTTGAATCTCTTTTTGATTATTCATACATGAAGAGTGAGCTCTAATTTCTTTTTTTTTCTTTTTTTTTTTTTTCTTGTTCTCTTTTATTTCTTTTGGATTCCTTGTTGGATCTAGGCAGTTACCTCAATCTTTGTTGCATCTATTTCCTTTCAATTTTGTTGGTACTTTTCTTTTTCGCCAGTTTTCAGAAAGGGTTACTTATTTAAAGTTTGGATGATATTTATTTATGAATTTTCTTTTCGTTCCCATTCTAGTAGTTGTTGTTTCTATTTAGAAGATGAATATAGTTGACTTGAGTTTTGGGCCAAGCTTTTTTCATAGAAATTTAAATCTTGATAAAAATTCCTTTTTGCCTTGGTAAAATTATTTTGTGAGATTTCTTGAATTTTGGTAGCATTAGAGAATGAAAGGGGTGGAGACAAATTAATGTTTCTTTAGCATGAAAATGTAGCATAAAGGATTAGCAAATGGTACCAGTGGGGATCTTGGCAGTGATACTGGTGGTAGTTACAACAATTGTCATGGTGATTGTTTTTTCTTGGTGTTAACGATTATCAAAGGTTTAAAAAACTATGAAGCTTGTTTGTATGATGCAAAGTATAAGCCTCGAAGTGGTATAAGGGGTAAGCCTTACATTTTTTAAATTTAAAAAAAATAATTAAGAAACAAAATTTTGAAAATACAAATATCAATAACAAATGAAGAAACTTCTAAAATAAATAGAATATAAACCATTTTTATGTATGCACTGAGCATCAAGTGATGTTTTATTACAATGTTAAGTTTCTTAATTGTTATTAACATCATTAAATACTAAATGAAGAAATACTATTATACTACAAATCAAGTTTTCCTAATTTTAGGTTTTAAACTATTAAGAAAGCAAACAATTAGAAAGCAAATATATTTCAAAAATATTAGGTTTTTTTTAGTTCTCACCGTCTTGTAGCAATATCTAAATTGCAAGTTAATACTCATATTATTGAATAAACTTAAATGTCTATTACTAATACCAAAACTATTTAATATTCCTATGAAACCTTGATCCCAGCCCGACCTAGATAGTATTCGGGTCAGACCTTTGGACCAGGTGGCAGGTATATGGGTAGAGTTTGTGGGGCTTATTACAAATAACTTATAATTCTTAATAATTTCTTCTTTACCAAAGCTATTTGATATTCCTACCAAACCTTGAAGGTTCTTGGACCAGGTATATGGGTAGCATTAACTTTTCCCTAAGAAATAAAAAATAAAAAATCAACTTTTGATACTTAAATTGAGATGAAACTATAATTTGATAAATATTGGGAGGAATTTCCAATGTTTTTGACATAACAATTTGTATGAATGCTTGTTATAATTGATACTTTTAGAAGATTGTCTACATCTTTCCTCCCTTTTTCAAAGAAAAAAAAGATTGTTTACATTGAATTTGTAAGGATGAACATATAAGTCATTTACCCAACATTGTTTTTTTGGAAAGAAACAAAGGATATTATTTATTTATTATAAAACAGAGCAATACAATGTTGAGTCATTTACTCAATATAAAAAAGATTTATTTGAACTTCTTCAATTATATGAGAAAAAGTTAAGAAATAATTTGATAGAAGGTAGTGAATGGCTCTTTTAATAATAAATAGTATGGCTAAATTTTTTTGTAATTACTATGGTTTTAAAAGTCATTTGTAATAAGACCTACAAACATGGCCTGTAGGCTTGTTTCAAAGGCCTAACCTGCATACTAATTGGGCCGGGCTTGAGTCAAGTTTTTATACGTTAGTTCAGCCTGATTTGGACCAATTGATTAATAGAATAAGGCTCGGCTCGGCTCAACTTAAATATCCATACACTTGATTAGGTCTCGAATGGGCTAGATCTTCACCTTTAATGAGAAGCATTGTAACCACAGAAAGGACATTTAGGAAACCCAAACTAAAGTTTGCTAATATTATAAGGCCTAAGATTTGGGCAACACGTGTAGCCAAAAACTTTAAGAAAACAATTGTTTAGAACACAAGTGTATGGTTTCTGAAATCGAGACAAAACGCTTGAACATAATTAACCGATCTATCAGAAGACACATAATTGATATTATTATGGAAATTATTAGGAATGTTTGATAAAATATAATTTGGACTGGTCTTCAAGAAAAAACTTGTTTATGGAGGAATTTGGAGTTTAAAAGAGTGAAAGAATCCTGTCATCATGTTAGATTCACGAGAATTGAGTCATATTCAGGGTCAATTTCGACCATGTACAAAATTATATCTTCTTCAATGTCTCTGGATAGGTTGTTTTCTTCAATATCTTCTTATTTCTCTGTTGAATTTCATTGAATTTTATCAAATTTCAATCAAATATTTTGCATTTTTTACTTGAAAAATTAAACTTTTATTAAAGTTTGTCGAATTTTCTGTCAAATTCTTTGCATTTTGAAATAACCTGAACTCCTTAATTCAAGAAGTTTGACATTGAAAATATTTGCCAAAAATTCATGGAATTATTTGATTTTTCATGCCATGCCACCTAAGTAACCTTCTTCCTTTATTTGGGCTTTGGAACGGTTGCATATAAAGGTAGTTCAAATAGGCCAAGACAGGTAGAGTTTTACTTGTAAATTTCTTAATGAGATAATTTACTCGATCTAGTTTAATTGACAATGTACTTTTAAAAACATTTGAAAAAGGAGGAGAGGGATTTGAGATCTGGAAGGTAAATGAATTTGGAGCAGATGCCATGATTTTGTCTCAAATGGGTGGATATAACTGAGATCATGCTCTATTTCTGGTTTGGATATCGTAGAACAGAGAAAGAATGAAGATCTAACAAGAGAAGATAAAACTGAAAAATGACAGATTTTTTGCATTCTGGAATTAATCCCAAAATTAAATTGGTATTAGAATTCATAACAAATCTAATATCTAGAACTCATATCTGTTAAAAGTACCTCTGAGAACTTACAGCTGACAACTACCAGTTAACTTCCACTAACTGAGCTTCTGAAAACATCACTTGAGTGTCTGTGCTAAGAAAGAGCACTTTTGGGCTTCAATATCTTCTGAAGCATAACCTTGTCAGATTTAGGACTACCACCTTAATGGCTATTTTTAATGATCTTTTTGTTTCAAAAGGGTACTACAGGAAACATGTGGAAGACAGATTATAAATCTATATGCTGTATGATTTCCTCTTTTTGGAATTTGTTTCTGCTTGCAGTATCTGAAGTTGAATAATCTTATGTTAATGATCCCATTCATCATCCCTTTGCTTGCCGACCAACTAAAACTGCCTTATTTGTCCAATTTTCTTCTCTTTAGTCTTCCTAAATGAAATGAATCAAATGATAATGTTGTTTGTTCCACTTCCACTTTTAAAGTTATTAACTCTGGCACATTGGAATTCGCGCATGTTACTTAGGCAGCAGAATTGGAAGTTGAAGCATACCCATTATTGGATGAGCTTACTTCTAAGATCAGTACCTTAAACTTGGAGCGTGTGCGTCGATTGAAGAGCAGACTTGTTGCTTTAACCCGTAGAGTTCAAAAGGTGCTTTTCTCTAGACTTCATTTTTTTTTTCTTCTCTATCTGCTAGTGAATGTTAGCAAGCGTCTAATAGTCTCCTTTTTTCCTAAGCAGGTCAGGGATGAGATAGAGCAGCTAATGGATGATGATGGAGATATGGCTGAAATGTATCTCACTGAAAAGAAGAGACGGATGGAGTCCTCTCTTTATGGTGACCAATCTTTGATTGGATATAATTCAATTGGGGGCGGACAATCTCTTTCTGCACCAGTTTCTCCAGTTTCTTCACCCCCAGATGGCCGAAGGCTTGAAAGGACCTTGAGTGTGGCGAGGAGCAGGCATGAAAGCATGAAGAGTTCAGATAGTGCTAATGAGAACATAGACGAGTTGGAGATGTTGTTGGAGGCATATTTTGTGGTCATTGATAGTACTCTCAACAAGCTGACATCGGTATGTATGCTCTTCTATAATCCATTAGATTTTACTTCATCTTCTTTCTTTTTTCTTTTATTCTTTTTTTGTTGTGACAGAAATTTCACTTCATCTTGAATACAAGTTGATGTAATTACCAATCACACTCTTTCTCTCTTTCCAGCTAAAGGAGTACATTGATGATACAGAAGACTTCATCAACATTCAGCTGGTTTGTAGCCACACCTTTTACCTTCTTAAAGAGCATATTTTTAACTTATTTATGGGATTCTAGAACCATTTAGAGTTTTAAAATTGCCCATTAGGTCATTCACACAAGGACATCTGCACACATAAAAAGCCTAGAAGTAAATGGCACAGATGGAAGTGAATGGCATCATTTCATCCAGAGGGGTTTCCCCCTTAGAGATCGGTACAAAAAATATTGACTGATGGGCCTGGTCTCTGCTAACTTGTTAGTATTTCAGTTCGGAAAGGGAAAGGGGAACCCCTCACAAGAAGATGCCTATAGAAAGTTAGAATTTTCAAGGGTTTTTTTTACATTTATTCCCTCTTAAATTTTAGATATGAGGATTTAGTACTTCATCATTCAATATGTTGGTCTTGGTTCCGATACACTTGAGTTGACTTGCTGAAACCTATTAGATTTTCAAAACTGTCCACAATGCTATGCTTGGTGATCTACAGATAAGTTTGTAGGCTTTTCAGTTCCAGCCATTTCCAAAAGATGACATTCTTGTAACAATTTGAAGAATGATTGACCTTCTTTCCCCTTCCTCTATCCTCCGATTAAACCCAGAGAAGGATGAGAAGGACAGGGACTTGGGCTTGTTGATCAATATCTATCTTTTCTCAAGGAAACATTATCCCTACCAAAAAAAAAAAAAAGAAAGTGAAAAAGGCTATGTGCAATTCTTAGTTATAGATAAACAAATTAGTGAATTCCGGATACATGCCAGTATGCACGTCATTTCCTCCCAAAATTGGATATTGCAGGAACTCCAATGACAAACCTAGTTGCCACCAGATCAAAGTGAAGAGATGGCCTATACAAGAAATTTCTTTCAATCCATCCATTCTCTGGTCCTAACATGAGTCAACCTCGTCACACCTTTCTCATCCTCAAACAAGTTTTTTATTTAATCCAACTGGACAACAAAAGAAACCAGTGTTTATGTTGTGGCTCCTGCAAACCAGGCAGCTTTAATAAATGCATTATCATAAGGCTAAACCTTTACCCATCGAAGTATGGTAACCCTTCATCTCCTTCAGCTAATCTTCCATGCTGTCACAGCCCATGTTTGGAAAGTTTTGGAAAATTTTGAAGTTTATTACTCCGTTAGCTTGTCAATAATTGAAGGGTGTGTCTTGAGGCAATGGTCGAGGTTGCTCCATTTTAACCTCGAGGTCATAGGTTTAAATCTGTAAAGCCTTTCCAATGTTTGTAAGATTGTATAAATCATTCCTTCTCAAGACCCTGCAGCAGCGGGAGTCTTGTGTAGTGGGTACGTTCTTTTATTAAGTTTGTACTCAAGTCAAAGCCTTTCAACTGTGGTAAGAGGGACCAAGATCAACTCATTTAAATGTTAGGGACTAAAATTTAACAAGGATCAAGTACAAGTACCCCAAATTTCAATGGCTAGGTAACAAGAACTTCTGATAGAATCCATCAAACTGCTTTTGCCTCTCAATAAGTCCTAGTTCTGACTAGTTATTTTGTTCGGTGAATTTTACATTAGAATTGAATTATCTGAGTGTTTTTTTTTCATTATATCTTTCCTCTCAGCAGAATGTCTGGGTCTATGATATGATGAGAGAGTTTGTTTCCTTTTGGTGACAGGATAACGTAAGGAACCAGCTTATTCAATTTGAGCTGCTTCTTACAACAGCTACCTTTGTTGTTGCAATTTTTGGAGTGGTGGCAGGTGTATTTGGGATGAACTTCGATATCCCATTATTTGATAAACCTAATGCATTTGATTGGGTTCTTTTAATCACAGGAGTATGTGGGATCATCATATTTTGTTCATTTTTGTGGTTCTTCAGGCATAGAAGGTTGATGCCACTGTAGGTGGAAAAGGTAAAAAAAAAGAAAAAAAGGAAGCATAATTAAGGAATGGAAGAATATTGATGATTTACTTTGTAGATATATACATTTTTTTTATCCGAATAAAAAGTGGAAGCTAATATTAATTGCTAATTCAAATTCCCACTTGTATCTGTCAGAATTTATATCTTTCATTAAAAATGGAAGATATGTATAGCCCCATTTCAAATTGTTGTTTACATATCCTTTATTCAATCCATAACATTTTTTTTATTGCGTCTAATGAATTAAAAATAGAATAATGCTTTTAATATCATATTATAAAACTCTTCAAAAGTAGGATGAAATTTGAAGAACTTTTTTTATAACACTTAAAAAAACTTTTAGGCCAACCAACAGCAAAAAGATAAAAAGTACAAATTTCGTTAGATAGTCAGTTCAACAAACAAAACTTTACCATGTAGAGATTGTCGGCATGTTGAAATGTGATCTAAAATAAATAGTCTTGTAGTTAATTAAGTGGACCCGTGACCCATAGTTCCTAGGATCAGGACATGACATGCAACTTTTTTATAAAGTCTTACAAAGGCCCTCCTAATACAGTAATACTATATAGTCATGTCCATCAACATTATATGAGATACAGTATTATTTATTGGGACCCCACATTGACCATCATATTGTCTCACAGGTTAATGGTACAAGTTCTTTGTCTCTTTTATGTATGTTATTTTATTCAGTTAATGCAATTTTGTAGTACGACATTGAGTTTTCAATTCTATATGACAACTTCAATTTTCATCAAAAGTTTTAACAATAGCACATTCATAATAAAATAATATTTAACAATGTAAAAAAAATGTCGTCATCGTCATCGTATATTTACAATGACATGTTGTAACGACACTATATATCATGTGAAGTCATTAGGATGACTTTTTAATGACACTCAAAATATGTCATTTGCATCATTGTTGTCAATCTCGTTGAATGATGTATTTTACTTGTCGTTTAAGGTTAATTTTCTTGTAGTGCTCGAGCTTACCGATTGCGTTTAAAAGTATGCAAATGTACTTACTCGAAGCAAATCTTATGACTTTGAATTTGAAACTACCCTTTATCCAATTTTATCTAACAATGTCCTGATCATATATTATAATCTATATAGGCTTCATTTTTCTCTACTTACTCAAATTAGAAAATCCTCTAAAAACCTAAAAGTGCCATTTGTTTGTTTGTTTGCTGTGTGGATGTATATACCTAATTGCCCTCGTTTGAAGGCAACTAACTCATTAACTGATCTACCAAACCATCAAATCGGGAAACCTATTTCATGATTTAATATCCCTAGTCTTTGTGTTGCGTCACACGCTTGTCACTTTTCAGCTCCCTTTTTTAAAATTAAAAAAAAAAAAGTTGAAATAACAATGATTAAACCATTACTATCTAAATAAATATACAATTTTACTATATCAAGAATAATATAAGAAGCTAACTTATATATATATATGCCCATTAATTTCAACTGGCGTAACTCGTTTCCAAGATAACTTTAACCTTTGATGACGAAGTAAAAATATATAACAAAACATAATTTATAAGAAAAATTAAAATTATTAAAAAAATTATTTATTTATTTTTGCTCTCATTCTCATGCATGCTAATATATATATATATATAGATAGATAGATAGATAGATAGATAGATATATATAACCATGCCTTCCGCTCAAATCACGTTACAGATATATGTATTGATGTTGAAATAAGTATTGAATATAATTACTTGGTCAGAGTGGCGATATTGGAAGATTAAGATTATTGGGAGTAGCAGTGGATCCATGCAACCTTGTGGAAGCTACCAATATTAATTAATTAACTATCAATCAACTGCATCTGCGTGCCTGGGTTGTTGAATGGGCTATTGTTGCTTGCTCTAGCTAGCTAGCTAGCTATAGCTGTTGGCGTTGAATGGATTTTTGAACTTGGTGACCATCAACCATCTCATCTAGTACTGCATTCTTGTGTGATTAATGCACATGATCAATCAACTTTCAAAATTATCCATATCTACTTATTTATTTAACAATTAAATATTCGAGAAATTCATTTTTTTTGAAGTTATTATTCCTATTTTATATAACTTATGCTATTAACGAATTGGACGACACATTACTTGCCACAATGATTAGATCAACTAATACCTGAGGAATCCAGCTCGGCATGACATAATACCGGTGTAATGTGTCCTAGATGTCAACTTGAATTACAGACCATCAACCTCGTTGAACAGATATTGTAAAGTAACAACACTAGCTCAGGCGAGACGTGACCTACCGACCTTGATGTAATGACCTCTTATAAAGATTATATGCTCGTCTACGGACAACAACAATGTAGTAGCAAACCAGCTCGGTATACTGAGCTAGTGAGTTCTTTGACTACTTAACTGATAAGAACCGAAGGCGAGTTTAGATAAGGATAAGGCGATATCAACTCCGATAAGTTCCAGAAATACTCCTTATTTGGTTATGATAATGCTACAAAAGTTCTTCCAGTCCAACTAGGAGGCTACTTAACTCTCCTAATTCGACTAGGAGGCTGCTAAGTCCTCCTAATCCAACTAGAAAGCCTCTAAGCTCTCCTAATTTGACTACAACAGAACTACTACAGCCAAGGACCCCAGTCTTTATAAAAACTCATCACCCCTAAAGAGGAAGATACGCTATTATTCATTCAGTTCAATACTATTGACTCTATGAAATTGTGAACTGACTTAAGAATCGGAGGGTCTTTGGTTGGTACCACATCGATATACTTTATTATAGCCTATTCTTTTTCTTTCTTTCCTTCTTAGATTAGAAGTCTTGGGCAATCTAATAATCATCTACCTGGGTTCCATCTCAGTACTGTATCCCCTCTATCTTATTATCTATTGATGTTGGTTAAATTTTACACCAATAATACATATAAAAATTTTAATTAACAAAATATGTTTTGTTTTCATGTTGTTTTCTCATATTAATTGTTTCAACAGAAAGACTTAGATTAGTTAGTGTTGCGTACACTAAAAGTTGGCCGAGTTGACTATTGAGCCCGAAAATATAAGATATAATATATTTTTAGTACTATTAAAGAAAATTAAAGTAGGAACCAATTGAGAAGAACCAATAGATAAATAAATATATGGTTTTGGGTGAAAAGCAGGAAGCGGATTTGGTGATCCCAAAATGTAGGAAAGAATCCCGGAAGCCGTTATTTAAATTGGCATTGCACATTTACTTAGTATTATAAGACACAATTTAACACTACTATATATATATATATATATTTATATATTTATAAATAGAGCCATGTATATATTTATATATACAGTACATATATATAAAGTGCCATGTAAGCATGAAAATATTTATATATTATAAATAGAGGGTTGATTTGGAAATGAAGGAGGGGGGATGGAGTTTTGACAGTGAGAGATTAGAGATCTTGGGAGCTGTGACTAAGAGCCATTTAATATGAAAGCCTATTGTCAGCAAATCTGTCACGTAACTCCTCATTAAATACTATGTGACGTACAGGGATTATTTCTCCTCTCTTATCATAACTAAATCATCTCTCCACTTATTAATTCCTCCCACACCAACACTTACCTCTCTCTCTCTCTCTCTCTAACCCAATTCCCAATTTCACCTCCTCAACTAAAAATGAATCGCAATGTTAATGTTAGTACACATATAACATAAATTGATAGTGTCCGGGACTTGGAAGTAGGAGTACACCAGTTGAGTTTTTGTTTTATGTTGTTGGTTTTTATTTTTTTATTTTTATGGTGATCTTCATAGCACCAATATCTTATTTATAATGCTTTGATGACTCATGAAGTATATTTAGGCACCTACTCCCTTTGATCAGGATGGAGTTGTGTATACGTACCATGTAGCTGATCTGTATATTGATGTGAGGAACTCAAGTATACAAATACCCTTTTTTAGTATCTTCTTGAGTCTCTCTATCAAGGCTCATAAATTCAATCAATTGGGTTGAACCAATAGTTATTCAGAAACTCACCTTATTAAGTAAGAGTCCTATAAAGGGCAAGCTTTGACATAATGATTGAAGTTGCTCAAAAACTCACCTCATTAAGTAAGAGTCCTATAAAGGGCAAGCTTTGAAACTATGATTGAGGTTGCCCTAACTGGTTACAGATTTGAATATAAAATTAACCTCTCTACGGTCAAGATTAAAGTGCTCATCAAAGCTTACCTGCTTCCCTGAAAAATAATATTGAAAACCAATAGCTAACAAAAAAGCATGCATGTCTAGAAGATAAGAATCAAAACAGATGGCCAAACCCTTTGACTTGATGCTCTTCTAAATTAGTCTTATATATAGAAGAATAATCCATCAAAGAACAAAATCAATAAGGCTTACATGATAAGTAATATATCTTAATTAACATAATAATTGTATAGCTATATATATATATATATATATATATGTTGATAGGTTAATATCTATGCCCACCATTTCGTCTCATACTACTTTGTCTTATATATATGTACATCACCATTCCAAGGAATAATCCAAAAGAAAAATGCAGGCTGGTGATGATGGTGGTGGTGGTCACTGGTCACAACCCCAACCAACCAATCCTTTTTCTTTCTTTCACCTATTTGAATTAGGACCACAACCTCTACCTCTCTATCTCTACACATATAACACAGTAGAAATTAAGTAGAGAGAGAGTAAAATTAAGCAGAAGCAACTGGGGCTGGGTAGCTAGACTCACTTGTGATGCATTTATGATCCAGTTTTTAATGTTACGTTCTTGATTGCAGGCTACTCTCTCTCTCTCTATTTTATCTGTACACACCAAGGTCCACGCTAGCTGCAAGCTGTAGTTATCTGCTGCTATATATATATATATATATATAAATTACTTGAACACACTTCAAAGCTCTTCCTCCTCTTGTTCCTCCTCTTTCTTATGCCTCATTTGAATTAAAAATCTCTCGAGTCTCTCTCTCATATACTACTATAGAGAGATCTCATTCCATTGTCGGTGGGTGAGTGCCATGGCCACTACCCAAATTACCTTATCAATAATGCTCCGCTACTACTACTTCTTCCTGATTTTAAGCTCATTCTGTTTGGTTCTCATTACTACTACTACTACTACTGGTGCTTCTTCTTCATTACCCAATAATATTGTTCATGAAGAAGCACTTCTGGACAGAATCATTGCTCTCCCGGGACAGCCTGCTGTGTCTTTCTCACAGTTTTCTGGTTATATTACCGTGAACAAGCAACATGGGAGAGCTCTCTTCTATTGGTTAACTGAAGCTTCCTCTGAACCTGAGAAGAAGCCTCTTGTGCTTTGGCTCAATGGAGGTAAAGTCTATTATTCATTTCTAGCTTCGTGATCTCCTCATTACTGCAGTCTTATATATGAGAAAAGAAAAAAGAAATAAGAAAAATAATTTGATTTGGTTTTCTTTTCTGTTATGTATTGCCTTCTTTTCAACTTGGGTTTCTTGCTTTCTTTTTCTTTTCTCTTTTGGTTGGTGATAGCAAGTGTGGAGATTTTAGAGTGGAGGAAAGAAAGTAGCTTAATGGTTGGTATGCTTATGTGTAATTAAAGCAGAAAAAGAAAGAACAATTCAATCTTTCACATTAATAGGATTGAACATTCTTTACCTATGTAATGCTTTCCCTTTATGTCAAAGCATTCATAAAACCAACTTCTAAATTATACCAATCAACACAAAAGAGTTGATTTAATGCACCATACCCTATTTAGGTTCTTCTCTTTTCATCAACATCATCTCAAACGCAAAATCTTGTTTCATTTCATCATTCCTAAAAGAAGAAGAAGAAGAAGAAGAAAGAGATTAATTAGCTAGGTAGCCAGCAGCTAGCTAGCTTGCCTTGAATTTCTCCATAATAATTTCTCTGTTGAATTAGTAGTGTAGTTGTTGGTTGGGAGCACTGTCACTGATGCCAAAATGATGAGCAAAACTATATATCTCTGCTTCTCAATAATAAATGCCCAGCAACACACTTGTTTCTATCCATGGCCCCTCCCTCATCCCAATGCAAACCCCTCTCTCACAGTGGTTGAGGGGCGTACTTAACACCCTCCAAAAACTGACAAAAGCAGCTTTACCATGAAGAGAAAAGAAAATGAAGAACGACCACGCCCTCTCCCCACAGTGCACTTTAGCCCACACCCATTTTTTCATGCTAAACTACGCCTCTTCCGGACCCTCCTCCAAAAAAGTAAAAATATATAAATAAATAAACAAATAATTTAAAAAAAAAAAATTAAACACCATGAAGCCCTCTTCATGAAATCTTTATATCTTTACGTCTGTTTGTTTGAAGCGGGGGTTAATATTCTCTGATGAAAAAGCTATGTAGAGTAAGGATAATGATGAAAATGGCAGGCAGGGGCAGCAGAAGCTAGAGATATACAAATATATTTATATATATAGGCAATTAAGCTTCTTCACATGACTTTACAGAGAAATCTCCTGAACTTCACTGTTTGTGTTCTTAAGAAATATAAAGAAGAAAAGATGCTTGTCTTTTGTCTTCCTTTGGAAAAGTTGCCAGTAGTAGTAGTAGTTGAAATATTGCAGTAAAGGATAAAAATTAAAGGGCATAAATAAAAAGAAGAAGAAGAAGAAGAAGAAACTGTTTATATCTTGCTTGCACAGATGCACTGTTTCTTCTTTCAAACACGCGTTTTCAGAAGTGAAGTTTGTTTTGCTGTGCTCGTGAGTGAGTGCTGACAAGTTTTAATGTGATTTAGATATATCTTGTAATTGCTTTTTCCCTCCCTTGACTTTGAAATTTGGGTCAACCTCCCTTTTTCCTAGACCATCCCAGTTACTTCGTTGAGTAAGACTTGACCTATCTTTTGACTTTGACCTACCTTTGAAAATTTATATTTGATTATTTATTTATTTTAAAACTTATTTTAAAAACCTCTTCGACTTCACTTTTACAGATGGCCACATTTTCTTGAACAATGCAAGCACACCATTAATCAAAGTATCCAAGATCATAGCACAATAGCTCTTCACTTCCCTCACCTAAAAATTGTAACTAACAAACAAAGACCTAATAATAATAATAATAATAATTATTATTATTATTATGAATTTCATAGAAGTTTCTCTTTATAAATTCCTTTATTTTTAAAGAGCCAAAACTAAATTTTGATCTTAAAGAGGGGCACAAACTATATAACATATATCATTATAAAGATACCGAGATTTGATGATTCAAAAATCTATCGGCTTCCAACTAATGGGGGTTGGCTCCAGTGCCTCTAATTCTGAGGTTGTGAGTTTGAAACTTAACTTAAGAGACATGGCCAACGGTGTCAAAGGTATTTACGGCCGTGCCCAGAGGAATTAGTAGGACAAAAATCCTAACAGACGCCGACCTCAAAAATAAAAAAATAAAAAAAATCTCAGCTTCCCGATTTTACAAATGTTATTGTGCAGGGCCTGGATGTTCATCAGTTGCTTACGGAGCGTCAGAGGAAATTGGGCCGTTCCGGATTAATCGAACCGGTTCATCTCTTTATCTCAATAAATATTCCTGGAACAGAGGTACATTCAATTATCCTGCTGCTTATGTATTAATTATTATGTTAAGAGATTATCTTGACAAGCAAATGTATTATCTGATTGGCTATTAACTTTGTATTAGTTTTGTTGTTTGTATAATCTCATTCACACAGATGCAAATCTTCTGTTCCTTGAATCCCCTGCTGGTGTTGGTTTCTCTTATACAAATACGTCCTCTGACCTCAAAAATACAGGGGACAAACGTACAGGTAAGTCATGCATGCATCAGTTCTTTGAAGTTCCTTGCCTATTAATTTTGTAAAAAAGTATAGGCATTTTCACTCAAAAGGAATCCACCATTCAAGAAAGAATGCATGTGAAGCACTAAACAATTCTAAACTATAGCCGAGAGGAATTGCATATAACTTGATTAGTATAATCCGATGGAGCCGATGCAGGGTCTTAATGGTTCTTTGGGCAAACGGGTGTTCGTTATATTCGATAATTTACACCAAATTGAGCAATAGAATAGTTCCTTCTCATTGAAGTAGTTCAATTGCTAAAATTGTTGGTTAAAAATTCATATACATTATATTGTTGGTGCAGCTCAAGATGCTCTAGTTTTCATGACAAAATGGATGTCAAGGTTTCCACAGTATAGATACAGAGATTTTTACATATCTGGGGAGAGCTATGGAGGTATCTTACTTAATTAAACCACTGTTTTGTTTTTGTTTTTAACACGTAGAAAGTTCATAAAGCAGCATAAGTAATTTTGAATTTACAGGACATTATGTACCTCAATTAGCAAAGCGAATCCACGGTTACAATAAAGCTCATTCAAACTCTTACATCAATCTCAAAGGATTTATTGTAAGTTAAAACTCCATTAATAACAATCTACACATGAATCTTTTGAGATATTTGATCTTTCAATCCCAGTTAAAACCATAATATCTCTCTTAAATGACATATCTGAGGACTTTAATGGAGCTATATGCAGGTGGGCAATGCAGTAACTGATAAGTACTATGACAACATTGGAACAGTGACGTACTGGTGGAGCCATTCGATGATCTCGGACCGGACCTACCATTCCATCATATCCCATTGTGATTTCAAGGCCAACAAGACCTCTGAATTGTGCGAACACTTCGTTAACTATGCCATGAACCATGAGTTTGGCGACATCGATCAATACAGCATTTACACACCAACTTGTAAGGCTGTATCTGCAAATGCTACTAAAAGATCAATCAGACTCAAGAACACCCTCTTGACGCGGCGTGCATATGGTTATGATCCTTGTACAGAGAATTATGCCGAGAAATACTATAACAGGCCTGAAGTACAAAATGCCATGCATGCCAATACCACTCATATTCCATATAAATGGACTGCTTGCAGGTTTCTCTCCCCTAATGCCATTCTTCAATCATTATTATTGATTGAACTATTAGATTAATTACGTATTATTCGTAGTAGTATAGCAATTTTATTTGTTTAGATAGTTATATAAGCTGTGTTTCTTCTTTGTATTATTCACATGAACATGGTTTATGATAGAGCATTTCGAATCTTTTGCAGCGACGTTCTGATAAAGAACTGGCATGATTCTGAGTCCTCCATGTTGCCTATATACAAAGAGTTGATTGCTGCTGGTCTAAGGATTTGGGTTTTCAGGTAAAAAGAAAATAGTCTCTCATCACTAATCTCTAATGTTCATCATTCGATTCATTAGCCTAAACGGATCGGATATTATTACCTAATGAATCCGATTATGAATTGGAAAATATATAACATGAAACAGTTGTGAAGTTTTATAGTTGAATTAATTTACTGACGAGATCATTAATTAATATTGATTGGTTTACGCAGCGGGGATACAGATTCGGTTGTTCCAGTTACTGCTACAAGGTTCTCACTCAGCCATCTCAACCTTAGTGTAGATACACCTTGGTATCCTTGGTACACTGATGGGCAGGTCATTAATAAGACTTGAAAATCTTTTCTAATTGGACTAATGTTAATTATCTGTTAATTAATAATATGTTAAGATTAAATCATGTTTGTGTAATTAATTAACGAGTGTGTTCTTTGATTTTTCATGCAGGTTGCAGGGTGGACAGAGAAATATAAAGGATTAACATTTGCTACAGTGAGAGGAGCAGGGCATGAGGTTCCTATCTTCCAGCCAAAGCGAGCTTTTGCTTTGTTTCGAGCGTTCTTGGCTGGCAATGAATTGCCAAAACCTTAAAAGTTAAAGTCTCTCAAATCTCAAGCACATCAGAAATTAATTGGAAAATAGAAGAAGAAGAAGAAGAGATAGACAATTGCCTACACAAGGTTTATGGTACTGGGTGGGTAACTTGAAGGATGAGTTAAAATTTGATTTGAGTTATTATCTATATTCTTAATATTGAGTTCAAGTAACCAAAGGGTTGCTCGGATTCCCCTTGAAAATCATGGGGGAAGGATGAAAAAGTAGGATTAATTATTTATTTGGGCTTTTTTATTGCTTTTTTTTTTTTTTTTAAATCTTGGTTGAAGACGGTAATTGGTAGCATTTCCAATGTTGATTGATATGTTATAACATTTGTTTTGTTTTTGGGTTTCTTCATTTGTGTTGGATTCAGATTTAATTAATGGTCTTCTATATTATCCAAACAATTTATGGAAACCATCAATTATCTTTATTTATATAATTTGCTCAATTTTGAAAGAAAGAAATGCTTTATTGTTGTCTTTTAAGAATCATAATTAACTTTTCATTTTGTCAATGATTTCTTCTTGGGAGTGAGCTACATAAATCATGACCACGTTAGCAACCATGGTTGGTTTGGTGGTCTGAGGGGGACTCAGTCACGAGTTCGAGTCCTTCTTACCAAAACTGTAATTGGGAGAGACGCTCACGCCTTTACACACTTTTAAGTCTGGTGGAATAGTTTCGTCCCGAAAAGAGAGGACACTGCCCAATGCCAGAATCCCAGTGAACAAAAAAGAAAAGAAAAGAGCTACATAAATCATGAAATTTTTTTTTTTTCTGGTATCTAGGTCTCTTCCAACACCTTGCCACTGGTCCCTTTAGATATTTGTAAACCCTCTTTATGCTCCCAAAGAGGAAAAGTTCTCTTAATTGGGATGTACTTTTATTAGTTCTTGAGTATCACATTAATCCTAAGTTACTTATATAAATCTTTATGTTAAACAATAAGTTCTTTGTCATTTTACTTGTAAAGCAAATTTGAAAATTGAAAATTGGATTTATAAAGAAAGATAAGACGAGAGAAAATTGATTAAGATGGTATAAACACATATAATGAATATCTTTTAAAAGAGTGACTTATTAACAATCTAGGACATTGATAGAGATCCATAAACACCTAAAATAATATGTAAAGAGATAATTAAAAAAGATGAAACAAATAGAAATACTACTTACTAACAAAATATTTTTTTTATTAATAATCTAGTATTTGGTAACTCTAATTCTAATCTCTAATTTCTCCAAACTCTAATTGAAATAGAGGTTGAACAAAATTAGAGCGTTTGTGATTATTAAAATTATTGTTTAATCTCTAATTTCTCCAAACTCTTATTTTAATAAGAGCTTATTTTAGTAGAGCTTATTTGAAATGTATTGTTTGTTAACCAATTATGCTTTAATATTTAATTTTAGTTTTGAATTAGATTTAGAGAATTTGGTAATCAACACTTAATTCTCTTATTAGAGGGGTATGTGATGTCTTTTATCAAAATATTTTTTATTATTATATTATTATAATTATATATATAATTTATTTATTTATTTATTATTCACGTGGCAATAACAAAAATAGATAAAATAAATAAGTTATTTGTAAAGATTATTTTTAAATTTTTAACTCATCAAACATTTACTCACAAAAATAATGTAAAAGTGTAAAAAATATATTTATTGCTCCGGAAACAAATACTACTAATCAATAAACAAAAAATATAGTTATTAATAATGATATAGTTGCTTGGGAATGTTATCTCTAACAATAGACATCTCTACGTCATTTGTTTAAGCATTGATTCTTAAATTGCTCTCTTAATCTTCTGAACCATAATCTAATTCAACATTATTATGCTCATATTAAGCAAATAATTCATTTGTAATGGCTTTTTTTTCTATTGAAGTTATGTACGGCCATCGATGCGCACATAATACTTCGTTGTATTAGAAATGAATATGGAGCTATTTTTTATAAAATTAGAAATCTACCCTTTAATACTCCAAAGGACCGCTCAATAATATTTCTCAATGAAGAATGACTATAGTTGAAAATTTATTTCGATTACGAGCTCAAATGTTAGGTAACCAATATCAAACGTTTCTATATGGTGTAAAATATCCACATATAATAGGGTAACCAACATCAACAACATAGTATTTACATGCAAAATAACATCAATTCATATATAAATTAAAACCTTTCAATTCAACTTTAAATGCTAATAAATAACTTCATACAATTTGACAAAAAAAAAAAAAAAACTTCATGCTCAGCAGGAGGGGGACGTGGGAATTTTGTGTTCGAATTACGAATAATTTTCAAAAGAATTCTTGAATCATGAGCAAAGTCTTCCCAACCGGCCATTACATACATGAAAGTCATGTAAAATGCACAAATAGCCATAACATTTTGTGTACATTATTTTTTTCTTTCCCTATATGACATTTGCTCTCCTGTAGGTATTGTAACACTAATGTGTGTACCGTCTATTGATCCAATATAATCCTATTAGATTAAAAAAAAACTTTAAATGTTAGTTTATAATTACTTTCAATATTATAAAATAAAATAAAAAACTAAAATTAAAGAAGGCACAAATTTCTAAAATCTCTTTAGGCACATGTTTAAATGAATATAGTTTTACAATTTCACCTACAAAAAAAGTTTTTTTTTTTTAAATATATATAGAGGTTTATCATCTGCTTGTAGTAGAAGATGATCCAATTATATTAGGAATTATTTTTAACATATCAAGTTTGTATTAATCACCATATAGAAAAACTTGTCACCATTTATAGAATAATTTGTCACCACTCAAATTTAGTAAGTAATAATTAATACAAATAATATTTAATTTAAGTACGGGCAAGGTCTCGAATTTGAGTTCGTGCTCATATTAATTCATTCATTTTAAGGAATAACGCCTAATCGCCTTTATAATTTTCAACTCTAAAATAATCTTTCACCAACAAAAAAATTAACAGGGACACCAAAAGACGGTAGACTAACAAAAAAACAAAAAAAAAGTTACCGCAGACTATCTTAATTGTTTGGACGATCCCCTTAGTTGAATTAAGTTTACACATAGTAACATTAAAGCATTTAATCCCCTTTTAGATATGGACGATCCATTTATGTGGGAAAGTGAGCTCTGACCCACGTGTCAGTCACAAGTAATCGTAGGTTTAAAAGTTAACCAACTTGTTGACGTACACGATATGTATACATGGCCCACTAGTTTATGTACGTACGGCTGGGATAGATTCAATGTATTGTTCTTCTTCAGTTCTTCTGAGTGATATCAGAGCTATCACGTGCTCCTCACGTGATATGACCACTAAAGTAAAGACTAACCCTTTTTTTCTCAACTTGGTTCCCACCATCAAGTGGGACCCACTCGCCGCTATAGTACCATAACCACGTGGCACAAACCCATTGCTCCTCGTCATTTAATAAAGTGTCAGAACCTTAACTGGTAACAATCGTATGTCTGGATGGCGTATAGAAGGTTCTGTACGACCCTCCATCCATCCACGTGTTACAAGTAATCGTAGGTTCAAAAATTTATATATAATCAAATGAAGTCAAAAGATGTAAAAATGAAAAAAAAAATTGATTGATTGATGGCCCACAAAGGGTTTTGGGTAGGCCCATTAGGACTGATAAAAAGGATTTATAAAAGTTAGGATCCTAAAAGTTTAAATTTTTGTAACAGAAGCATCAAGATTTTAAAATTTAGATTTTGGGTTATCTAAATAGCAAATTTTTATGACTTGATTGGCGTTTTGCCTCTCTTTAATAGCAAATTACCTAACCTTTTGGTAATTGTTAAAATTTATCAATCGGTAAAATAATTTATCGATTAGTAAGAAATTTCAAATAATCATAACTTTTTCATTTAAACTCTGATTTGAGTGATTCAAGATGAGTTGGAAAAATCTCCTTCTTTTTCTTTCCAACACGTCTTAAATCATTCAAATCGGGGTTAAAATGATAAAATTATAGCTATTTAAAGTTTCATTCAAGATGAGTTGGAAAAATCTCCTTCTTTTTCTTTCCAACACGTCTTAAATCATTCAAATCGGGGTTAAAATGATAAAATTATAGCTATTTAAAGTTTCATACCTATCGATAATCACTCGGTAAGAAAGTTTTTAACTTTTTTATTTTAACTCCGATTTTAAAGATTCAAAATGCGTTGGAAAGATATTTTTTTCATTTTTCTAACCCATTTTAAATAACTTAAATCATAGTTAAAACTAAGAAGTTATGGTTATTTAAAGTTTACATTCTGATTAGTCACCACGGATATATAAACTTTAAATGACCATAACTTTTTCTTTTTAACTTAGATTTAAGCGATTCAAAATGCTTTAGAAAGAAAAAGAAAATATGTTTGGAACGCATCTTGAATTGCTAAAATTAAAGTTAAAATTAGAAAGTTGTGACTATTTAAACTTTTTATAGATCAATAAACTTTCGTACCGATTAATTATTGGTTATTGATCGGTAAGAAACTTTAAATAGTCATAACTTTCTCATTTTAATTTTAATTTAAGTGATTCAAAATGCGTTGAAAAGAGAAAGAAGAGATCTTTCCAAATCATTTTTAATCACTCAAATCGAAATTTAAATGAAAAAGTTATGACTATTTAAATTTTTTTTATAATTTAATAATTTTTTTTACTAATTGATAAATTTTAACAATTACTAAGGAATCGCATGAGTTGCTATTAGATAGAAGAATAAAACAGTCAGGTACGAAAATCAAATTATAAAAATTAAATTAAAAATAACCAATGAGCTACAGAAGACTTAAAATTTAAATTTTAAAACCTTGATACCTCGCGCATAAAATCTCAAACTTACAGGACCTGACTCTAAAAAACCTTGATACCTCGTGCATACCTCGCGAAAGGAATGGAAACCCATACAACTTTCTCGTAATGGTCCTTCTATCTCCCACCTTTTCTTTGCAGATGATATGACTTTGTTTGCGGAAGCATCTACAGAGCAGATAAAGGTTATTATGATGTGCCTGGATTTATTTTGTGCGTGCTCGGGCCAAAGAGTTAACTACCAGAAATCTCATATATTTGTATCTCACAATGTGGAGCTTGCGGTGGCTCAAGACATATCTACTATCTCTGGTATTCCCCTTACGGACAACTTGGGTCAGTATCTTGGTGCTCCCTCCATTCATGGGAGGGTCCGACCTGCTGATTTTCAGTACATCATTGAGAGAGTGACTACTCGATTAGAGGGGTGGAAGACAAAATTCTTGTCCTTTGCGGGTAGATTGGTTCTAGTTAAATCGGTGCTTAACTCTATTCCCATGTACATCATGCAGACTATGTTGTTACCAATAGGGGTGTGTAATACCATTGATAAATTAGTTCGACGTTTTCTATGGGGAGGGTCTAATGAGAAGCAGGGCGTCCACCTCATTAAGTGGGAAATCATCATCAAACATATGGAGGACGGTGGTCTTGGCATTAAGAGTATGACTTATATGAACTTGGCTCTTTTGGCCAAATTGGGATGGAGACTAATTACAGATAAGAATAGCTTTTGGGCCAGAGTTGTTTCCATGAAGTATCTGCATCGGGAAGCTACTATTGATAGGTTGCAGCCTAAGAATGGGGCTTCCAATGCGTGGCGGGGCATTGTTAAAGCCTCGCCTATTTTACGTAGCGGAGTGCGGGCTCTAGTTCGTAATGGGAAGGACACTCTTTTTTGGCTTGATACATGGGTAGGTGAGGTGGCCTTAATCAATATGAAAATGCGGGATTTGAGTTTGGTGGAGATGTATAGGTCTGTCTCCAGCTATTGGGTGAAGGGCTCAGGGTGGGACTGGAATGCTCCATCAGGTTTACTCCCTTTTGAGGTTATAAATAAACTTGTTGCTGTGCTCTTATGGGATGAGGAGGAGGTTGCAGATGGCATATGTTGGGGAGCTTCTAAGAGTGGCATATTAACGGTGTCCTCTGCTTATACTATTTCTACTGGCACTCTTATGGGAGATCCTAATTCCCTTTGGAGGATGATTTGGAAGCTTAAAGCTCCTCAAAGATGCAAGACTTTTTTGTGGATGGTTGCGTATCGAAAGATCATGTGCAATGCTGAGCGGATGAAAAGGGGTTTCACCATGGCATCTGACTGTATTGAATGTGTGGGATGTATCGAGGATGTTGATCATATCTTTCGAAATTGCTCTAGAGCCGTGCAATTATGGAAGCGTCTATTGCAGCCAGTTGAGTATCATCTTCAGAGCAATTTGGATTTTCAAAGCTGGCTTGCTCATAATCTTGCTGGCGTTACTGATTGTAATGTTGACTATGACTGGGCTTCCTACTTTACAGTTGCCGTGTGGGCTCTTTGGAAATGGAGGAATGATTTAACATTTCGTAATCTTCGTTTTCACTTCGAGTATAACATGGCTTGGCTTAAAGGGAAAGTGGCTGAAATCATTCATGCTTTTCGAGCTAAAGTGGCGGTCCATGATGATGAACTGATAGAGAGGGTGAAGATGGTAGGCTGGTGTGCTCCCAATCGTGGTTGGACTAAGCTTAATACTGATGGATGTCTTAAGAATGCTTCATCGCGAGCAGGGGGTGGCGGTCTTCTCCGTGACTATCGTGGTATGTGGTTGAGGGGGTTTGTGGCTAATATTGGTTCTTGTACTGCAACTGAAGCTGAGTTATGGGCTGCTGTTCATGGCTTACGTCTTGCTTGGGAGGAGGGCCATCGTTCTATAGTTTTTGAAACAGATTCGGCTATGGTGGCTGGTTGGTTAAAAGGCGACAGTATGCCGCAGCTTAGCCTTTCCAACTTGGTAAATGAGTGTAGAAGACTCCTTCAGAGAGATTGGATAGTTCAAGTTGAGCACATTTACAGAGAAGGTAATAGAGCAGCAGACTATTTGGCTACTGAGACTTTGAAGTTCAATCGGGGAGTGTGTATCCTGTCTCCCCCTCCCCGTAGGTTATTTAATATTTTGATGGACGATGCAACTGGGGTTACTTGGCCTAGGAGAGTTCAAGATGTAGTGTGCTAGTTTCTTATTGGGTATTCCCCCTCTTTTCTTTTCCAAAAAAAAAAATCCCCTGATAAAATGAGCTGTACGAGCGTGCCATCCGGCTTCTTTGCCATTCTTACCACTACAAGAACAAGAAGAAGAAAAGAAGAGAAGGCTTTGAAAGACCGACAACAATAACTGCAATCATTTACGGGTCTGCCAAACATCAGAACCTAACCCCAAGAAAAAATAAAACCATCTCTAGACTTCGAAAAGTACCATCATGATCTAACGGCCCATATCACCCCATCTCACCGTAATAACGTGTTTTCGATGTACCTGATCATCAATAATGTTTCTTACAGTTAAATACGTAGTTTAACAAACTTAATTGACTCTCTCTATAAATAAAGCAGAGCTTCTTCACACTTTTGAACTGTGATACAGCATGAACATGGCTTCTTCTTCTTCTTCTTCAGAGCTCTTTGTTCTTGCTACTATTTTCTCTGCGATTATACCATTAATGGCGAAACCTGCAACTTTTTTACAGGATTTTCACATAACATGGTCGGATTCACATATCAAGCAACTGGATAACGGGACTGCAATCCAACTTCTTCTTGATCAAAACTCTGGTAGAGTACTACTAATTCCAATGACTACCCATCTCTAATTTTCTCCTTATAAATCACATGCACTTTTGTTTTTAACAGTTTTGTTTTTTGTTTTTTTTTTTTTTTTCATTTAAGGATGTGGGTTTGCGTCGAGGAACAAATACATGTTTGGGCGTGTGAGCATGAAGATCAAGCTGATTCCGGGGGATTCTGCTGGGACTGTCACTGCGTTTTATGTATGCATTAATTTATTGGGAAAGTTGAATCAATTAATTTAGAATTTTCTCGGTTTGTTGTTTTAATTAATGTTGTGGGTAATATTGAATAAAATAATAGATGAATTCGGATACGAACGAGACAAGGGATGAGTTAGATTTCGAGTTCTTGGGGAACAGGACAGGGCAGCCTTACACGGTTCAGACGAATGTGTTTGCGCGGGGGAAAGGAGACAGAGAGCAGCGAGTGAACCTGTGGTTCGACCCATCAGCTCAGTTTCACACGTATTCCATACTTTGGAACCGACATCATATTGTGTGAGTACTACAACCCAACTCTCATCTTCTTTAATTACTTTCCCTTTTCTTAAATTTCTTTTTATTTATTTATTTTTGTTATTTTCTCTTGGGCCAGGCATATGGTGCCCATTTTTGAACCCACATGTATTTAATTGCAACATTTTATTAAGTTCTTTGTTTTATTCAGTATTAATGATCTAATATTTGCTATGAATATTTTATTAAGAGAATAATTCTATTAACTTAAAAATTTACTAACTGTTGTGACCACCGACACATGCAAAAAAGTGCGGTTTATCTGAGTAAATATTTTAGAGTGTGAAAACAGCTTAGTAAAGCGAACACTAAATGCAGCTATGATGAAGACGAGTGTTGAAAGAACTGTAAGTTTGTACTGTTATATCATTATCTAAGGTTCAGAAAATTTCCCACATGTAGTTTAATTATGAGTGAAAACCATATTGTTTTCTAATATAATATTTACAGATTTATTTATTTTTAGACTATACTAATTTCTATTTCCATTTAGTTTTCTTAGAGTTTTATATTGTTTGGCTGAGGAAGTAGAAAAAGTTGCATCATCTCTTTTTGGTTTGTTGGACTTGCATTATTAAGTGAAGTCATTTTCATCATCCCTCCCTCATTGAATATAAAGCTTATTCTTTTATTGGTAAAATATATTAATAATAAGCTTCTTATCAAATATATATTATGGTGGAAGTGGATCATCATTCAATTTTTCTCACATGCATGATATATATATATATGTGGATTCTTTAATCCACAAATTCACTCAAATAAATAACAAAAACTAAGAAATCATGAAAGAGAACATCAATACTTCCAATATTATGATTAATTCCAAGACTATTTTTCAATATCAATATGCTAATGGTGTCCACAAGTGAGTCATGTCACATGTGACATGCCTTAAAATTGATGTGGGTTATATATATATATGGGGCCATGCATGCATGGAGGTAGGAGAGACCCATTACCATTTTGTAGCCTTAAAAGGTGCTTTTGCCTTTTTGGTGATATATGAAGACAAGAATTAGAGGCACTCAAGAGCATGGTGGACCATATATATATATATAAGGATGAGGTTAGGCTACAAACTTCAATGCCAATTTCAAATAACCCTAGGTTCAAAAATATTCTAATTTTGCTCGTAACCCAATCTCATCAAATAGTTATAATAAAACTCAAATTTTCAATTGACCTTATTGGTAAGAGTTTTTTAAAAGTGTTTTTTTTTATAAACGTTTTTTTAAAAAGCGTTTTTAGAAAAAAGTCGATCTCTCTCAATTTTTTTTAAAATAATAATTATTTTTTTTTATCACAGTTTAGTTAAAAGTAAGTGTTGTCAAATATTTTTAAAATTATTTTTATTTTAAAATTACTTTAAAAAAGTTCTTCCACCAAACAGAATCAGTCTCATTTTTAACATAGAATTAGAGAATTGATAAAGAGATTTTTTTTAAGGAAACCCTAATAAATACATGCATTGAATTTTAGCATAATTTGTCTAAAGACATAATCTCATATCTTTATCTTTCTTCAGTTTGATCTAAAGTATTAAATTCTCATCTTTGTTATTTTTTTTTTTTATATAACAAGATTCAAATCAAACTACATCTCATGTGGGCCCTCATGTAGGGAAGAATATCTTATCTTACCTTTTATGTGAAGCACTCACCATTCACAATTTCTTGACCTTCCAAAACCTTCATCTGACCCCACCACTTTGACCCATAATCACTTAAAAATAGTAATAACAAACACCAGATAAGACCCACCAAATCCAAATCTGCAACGTCAAGTCTTCCTTGTGATCTGAAAAATTCTACATTTTTAATTTCTTCACTATTATTAATGATGTAGATTCTACGTGGACGACGTGCCAATAAGGGTGTTCAAGAACAACGAAGCCATGGGAGTACCGTATCCGAGGTTACAGCCAATGGGTATATACTCTACTCTATGGGAAGCCGATAACTGGGCGACACGTGGAGGATTGGAGAAGATTGATTGGAGCAAAGCGCCCTTTTATGCTTACTACAGAGATTTTGACATTGAGGGGTGCATCGCGGCCGGACGAGTGGGGTGCAGAAGCACGTCAAATAACTGGTGGGACGCACCTACGTACCAGCAGCTGGACCCGGTTCAGGCCAGGAAGTACCGGTGGGTCAGGTTGAACCATATGGTCTACGACTATTGCAGAGACAAGTCTAGGTTTCCGGTACCGCCGAGAGAGTGCTTCGCCGGAATTTAAGCCGGAAAATGGATGGTCATCGGAATAATAAAATCTGTAAATTACAGATAATGTGTCTTTTCTATTGTTGTTTTGGACTAAATTGTGTGTCTTTTGAAGTCTATATAGCTGGTAGTAGCTCAATTGTCACAATTTGTCTTGTATCTTTTTGGTCTTTGTTCATTGGTTGATTCAGAAAAGTTAAAAAAAAAAAAAGTAGTGATTTTGTTGGTATGTAATTTGTACTGTAAAAATTATTAAACTAGAAAGTATATTTGTTTGGATAATGATGCCCATGGAAATGAGAGTTATAATGATGTTGGATATGGGTATTTTGGTCTTTACATTGGATGAGTACTCAAAGGTTATATGTAAATTTGCCTCAAATTAACAAGTAGATGTACTGGCTAGAAGGCGAGAGGAGTCTATTGATAATAGTTTGTTATATATTATTGGGTCATTATCTATCAGTTATATTTTTTAGGTTGATTTTTAACAGTCTTGATGCAACAATAAGTGCAATAGTCATATAATCAGGTGGTTACAGATTCAAACCGTAGAAACTTCTTATGATGCAAGTAAGGTTATGTATAATAGCTAGACCAAAAAATAATCCAACCTTTCTTCACAATGCAACTAAGTAGGAGTTTCAATGACCCAAATATATATTATAGCTAAATTAATAATGTAATATATGCAAATATCTGAGGAGTATTGTACCTTGATTTATGCTGAAGATCAAGAAAATAAGAAATTTTGTTGTGTCGGCAGACTTTTTAACTTTCTTGAATGACACATTTCATTATTTATTGGTGTAATCTAAAAAATGTTGTTTTTATAACTAAATTAAGTGGCTGTAGTTTAGTGGTAAGAATTCCACGTTGTGGCCGTGGAGACCTGGGCTCGAATCCCAGCAGCCACAGTTCTATAATGTAATTTTTTAAAAATTTTAATCATCAAATGTAAAACCATTTCTGAAAAGACATTTTGCATGTAATATAACTTTTTTTCTACCATGACAACGTCCTCCGGTAAAATATGATTTGAGTGACATTCTTCACCATCAAAACACACAAAAGATAGACCTACTTTTTCCCACCATCAAAACACACAAAAGATAGACCTACTTTTTCCCAAAATAAAGCATTATATTAGCTCATCATCATCATCATCATCATCATCATCATCATCATCATCATCATCATCATCATCATCATCATCATCATGTCTCCTCTTTAAGAGTATTATACAATAAAAAATAATAAAAGTAATGAACATATCAAGTTCTTTCACATTTCACAGTCTTGCAATCAAACATGAGCATCACACCATCAAAACATGCAGAGTTGAGACTTACGACGGCAATCGAATCAAACCCACACTCAACAAAAAAGAGCTATAATTTAGTGCAATTGGGGGACTTGCTCATCCTCTTCCTCTCCCACACATCACCAGCATCAAGAGTGCATTTTTCATCTTCAGTCACTCTTTAAGCAACCATGGTCAATCATTTGGAAGCCCCTGCATCATCATAACAAATTATTTAAATTTTGACATACTTTGAACTTTATATTCATTATTTAAAAATAAAAATAAAAAAGAAGAAGAAAAAAACTGATTTTAGTCACTTATTTTTACATTCAAAAGCTTGCATTGCTCATGCTATATCAAGAATCTAATAGCATTCTCATCAACTCAATAAATAGCCATCTATAAACCATTAAAAATAATCTAACAACATCAAAATACCCTATTAATAATGCACACTACTCAGTACACCATGTACCACTAAAGTAAACTGTAGACTATCACATCAATAAAGATTAAAGACCATAAAATTAGGACTTTCCTTTGTCCCATCAAATATCTAATAAAGAGCATAAAGACTACACAGTTCATTTCTTTAACATCAAGATCATGTCTCAAACCTTTTTCTCTATCATAGCTTCATATTTGCCAATGGATATCTTAAATCAATAACTTTGTTTACCGACAATTTCAATCCATATAATTGGTGCAAATTTGATTTGATTTGATTTGCCCCTCGTTCTTATTGTAGATGTGATCTTTAAATTTGAAATTACCCTCTCTCTTTTTTTGCCTTTTGGCAGTGTTTACTTAGTAAAAAAAAAAGAGCAAGTTACACCGAAGAAAGAGGTGTTAGTTGTAAATGCATCATTTCCTTACAAGATTGAACCACATAAGACAACAAATTTCACAATAACATATTCTTTTTGATAACATACCATGCAGAAATTGTTCCCAACCAATAAATGTGCCAACTACTAACAATGAACTCCTTAAGAATCAAAATTTTGCAATTTTTTTCTTTTTGATGTGGAAGGACCAACTTGGAGTTAGTGTAATGGCTAAGAACCCGCCTAAGGATGGAGGAGTCCTCGAGCTCAAAGCTCATCCCAATTGGGCCACTCCCTATAGGGTTTTTCAGCATGCGAGGATAGTGAGGTTCACCCATATCTCGAGGGACTACTTGATTGTTCTAAGAGACCCAAATACCTTCAAATCACAAATAAAAATAAATCTTGCAATCTGGCAAAGGAAAGAATGTTAGATAGATATCCTAAAGAGCAAAGAACCAAAATTACCTCTCAATTGAAAATCAATCCATTAGCACATCTTCTCCCTCTGCACTCTCCATCACTAGAGGCCCCTTCATATCACCATTATTAGCACTAAAAAGCTCCATGGCAGCTTTCTGAAGAAACTCTTCAGCAGCTGCTCGAACAGAATGTTTCTCATTCAATTGGCATTTCCTCTTCTTCTTGGAATTCCTACCGTCCGAAGACCAACTATTAGCTTTCCCTGAGCTTATATCCCTCATACTTTGCTTCTGCTCTGCAAAGTCAAAACATTCTTCAACATCATTGGAAACCCCCCCCCCCCCCCTCTCGAAATCCCCATTTTACTATAAAATCCAAGAACCTAAATCACATACCAGCAGTAAGATCAGGTAGGGAATGTTCAATAAATCGTGTTGCCGCCTGATGATTCAACGTGGTAGAAGGTCGCAATGGCGCTGTTGAAATAAATTTAAATTCACAATCAAAGAAATGCCCAAAAAAAACACCACTAACCGGTGAATCGAAAAAAAATAAAAAATGGAAGAATTTTATCAACAAATTTCCTGGTATAAGAAGTGAGAAAAGATAATACCTTGGCTCAAAGCTATAGCCCGGTCTAGTTTATCTTGATACAAACTCAACCTCTCCTACAAAAATCCATAAAAATTTTAAATAAAATCAATTAAAACATCTACATGATAGTTAATAATAAAAAACAAGCTTGAACAAAGAAGAAAAATCATAGAAAACTTACAAGCTCTGTTTTAATTGGATGATCATCTGGATGAATTCCACTACATCTCAACCGCACTATTATAATAAACAATCAAATAACACCAAAAAAACCCCAAAACTCAAGAACACACACACACACACACACACACAAAATTAGATAAAAAAATGTGAAAATTCTGAAAGATGTTTACGTGTTACGAGAGCGGAAGCAGCCTTGGCGAGGACGAAAAGCGCTCGGGCGCGCTCGAGAGGCGACATATCGGAAAGAACATCTACGTCGGAATCGGCCAAGAAATCGGTCAAGTGAACACGAAGCTCCTCCGTGTTCGCTAAGCTTCTTGTCGCCGCCTCCATTACCGGTTCTGGAATCACTGAACTCTCGTTCTCGCCTCCTCTTTTGCCCTTCATCCTTTTAATCTCAATTTCTCAAGGTTTCTCTTCTAAGATTTTCTGAAATCTGAGAATTTTTTTTTAGGGTTTTGAAGAATCGAAGCGGTAGAGCGTGAGATTTTGAGATTTTAAAGTTACCTAAAATAAAATAAAAATGGGCTAAAACTTACTAAAAAATTACTATTTTCATTACCTTCTAATTTTTTTAATTTAATTTATTTTTTGTAAGTTTACAATTAAAAATAAAAATTGAAGGGTCGTGTCAAGTATTATTGGCTAATAATTTTTAAAATAGTGGAAAAAGATTTGAAAGATAATAAGTTAACTATGTTATAAGCAATTTCAAACTTGTTATGCAACACTTCATCATTAAGCCATAATGTGTTGCTTAATTTTGTTAGATTATTGAGGACATGTCCAATAAATCGTAGCTTTTTGTTCGACTGTTTTAGCATTTTGCTTTGGACTTGTATCTTTGTGCTTAAGATGTCAAGGCACTGCCCACCCCCACCCACAACTTTCTTGGCCTGTATGTATGTACTTTTTATAAAGGATTACTCAAATAGTTAAACAGCAGTTACATCATTAACAACATTAAGCAAAGGAAAATACTTAAAAATATCACCATGAATAAGCAGAATGGGGAAGTCCCATAAGAGAGAGACCCCTTATGGCAAGTAACCTACTTGGGTATGAGATAAGTTCTCATCTTCTTTGCCACACAATTTCTTCTTCCCCTTCAAAATTTTCCAATGCTTCCTCAAATCTCTCTTCATGTGCATCTTTGTTGACACAAGTGCCACCATCATCGTAAGCAGCTGCAGATGCAATTGCGGGAGAATTTTCCATCCTCGCACGCAGCCGAACCATGTGTTTTCTCCCCTTCCGGTGGTTACCCATAACGATTTCACTATGGCAGCCTATTTGACAATCTTCACACCAAAATTTAAATTTTTTCTTCAAATCTTCTGGTGGCAGTTTTTCTTCCTTCTTTCCCCAGTGTTCTGAGCTTGGAACTTCAGCACTGTTCATGTGCTCAATAGTTTTATCATCAGCTTTTGTTTCCAATGCTTCAGTTGCCTCTCCTCCTGTCTCCTTGTTTTCAAGTGAATCCAATGCTTTAATTGCCTCCTCTTTACCCTCATCCACTGGAAGTACTTCTCCTTTACCATTTGTGTTCTCCATTGCTTCTTCGCATCTCCCTACAGAACCATTTCCTTTCTCACTAGTAATACCATCATTCTGGCTGGCGCCAAAGGAAACCAAGGAAACACTGTTCTTTTGTGCCTGCAACCGGACCATGTGCTTCTTCCCCTTCTGGTGACTAGCCATATCATTTTCATGGTGGACACCAAGTTGACAAAGTTCGCACCAAAATTTAAATCTTTTCGTCAAATGTTCAGGTATCATTTTTTCTTTCTGCTTGTTTCCAAGTTCTGGGCTTGGAATACCAGTATTGTTTGCTTGCTGGATGGATTTATCAATTATTTTTTCCAATGCTTCAGTTGCCTCCATTCCTGCCTCTTTTTCTATGGGTGAATTCAATACTTCCGCTTCTGCTTCAGCCTCTTTCACTGCATTTGCTTCCTCATCCACATTTTCCGTTACTTCCTCGTAGGTGTGTTCGGAACTAACTCCTTCCTCACTAGTAACGTTGAAACCAAGAAAAGCAAGAGTCAATGCTTCAGTTGACCCTGCTCCTGCCTCATTGTATACCGGTGAATCCAATACTTCAATTGCTTCTCCTTCAGCCTGTTTCACTGCATTTTCTTCCACATCCACATTTTCCATTACTTCCTCATATGAGTGCTCAGAACTAATTCCTTCCACACTAGTAATGCTGGTGCCAAGAGAAGCAACAGTGGCAAAATTGTTCTTTTGTGCCTCCAGCTGAGCCATGTGTTTCTTCCCCTTCAGGTGACTGGTCACATCAGTTTCAGTATAGCAGCGAACATGACAATATTCGCACCAAAAGTAAGATTGCTTACTATTCACATCTTCTGTCATAGGCTTTTCTTCCTGCTTATTATCACTTTTCTTTTGCCATATAACGGAATCCCCAGAGTGATCGCTAATGGTTCTATTTGCCATCTGTTCTGCCTCATTTGCTTTGAAATCCTGGTGACTAGCCACATTAGTTTCACTAGTGCAGCTAGCATGACTATCTTCACCCAAAATGTTAGAATGTTTATTATCCACATCTTCAGTCATAGGCTTTTCTTGCTGCTTATCAGATTTTTTTTGCCATATAGCGCGACTCCCAGAGTGATTGCAAGTGGTTTTGTTTGCCGTCAGCTCTACCTCCTTTGCTTTGTGATTCTGGTGACTAGCTACACCAGTTTCGCTATTGGAGGGTACATGACTATCTTCACCACAAAAGCTAGACTGTTTCTTATTCACATCTTCTGTCATTGGCTTTTCTTCCAGCTTATCAGTTTTCTTCTGCCATATAGCAGGACCAACGGGGGTTTTATTTTCCCTCTGGTCTGCTTCCTTTGCTTTGTGTTTCTTTCCCTGGAAATGGTTATTCAAGTCCTCCTCACGTGTGGCAGTCAACTGACAGAGGGCACAAGTCCATTGCTTTTTCCCATGGTCTGATTTTGGATTGCCGGAATTGTTTGTATGCTTGAAGGCGCCATCAGCTTTCTTCTCCACCAATTTAGAGCCGCCAGTTCTTTTGTTTGCAGCTCTATTTGCCTTCAGCTCTGCCACTTTCTCTTGGTGCTTCTTACCTTGGAGATGGTCATTAAGAGCCTGCTCACATGGGACACTCACCTTACAGAGAGCACAGCCCAACTCATTGGGGGGTTTCTTCTTTGGACCAGCTATATTGAGCTTACTTTGTCCTACTGCAGACACTTTCCCATTTGTCGCAGGAATATTGGAGCTCACTGGCTTAGCCTGCAACAAATAATTGGGAGCAGTTCCAACACTTGGAATGTATAAAATGAACATCATGTAAATAAATGTTAAAAGCCACAGAAAAATATGGGAAATAAGTTTAAATATTCATTCTAAGTATGAAGCAATGAAGCTTTATTCTATGATCTATCCTATCTGTATTCAGAAAATCAGAGCAAAACAAATTCATTCCACCTCTAACACAAAAGTTACTGCTGCAAATGGAAATGAAACAACTGATACATTAACCAAGTTCGTTTTGGTTCCCCGAGGACTCCAGGTGGGCTACTAATTTTACTCTTTTTTTTATTATTAACGAATCATCTTGTTTCTTATTTTTAAAATAATAAAAAAAAACCTACAACTTCTTTATGTTGCATCAGGGAAGAAAGAGGTCTTTTGAGTTCATTTTATTTCTACTTAGAAGAAATGCCAAGAACATTATTATGGCTTCACCTATTGGCATTTGATGAGGCGAGGCTCATAACTAAATTAAATTGAAACAATCTTTCCTTAGATAATAACTTTGCATGTGGTGTCATTGCCTAGTGTAGATTAGGTACTTTGGCACCATATCCTCTTCTGCCAACAACTTAGTACTATTTTGATATTTTCACTCTCACAGCTTCTGTGACTAAGGGTGCAAATTAGTTGGACATTCAGTCCAAGTTTCTGTTGTAATGGCAGATAAGTATGTAGTCTTGATTAGGCATTACAGAAGGGTTTCATCCTATGATCTCAAGCATGTATACCGAGTGTCAAACCATTTTATCAGGAGTTCAGCCCCCAGGCTACCAGGTCTTATTGCAAATCCCCTACCACACAAAACTATCCTGATTTATCAAGCACATTATGGATTTCAACTCATTTCTAGTCAGTTCTCACTGCAAGTGGTACACCCACTTAAACAGACGTCCAGATTCTTAAGGCATTTCCTATCTCACGGCTTTCAGCATTGCCGCATCCATGGCAATATGGATTCAATTTATACAAAAAGAAAAGAAAAGCAAAAACATCTCACATTTTATAAAGAAGATATGATTGTTCAGATATAGAATGCACATGCAGTTCAAAATGTCTTACATAGAACTTATTGTCCTGAGGTTTATAAGAGTACCATTAAGTGACTTCCAGTAATCCTAATTCTACTAAGAAACAAATATTTAAGAAGGTAAGATTAATGATAGATCATCATACGTTCATGACACTATTGCTTTTAGTAGTAAGTGAAACGTTGCCTTTTAATAAATGCCGACTTAACCTTGGATAAAGCGGAGCGGAGGAAGCAGATTCACGTAGCCGCCCCACCCCATGTATATAGTTTGGGAAAAGGATTAGTTAAGTTAACATTCCCTTTTAACTGAATCAATAATTATCCACTGAATTTTCATGACAGATTTAAGATAAAATGGCCAAGTGTTTGTCTTCTTCAAACTGCAGGGGATTGTATAAAAGAAACACATTTCCGAATGAATAAGAAAGAAGAGATACAAAGATAAATTAAGAAGAATGTCAAAAAGCATCAAGGGAGTTTCTATTCTAAGAACATTACATACACAAGTAATTCCAAAAGCATCAAGGTGGAATGTCTAAAACCTAGATTTTCTAACTTTGCAAGCATACCAATTCACGTGCATAACAAGAAAGAACAAAATGGAAAAAATAAATAAAAGATCAAAATAAAAACTTACCAAGAACACAACTTTTCCTACTTGTGGTTGTGGCGTCGTGTTACCAACAGGATTTCGCTGAAACGGCAAATTCTCAAAGTAACCAACTTCAGACCGACCAGGAAAAGAAGCCAATAATCTTCCATCAAAACTAGACGAACCAGATAAGCCAATCCCCTCCGCTCTTCGAATCGCCAGTTCTCGCTCCATCGCCATTTCTCTCCTCACTTCCAATTCCAGCTCTCTCCTTCGCATAATCTCCTCAGCGATGATCTCTTCTCTAATTCGTTCCTTCTCCAGTTCCCTTAGACTCGCATTTCTCATCATAATCTCAGAATTCATCGCCAATTCCGCTGAACAAAATCCAACAAAAAAAAAAAAGAAAAAGTTAAAATAAAATAAATAAATAAATAAAAATAAATAAAATCGTGGCTTACGATTAAAAAACTGGTCGGGGAAGTAGTTAGGGCTTGGTGGGGGTAATGGAAAACCACCAAAGTTGTTCATGGCGGATGCAGAAGAAGAAGAAGAGATTAACAGAGGATCGAAGGATCTCTGAGAAGAAGAAGAAGGAAAGTAAAGAGTCGTCGATGGAGAGTCAATGGCGTGGGACTTCTATGGTGTTTAGCCGTTTGATATTAATATAGTATTATAACAAAGGTTGACGTCTGATGATGATCATGGTATGCGTGATTTTACCATGTTCCAACGTAACACGAAGCTCGATCTTAGTCGCGAAGGTATATATGTACGGGGGTTCGTGTTTGCGTGTTCATTTCCATCCAACGAACACGGAGCGGGAGCTTCATCAAGAAGGTACACGCGGCTATGCCATCGTACACACGGTATCGGGTACATACATATATTACACCACCATTATCATAATTTTGTTATAGATGTAGTTACATTTTATTTATTTTATTTTATTATTGTTATTATGATTTACTGAGAAAGTGTGAGAAGTGTACAACTTTCAGTTTCAACACTAATATTTAAGAGTTTTTTTTAAAAAAAACATTAATAATTAGCGGTCACAAAAAAAAGTGGTCCTGCTAAATCCTAGTAAATTTAGGTTGGAAATTTTTTTTTTTGGTTTGTACCTATTTATTTTAGAAAATAAATATTTTTTTTGGTTCGGGCCTTTTGATCTTGCCATACGATTTCAATACTTTGTAGCGTATGCATTAAGGTCGGTCCTAACTATTTAGACTCGGGCAAGAAGATAAAATGAGACCCTTTTATATATTAACTAATAAATATTTTATAAATATCGTAAATACATTAAAAGTTACAAAAATAATCTACGGATTGACATGAAAGTCAGGGCCGCTTCTCATTTCTTTTGTGAGAATTTGATGATCTATAAACTGTCCCTAAAGAACGATCGACAATTAATATAATAAAACTACAAAATCAACACAAATAAAAAAACAAAAAAATATGATTAAATTATAGAAATAGTTTTTTTTTTTTTTAAAAAAAGGTTGGTGAACAAAGATAGTGGTAGACAAGTAGAGAAAAAAAATTGATTCAATCGTAATGTAGAAGCTGTTAAAAATAAAAAAAATAAAAATAAATCACTAGCGGATAGGGCGGAACAAGAAATAGAAGGAGAAGAAGAAGAAAAAAGAAAAAGAAGTTATAGACTGGACAAGGCAGTAAAAGAACAAGAATAAGAACAAAAAGGAGTCACCGATCACAAGATCGTTGCCATATTTATTTATTTTATTTAAATTACAGTTATCTTGACACACTTTAGGGTTGTAGATTGCGATAAAATTTACGAGATCTTTATTTTCGAATTCCGTTACCAGTGACGAGATTGTTGTTGTAAGATTTCTTATTTGAAATTATAGGTGTCTCGACACTTTAAGGTTTTTGATTAAGGTAAGATTTTGAATTGCGATAAGATTTTAAGCATGAATAAGAAGTAAAGAAAATAATTTAATTAAAAAATTTAAAAATGAGTTAAAAATAATATTAAAAAATAAATATAAAATTAACATCTATATATATATATATTAAGTTTAAAATAATATTTAAAAACAAATATAAAAAAATATATAAAATTAGCCTGTATGTATATGTCTATATGTTACTCACCTGCGATCTAAGTTTTAGCCCTCGCAGAGAAACAGAGGATGTAACACTTGGATGTGGGCACGTTTCAAATAGCTCCGTGGTGGTTTTGGAGACGCGTGGGGTCGGATTAACGTTGTGTGATATTAAAGGCACTATAGGCTACAGCCATCATTCATTAATTTATCCACGTAATAGAACAACAATAGTTAGAGAAAGAAACTACATAGAGAAAGTACAGAGAGAGGAAGTCGCAGTGGTAAAAGAGTGAAAGAAGTGCAAAGATATTGAAAAAAAAAAGCCAAAGAATTAAGTTGGTCCCAAGTTTATATATATACAGGGTCAAGTTAAATTTACCCATACTTTCTTTTTTGTCCACCGACTTATTCTCTTTACCTACCTAAAATTTTAAAACCCAACAATCCCTCTCTTTTCTCCCATCCAAATTTTTATTTTGTCTCTTTCATTTTCATCATCTCCAAATCCTAACACTCCTCTTATCTCATGTTTCTTCTCTATTGATTCATCATTTCTTCAAAAATTTTAATTATTCAAACGGTTAAAACAACATTAAGAAAGTTTGTGAGCAACAACTAAATAAAATCTTGTCGAAAAACGGGTTATTTTGGGTTTTAGAGGCGTTGAACTCAAACCGATTTAAGTAAAATCTTTGATCACAAATCGGTAAGTAAAACGTAATTTTTACGTGTTATAAGTGGATTTCAATGTAATGTTGTTGAATTTGCATATATTTTTCACAAAAAAATAGGTGAAAATAATGGAATGACGAGACAAAAATGGATTTCGGCAACCTATTTTTGTTCGCCGAATTTGGAGACGTCTAACCCAGTATGCTCATACAGTTCTCTTTATATCCGACCATGATAGGTGAGACATAAAGAAGTATGTCCAACCCTGTTAGGTTGAACAATATATATTTTTATTTTATATTATTTTTTTGTCCGAACCCTGATGGGCCGAACAGAGGAGATATGTTTGACCTGTTAGGGTCGGACAAACTTCATTCTGTCTACCACTCAGGGTCAGACACACTCAATCAGGTAGCGATTTTTTTAGGTTTCGAAACTCATTTTCGTCCCCTTTCTCTTCGATTTTGTATATGCTTACTCAAAAGGATGAAAATGGTAACAATATATGCTTTTGATTCGAAAAAATATAAAAAATGACAAGATTGAGATGAGTTGGAGAGTTGAATGGTTGAAGGGTTGAAGGGTTTAGGTAAAGAGTGGGTGGGTGAAGAGAGAGATGAGGGTTTAATAGGGTTTATTAATGTCTTTTTGGGTAATTTTACATGATGATTTTTTTGTCTCTTTAATTTTTTGATTAGGTGGGTGAATAAAGAGGAAAGGTTGGGTAGATTTAGTTGAACAGAGAGAAAGGGTCCTCGCCCTATAGGCCCTGCAGGCCCTGGTGTGCATCCTCTTTCTCGTTGTGATAAAATTCTAAATTCTCTGGGTTTTGTGTGTTCTGATTTTTGATTTATTGTTGTCACGACCCACGAGTTGTGTCGTGACCGGCAGAGAACCCTATGTATATCCTTCCTTGACATACACGACATTCCAATAAACCTTCTAATACACACCATAATCTCAAATACACAACAACAAACACTTGGACATACATAAGATCATCATCATAAAACATACCCAAAATGACAACCATAATTTTTTTTTCCAAGTTCATAGTGTTCAAAAGTACAAAATATACTTAACCATAAGTACAAACTCATCTAAATGTTAAGTATAACCATTAGGTGTTACATAGTCCACTTTATTAAAATAATGCGAAAAAGTACTAAACACCTACGTCAACAAAAGTACGGGAACTCTTAGCAGCTAAGCTTTCCCCTTTTCCTTTCTATCCGATCCTGAAAAAATAAGGATGAGGGTGAGCTACAACAAGCTCAGTGAATGTTTTATACAAGTGGCAGCTTATATATGCATTTAATTAAAACATTGCAAGATCATTAAAACCATTTAAATAATATGGTTATAAGCAAAATTACATATATGTCAATATAATGTATCATGTCATGAACAAGACAATGCATACCATTTTATAAACATGCATATGCAACCTAAACACCTCCTGAGTAAGAATCGATACAAGGGCCAAGTGTGTTCGAAACTCATGCCCTATAGACTTCTTACCCGTATCTATTAGGAATTCCAATGGGTCGGGCATGTCACCGGGATCAATCCTTTCTCGGAGATCCTGTCTGCACCTATCATTGAAACCCTCTGCAAGGTCTACAATTGAGGATTCCAGGTCGGCCCAATGGGATTCCATAAGAATCCCAAGCTTAGGGAGTGCAACATAACTCAACTGTTTTCCCAACTGACTATGCTCAAATACAATTCACGAATTCAATAAATCATGCATATTACACTAGATAAGCATTTAAAGCATTTTATACTACAATGCCACATATAGAATTCACAAGTAAAGGAACACTCACAACTTGATTGGCTAGACGTAGCCAATCCAATTTCTAATTCCAAAAAGCACTAGGATGCCACAATCACCCAATGCAACTCAATCCCCAATTGGCTTATTTGGTTAACTTAGATCATTCACAAATCCTAAAACATACATGGTTTATGCCAAAACTGAAAATCAGTTCAAGTATGCCAATTAACCATGTTTAAACCCAATCAAATGTCAATTAAGATTCTAAAATGGTCCTACACATGAGCCAATCCAATATTGCCAAATTTAACCATTTAATACCCAATTAACCCACATTTAGCCCAATTAAATGCAATAGGTTGATCTAACCACTATAATACATGCATTCAATCATAAATAGGGTTAATTAGACTAATTGCAAGTCAATTTGACCAATTGATATCAATTAAGTCAAAATCCCCAAATTTGGGTAAATTCCCAAATCACATGCAATTTTCTAAATTACAATGCCTAGGCCAAAATTGCACTACACCTAGGGTTTCTAGCCATCAAGATCAGTAAATTGGACCACCATAACACCACATTTACCCATCTATTCATCATATATTACATGCAAATCCAATGGCAATAAATTCAAAAATCCTAGTTTAGGTCAATATACATAACCATTCCAATTTCTTGCTAGAAATTGGGGGTATTACCTTCAATAGGTTCCCAATGACCTCTAATCAAACATATATGACATGCAAACCTTAACTCCAAGATGTGTTCTTCTAACACCATCCACAAATTTCGGGATTCATCAGTGGAAACACACCATTTGGGATTGTTCTAGGTTAGGAAAGGCCATTAGCATCATAAACAAACATAAAATAGCCTAAATATGTAAACCCTAGGTCAAGAACCCACCAAATACGGGATTCATACAAACCCTAGATCAAAATAAAACTTGCAAACGCACATGAAAGAGGTAGAAGGAAGAAAATGAGGAATAAATGCAAACCTTAGAGGGATTTTGGGCAAGAATCACCCAAACCCTAGCAATTTCTCTCCCTTTTCTCTTCTCCCCTTCTTTTCTTTTTCTCCAAGCTCCTTTCCCCCTCTTTTAAGTGAAAATGAGCAAGTGTGTCGAAAATTAGAGCGTGGTTGCTTTTATAGAAATTTTTGGGCCCACAAGAAAAAATCACTTAAATAAAAGGAACAGTTTTTCTGCTGCAATTACTTGCACTTAGATAATCAATTTATTGCAAATGACTCATAACTTTTATGATTCAGTTAAAAATATTATGGTAAAATTTCAGCGCAATCCAACGGTAGGATTGCGAGATTTAACCATTTGATCAAAACTGCGCAAGAAAATTTACAAATCCATGAAACAGTGTTTGGAGTCTTATATCTCATAGTAAACAACTCCAATCAAGATCTTCACCGTTCATAATGAAGATTTATCATATAAGAATAAGCTGACAAAAATTTAGCTCAATCGAACCACGGATCTAGGAGATCAAGCCATTGATATAATTGCTTACAAAAATTTCTTCGTCCATGAAGTGAGCTCCACTGATCCAAAACACTATTTTTGACATGTTTCGAAGTCGAACGGGTCTCTGATCATTTCAAAACTTTACGCACATTAAACAACCTAAAAGCAAGCAAAGACACTCGAACCAAGAGGTGTTGAGTATCAAATACATATACTCATACGCATAAGGATACTCTACGAGTCAAAATGATGTCATCATAAGGTACGGGCATTACAATTGTAGTGGAGCACAACTAGATAATCATCCTGTGTAAACAGAGCTGGTAAGATTTCTTGAATGTATGTTGTTGTTGAATATCCATTTATTTTAAGCTTTTTTATATGGTTCGTTGTTTTGGTTTTATAAGAAGAAAATTCAATAAATCATGCATACTACATTAGATAAGCATTTAAAACATTTTATACTACAATGCCACATATAGAATTCACAAGTGAAGGAACACTCACAACTTAATTGGCTAGACCTAGCAAATCCAATTTCTAATTCCAAAAAGTACTAGGATGCCACAATCACCCAATGCAAATCAATCCTCAATGGACTTATTTGGTTAACTGTTGTCAAGTTGATGAGCATCCGTGAAGGGCTTAAATTAGCTAGGGACCTTCAGATTGAAAACCCAATTGTGGAGACTAATTCAACTAGTGTCATACATGTTATTCAAAATGGTTCTACTGCTCTTCATCGACTAGGGGTGATGTAGTGTACTCTCAAGGAAAAGAATAGCTCATGAAATCAACAATAAAACTAGAATTAACTCTCTTTTTCTATTTGTTTCCTATAAACTGAAAATTAAAAATAACAATCAATGAATGAATATTTCCTACACCCATACCCTATTTATAATATTAGATAACCCTCTAATTGTAATTGTAATAGAACTACATAACTCCTAATATAAACAACTTTTTTAGACATTTTCTAGTTTCTAACAACTTTCTAATTTTTTAATTAATAATTATCTTTTAATGAACTTGTGCATGATTGTAGAGATCTTTTAACAAATCCAAGAAAATATAAACAATAACATGTACTACAGGAAGGAATCAATATGTAGCAAATATGGGTCTTAAAGCCTCTTGTAATCTTGAAATTCTCTATTCCTCTCTTGCTGGGATATGCCATTATTTTTAGCTGATGCTTCAGGGATTTCCTTGCGTAGGCCTTAGTGACTACTATTTCTGTAAATTTCCTTCTTATTCTACGTGCATGGTGTAAATTTCCTTCTTATAAAACCAAAACAACGAACCATATAAAGGAGCTTAAAATAAATGGATATTCAAGAACGACATACATACAAGAAATCTTACCAGCTCTGTTTTCACATGATGATTATCTAGCTGTGCTCCACTACAATAGATAAAGAATCAGAACACACAAAACCCAGAGAATTCAGAATTTTATCACAACGAGAAAGAGGATGCACACCAGGGCCTGCAGGGCCTACAGGGCCCTTCCTCTCTGTTCAACTAAATCTACCCGACCTTTCCTCTCTGTCCATTGCTTTGCTTTTTCCCATGGTCTGATTTTGGATTGCCGGTATTGTTTGTATGCTTGAAGGCGCCATCATCTTTCTTCTCCACCAATTTAGAGCTGCCAGTTCTTTTGTTTGCAGCTCTATTTGCCTTCGGCTCTGCCACTTTCTCTTGGTGCTTCTTCCCTTGGAGGTGGTCATTAAGAGCCTGCTCACATGGGACACTCACCTTACAGAGAGCACAGCCCAACTCATTGGGAGGTTTCTTCTTTGGATGCTTGAAGGCGCCATCAGCTTTCTTCTCCACCAATTTAGAGCTGCCAGTTCTTTTGTTTGCAGCTCTATTTGCCTTCAGCTCTGCCACTTTCTCTTGGTGCTTCTTACCTTGGAGATGGTCATTAAGAGCCTGCTCACATGGGACACTCACCTTACAGAGAGCACAGCCCAACTCATTGGGGGGTTTCTTCTTTGGACCAGCTATATTGAGCTTACTTTGTCCTACTGCAGACACTTTCCTATTTGTCACAGGAATATTGGAGCTCACTGGCTTAGCTGCAACAAATAATTGGGAGCAGCTCTATCACTTGGAATGTATCAAATGAACATCATTTGAGCATTGCCGCATCAATGGAAATATGGATTCAATTTATACCAAAAGAAAAGAAAAGACAAAAAGTCTCACATTTTATAAAGAAGATATGATTGTTCAAAATGTCGTCCATAGAACTTATTGTCCTGAGGTTTATAAGAGTACCATTAAGTGACTTCCAGTAATCCTAATTCTACTAAGAAACAAATATTTAAGAAGGTAAGATTAATGATAGATCATCATACGTTCATGACACTATTGCTTTTAGTAGTAAGTGAAACGTTGCCTTTTAATAAATGCCGACTTAACCTTGGATAAAGCGGAGTGGAGGAAGCAAATTCACGTAGCCGCCCCACCCCACCCCATGTATATAGTTTGGGAAAAGGATTAGTTAAGTTAACATTCCCTTTTAACTGAATCAATAATTATCCACTGAATTTTCATGACAGATTTAAGATAAAATGACCAAGTGTTTGTCTTCTTCAAACTGCAGGGGATTGCATAAAAGAAACACATTTCTGAATGAATAAGAAAGAAGAGATACAAAGATAAATTAAGAAGAATGTCAAAAAGTATCAAGGGAGTTTCTATTCTAAGAACATTACATACACAAGTAATTCCAAAAGCATCAAGGTGGAATTTCTAAAACCTAGATTTTCTAACTTTGCAAGCATACCAATTCACGTGCATAACAAGAAAGAACAAAATGGAAAAAATAAATAAAAGATCAAAATAATTTTGGAAAGGAATTAAAAAACACTTACCAGGAACACAACTTTTCCTACTTGTGGTTGTGGCGTCGTGTTACCAACAGGATTTCTCTGAAACGGCAAATTCTCAAAAGTATCCAACTTTAGACCGACCAGGAAAAGAAGCCAATAATCTTCCATCAAAACAAGACGAACCAGATAAGCCAATCCCCTCCGCTCTTCGAATCGCCAGTTCTCGCTCCATCGCCATTTCTCTCCTCACTTCCAATTCCAGCTCTCTCCTTTGCATAATCTCTTCTCTAATTCGCTCCTTCTCCAGTTGCCTTAGACTCGCATTTCTCATCATAATCTCAGAACTCATCGCCAATTCCGCTGAACAAAATCCGACAAAAAAAAAAAGAAAGATTAACTTGATTTGCAAATATCTTCCTGATTAACCTGATTCGCAAATATATTCCGCTGAATTGAATCCTACAAGATATTAACAACAACAAAAATTAATAAATAAAATAAAATTGTGGCTTACGATGAATAAACTGGTTGGGGAAGTAGTTAGGGCTTGGTGGAGGTAATGGAAAACCACCAAAGTTGTTCATGGCGGATGCAGAAGAAGAAGAAGAGATTAACAGAGGATCGAAGGATCTCTGAGAAGAAGAAGAAGGAAGGTAAAGAGACGTCGATGAAGAGTCAATGGCGTTGGACCTCCATGGTGTTTAGCCGTTTAGATATTAATATAGTATTATAACAAAGGTTGACGTCTGATGATGATCATGATATGCGTGATTTTACGATGATCCAACGTAACGCGAAGCTCGAGCTTAGTCGCGATGGTATATATGTACGGGGGTTCGTGTTTGCGTGTTCATTTCCATCCAACGAACACGGAGCGGGAGCTTCATCAAGAAGGTACACGTGGCTATGCCATCGTACACACGGTCTCGGGTACATACATATATTACACCACCATTATCATAATTTTGTTACAGATGTAGTTACATGTTATTTATTTTATTTTATTATTGTTATTATGATTTACTGAGAAAGTGTGAGATGTGTACAACTTTCAGTTTCAACACTAATATTTAGGGGTGACAAAAAAAAAATGGTCCTGCTAAATCCTAATAATTTTACGATGTTTGGGTCCGGAAAAAGTTTTTTTGGTTTGTATCTATTTATTTTAGAAAATAAATAAAGTTTTTTGGTTCATGCCTTTTGATCTTGCCAAGGATTCCAATGTTTTTGTAGCGTGTGCATCAAGGATCCGAGCAAGTACATAAAAATAAGTCCTTTTATATATTAATTAATAAATATTTTTATAAATATTAGGAACACATTAAAAGTCACACAAGCAATCTATGAATTAAGCGCTCTGTACCAAAGTCAGGGCTACTTCTCATTCCATTTGTGAAAATTTGATAATCTATAGACCGTCCTAACAAATGATCAGCAATTAATATAATAAAACTATAAAATCAATACAAATAAAAAATTATTTTAAATTCTAAATAAATATCAAATAGTAATAAGTTATACAAAATTAGTAAATAAAAAAATGATTAAATTGTAGAAGTAGGTTTCTCTTTTTTTTAAAAAAAAAGGTTGGCGGACAAAGATAGTGGTTGACAAACCGAGGAAAAAAATTGATTCAATCGTAATATAGAAGCTGTTAAAAAATAAAAAATAAATAAAAACAAGTGACTAGCGTTGAGGGCGTAACAAGAAGTAGAAGGAGAAGAAAAAGAAAAGAAAAAAAAGAAGAAGAAGAAGAAGTTGTAGACTAGACAAGGCAGAACAAGAACAAGAAAAAGAATGAGTCACCGATCACAAGATCGTTGCCATATTTTTTTTTTAAAATTGCAATTATCTTGACACACTTTAAGGTTTTAAGATTGCTATAAGATTTACGAGATATTCGTTTCCGAATTTCGTTGCCAGTGGCGGGATTGTTGTTGTAAGATTTCTTATTTATTGTTATTGTGAGATTTCTAATTTGAAATCGCAGGTGTCTCAACACTTTAAGATTTTTGATTGAGGTAAAATTTTAGATTGCGGTAGGATTGAAGTACACAAAATAATTTAATTAAAAAAGTTTAAAACATGACTTAAAAATGATATTAAAAAATAAATATAAAATTAACCTATATATATCTGTTGGGCCCACATTTAGTGGTGGGACCCACTTTAAATTAATAAAGGAAAAGAAACAAAAGGGTGGGTCCCACATGTTTTATATAAATATAAATGATCTAATCCAAGTCATTGATCTGGTAGGTGAGATCTAATCCTAACCATTGATCTGGTAGTTGAGATCTAATACTAGTAATCCATTCATTACTAATTAATTACAAGTTTGTCATCTATCATAACTATAAATAGTGACTCAGAATTCAATTTAATTCATTCAAATATGAGTGATTATAAATATATTCGATTTCTCAAGAGGGGGAGAATCTCATTGTTCTCTCCTTGAAAGTAAAAAGAGAGTTATAATTTACAGTTTAAAGTGAAGCTTCTACATTCTGCTCATGGACGTAGGTCTTAAAATCGAACTACGTAAAACTTACGTCTCTCTACTCTTTATAGTTATTGTCTTTATTTTACCATTTAGCGGTGTAATATTGTATACATTCCCCAAGAAGTGGTGTCAAAATCTCTGACAAATTCTTAGTATGCTATGTGGTTGCGACTTTGGCTGATCTTCCACATCAGAAAAGTCTTTTTTGAGATACTATATTATTCACGTATATGACACTATTCACGTACACGACATTATTCACGCATATCATTGTTCATTTGTGTACCATGTCAAGGAATCAACGCATTATACTGTTATTCTACTGAACCAACAATCAATATAGTTAGTCAGATTCAGTCTTGCCCTTAGTACCTTTAAATATTAAACGAGAGACAGCTTGCTCTTTCAGAAGACTTGGTATTTAAGCGGGTCCATTGTGATCCTACCTCTCAGTCTGGGGACTAAACTGGTTGACTTTATTGAAAATCGTTCACTCTGTAAAGGTAAATGCTAGATGTCTAAATGAGGCACACAGACAAAGATACCACAGGTCAATAAACAAACTTGGCAAGTTCCAGCTCAGCACGTCCCCTCCATTTTATCATTATTGGATACTCTGAAAGATTTATAGGGTACAAGTTTTATGATCCCACAACTAAGTCAATTTTTTAGTCGAAAAATGCCCGGTTATTTGAGGATGTTGAGTTTGCGGGGGGAGATACAGTTAAAAACTTTGTCTTTGAAGAGGAATGTTGCTATTCCCACATGTTTTATTGGCATTGATCAGGATCCTATTCCTATTCCTGACCTTGTTCAAGACACAACAAATCATGACAATTTCATAGAACCTCCCATTCAAGAAATTATTCCAGAAGAACAAACTCTAGCACCTCAAGAACTTGTGCCATTAAGGAGATCCCCTAGAGAGAGGAGAAGTGCAGTGCCAGACGACTAAATTGTATATCTCCAAGAACATGAGGTAGATATTGGAGTGATGGAAGATGATCCGATCAACTTTCGTCAGGCCATGCAAAGTTTTAACTCTCATAAGTGGATTGATGCCATGAATGAAGAGATTAAGTCCATAAAGGACAATGACATATGAAATCTTGTCCCATTACCAGAAGGTGTGAAACTCGTTGGTTGCAAATGGATATTTAAAACCAAGAAGGATTCAAAAGGTGATGTGGAGAGGTATAAAGCTCGTCTTGTCGCAAAAGGCTTTACACAGAAACAAGACATCGACTATAAAGAGACTTTCTCTCTGATTTCTTCGAAAGACTTGTTTAGAATTATAATGGCATTGGTGGCGCATTTCAATCTCGAGTTACATCAGATGGATGTGAAGACAATGTTTTTCAATGGTAACGTTGATGAGATGATCTATATGGTGCAGCCAGAAAACTTTGTGTCGGGCAACCCAAAGAATATGGTTTGCAAACTTAAAAATCCATCTATGGACTCAAACAAACATCTCGACAATGGTTTTTCAAGTTTCATCAAGTGATCATCTCGTTCGATTTTGAGATGAATTTGGTCGATGATTGTATATACCATAAGTTATGTGAGAGTAAACACATTTTTCTGGTTTTATATGTTGATGACATCTTACTTGCCAGCAACGATATAGACTTATTGCACGCAACCAAGAGATTTCTAGCTAAGAATTTTGTGATGAAAGATCTTGGTGACGCCTCTTTTGTATTAGGCATTCAGATACACTGGGATCACTCTCGGGGTACTCTTGGATTATCACAAAAGAGTTATATCGAAAAGGTTCTCGAGCAATATGACATGTAAAATTGCAAACCAGGTGATACCCCTGTGGCTAAGGGAGACAAGCTCAGTCTCAATCAGTGCCCCAAGAATGATTTTGAGGAAAAGGAAATGCAGAAGATTCCCTGTGCCTCAATAGTAGGAAGTCTAATGTATGCTCAGGTTTGTACGCGTCCAGATATTGGGTACATTACTGAGATGTTGGGCATATATTTAAGCAATCCAGGAATAGACCATTGGAAAGCAGCTAAACGGGTCTTGCAGTACTTACAGAGAACAAAAGACTACATGCTCACGTATTGGAGGTTGGATCAGCTTGAGATCATTGGGTATACTGACTCTGATTTTGCGAGATGCCAAGATAGTATGAAATCTACGTCTATTGATGATATTCCCAAAGTGTTTTATGAGCACACTGCTCGTATGAGTGTGATGTCTATTGATGATATTTAGTTTTAGTGAGAGTTTATACTTTTATATGTGTTTATGATATAAACATTTTTTAATTATTTTAGTTTATGGATATTTTGAGGTTATTTTCTTCAGAAATAAAGTTTTGGTTTATTTACACTATGATTTTTATATGGTTTGATCTCACTAAGGTTTAAAGGTTGACTAGTTGGAAATAGATATGTTAAGATCACATTATATGAAATTTTCATGCTACACATTCACATCATTATCCATGTCATTCAGTTGTATCGGCATACGTGACCATTGTTGGGTTGAGTTACGACAATTATAATGAAGACCGCTTTGATCCTATGTTGGTATAATTGATGGACCGGATTGTTATAGATACATTTTGGTAATGACAGCAAAGTTGAGCTCCTTCGATTATTTTTGTAAAGCATAATTATAAAGCTACACGTATAGTCCAAGTGAGAGATTGTTTGATCATTAATCCAACATTGGTCTTATACATGAATAATTATGTATTGCGAACTGTCAAATAAAATTAAGTCTAATTAAAAGTGATATACTAAATTTTAGATAATTTGGGCTTCAATGTATCTGATAGGATGTTGGCATTTAGTGTGTAGAAACTTAAATGACACTTTTTATTTTTATGATGGGCTAAAATAAAGATATCAATAGATAACAGAGAAGTTATCTATAAAAGATGGTTATGGTCCCCAGATCACATGTATCATTGTTATTTTATTTTTGACATCCTATCATCAGATATAGAGCACAGAGTAAAGCTAAATGATTATTTTGGGGAAACGTGTTGATCAGGAAGACAAACTGCATGGCTCTAAAGGGAATCGATAATTATAGATTCAGGTACGCTTCTACTTTTAATTCATTGATTCTTGATGATTTAATGTGAATGTTTATATTCTTTGGTTGATGGTTTTCGCCAAAGAAAAATTTCTAACAAGTGGTGGTAAAGATGGAGTGACTCTGGTTTGGGACTTGGCGGAGCGCAAGAAGCTGAACTCGCTTGATGCCAGAGATGTTATCATTCATGTTGTGTGTTTCAGTCCCATGAAGTATTGGCTTTGCGCGGTGACGCAGGATAGTGTGAAGATTTGGGATGTGGAGAGCAAGAGCATTGTTCAGGAGTTAAAGCCCGAGACGGAGACACCTACTACTACTACTACTACGAGCAACAACCAGAACTAGATGTTGTACTGCACAAGCTTCAGGTGGAGAGGCAGCTCTTTGTTTACTGGATACACTGATGGAGCAATCCGAGTACGGGGATTCCAGTAGGAGTAGGACGGACGCTATTACAATTTCTTACTTTGCTTTCTCTTTTAGTTTTTACAATTTTACATTGTACTGGTACATGCCTTATGGCCTCCTATTTTATTTTTGTTTGATTATTTAGTTTTATATTTTTTATTCATAATTAAAAAATATTAGTTTAATTCAAATAATTTTGACTATAGGAGCGTTAGAATTATAAATAATCTAAATTATATTCATAATAAAGTCAATATATATGCATGAGAGCTCTAGAGCCAACTGAGCCATGTTGTCCCTGCCAAATTATGAATATTTCTGCCAATTTTCAAATCAAGGCCCACAACCACCTTCATCACATTTTGATTATAATGAATAACGCTCGTCTTCTAGCTTTTAGGAAATTTGACCTCAATGTTTAATACAAATTTTTCAAAAATATTTTTCTAAGAAGCATTTCCCAAAAACATTTTTTAGAATAGTTGGTATGGCTTGGCTTATTCAAAACTCTACTATCTTTTAGTCTTCCTTTAATAGTAACAAACAATAATTCTAACTCTACTATCTTTTAGTCTTAAATTGAATAGTCTGAATCAAGAAGAGTTAGGGCCACATTAATGAGTTCGGGCAAGATAGAAAAAGTGTGCATATCAAATCGGTATGCTTAAACTACACGTTTGGACAAAAACACCTTCAATGTTTGAATAAATGTTTAGCTGACCAGGGGATTTCCTGTGATGTGGCACACAATGGAGACATGGAGTATTATGGTAAACAAACCCCAGGACTACACAACACAGACTCTAAGGAAGCTTGCAAGCAAAATTCCAGAGGGGGGCCTTGAAACTGAGTTATTTTCCAACCTTAATGAGCAAGAATCTGAAGAAAAAGATCTTCACGAAACAAGATTGGAAAATTGACAAAAGATCCATGCGTTTGATATGAGACTTGTCAACTTTCCAAGTCTTCAACCTTATCAACTTTTAATGTATATAACGTCTGCTGAATGCCCAGATGCTCCAAGTGCTTGGAAACTCCAAAAAAAAAAAAAAAAAAAAAAGTTTTGGGAAAGATGGAGAAGAAGAAGAACTTGGCTTTGTGTTGCTATCTGTTGTTTTCACTTGTTCTTGTGTTTCAGAGTGGAAATGCTGAAACAATAAGTGAGCAACAAAAGAAAGATAGGGTCACTGGTTTACCAGGAGTTTCTTTCAATGTTAGCTTTTCTCATTATTCTGGGTATGTGAATGTCAATGAGAGTTCAGGAAGGTTTCTCTTTTATTGGTTCATTGAAGCTGCCGAGGACCCTTCTTCAAAGCCTCTTGTTATTTGGCTGGAAGGAGGTCATTTTCTTCACCTTTATTTTTTTAATTTTTTTTTTCATATCAGATGGCTAAGAATTACTGCAATTATTATTATTATTTTTAGGTACTTAAATGTCACATATACTGGTTCAAACAGTGGATCCCTTGACCACCAATTGTTTGAATAAGTGTAGTTCTTCCACTTTTCTTAATTTTGTTGATGAGGTCTCTATATAATGTTTGATCACTTTTAAGAGATATATGTTAGAAAAAGAAGAAGAAGAAGATGTTGCTGTATTTCCTGGGTGTACTTCAAAATGGATTACAAGACTACTAATTTGTTCACCTCTGTTCTGTTCATATCTATCATTTACTGATGAGATATATGAATGGCTCAATTTGTATGGTATTTTCATTTTCATTCTTTTCTTGGTTTGGTTATATGTTTCTGATCCAAGAGTTGCTTCTTTAGGACCTGGATGTTCTGGCATTGCATTTGGGGAAGCGACACAATTAGGCCCATTTCGTGTTAATCCTGATGGGAAGACCCTCCGTTTGAATCCTTACTCTTGGAATCAAGGTAAGAACTTTGTGAACTGTCATGTAAATTTCCCTTTAATAAAATTAGCGTCATTGTATATATGTTTTTCTATTAATTTTAGAAGATAATCAACACATGTATATATAAGCGACGTGGCTCGAGATAAAGATCAATACAGAAAATGGATTCTAGGATAAAGCATATAAGGTGATGTAACAAAAAAAATGGCATTTTATTTCGGCCCCTCAATTATCGGGAGCTCAGGACAAGCCATAGGATGATTATGATGAAAATTTTGGTAGTTACATGTTGTATCGATACAAACTCCAGTGCCTTATATCTCCTCTCTCTATTGGTAGAGTTGTTCTTGTTCTTTTTCTTTTTTTTTTCTAACTCGGCTATGTTGGAATACTTGCATCGCAATTCGCAGTGGCAAACATCATATACCTTGATTTCCCTGTTGGTGTTGGTTTTTCCTACTCAAAAACTCCTTCTGATGTGCTGACAAATGGAGATAAGAGGACTGGTATAACCTTAGCTTCTTCTTTCACATGCTTCATAATGTGCCTGACTATATATTATTACCATTATTCATCTTCTTCTTTTTTTCTTTTTCTTTTTTTTCTGTCTCATCTCTGTGCAGCTGAAGACTCATTAGTATTTTTACTGAAGTGGTTCGAGCGCTTTCCTCAATACAAGGGAAGGGACTTTTATATTACAGGAGAAAGCTACGCAGGTATAAGAAAGATGAATCTATCTATCAATATCAGTGCAGCCTATACTTTCATACTCAATAACTGTTGAAGCTTTATCAGTAGGAGTGATTCAAAGCCAGAAACCTTAACTCTTCTTTATAGTCTATTCCATTTATTTAACTCATTAAGAAAAAATTCCTAAAAATGAGAAACTGTATATGATCATAGTGTTGCTATTATGTCTTATGGATTATTGATATCTTTTGATTAGGGCACTATGTCCCGCAACTAGGCCGAGCTATTGTGAGGCACCAGCAGTCAACATCGGACAAATCAATCAATCTCAAGGGGTATATGGTACGGGATCTTTCTCCTATATGAACAACAGAAATGTCTATCCAATTTTTTCTATGAACGGATCAAACAACTAGTAAATATATATCTTTGATGCAGGTTGGGAATGCCTTAATTGATGATTTCAATGATCATATCGGGTTTTCCCAATTCATGTGGTCCATTGGTTTGATTTCTGATCAAACCTACAAGCTTTATAACAGTCTCTGTACCAACGAGTCCTTTTTACATCGCTCGGATCAGTGTATGAATATTACGAATCTTGTTTTTTCTGAACTAGGAAACATTGACAGACTTAGCATCTTCTCTCCACCTTGCCCTCTGAATATCAGCAATACCAATGAGACCATAAAAGGAGTTTCTGTAAGTAGAAGCATTCCATAATGCCTGTAAATGTGTCTTATTGAAGAAAATGTTCTTTGCCGCTGAAAACAAATGTTAAATCATGGATTTAATTGACAGAAGACTGAACTACTTGATAAGTATGATCCATGCACCGAGAACTATGGTACAATATACTTTAATTTACCAGAGGTTCAAAAGGCGCTTCATGTTAATCCAGATGCTGCACCATCTAGATGGGTGCTTTGCAGGTATAGTTTTGTGAAGTATGCTGTATTATGCTAATTATAGATTGCTCCAACTTTAATATCTGAGAAAACCCATTCAAAATAGAATTGGTATTTTAAGATAATGTCTTGGGTAGTATCATTTTGTATACTTAAAGCCATTCCAAGTATATACTACTAGCATTTGAAGAGTTAAAGGTTTGATATTCTGCAGTTTTCTGTTTTGCAGTGAAGTTGTTGGCAATAATTGGAAGGACTCTGCCAGTACAGTACTGGACATTTATCGCGAGTTCATATCTTTAGGGCTTCGAATTTGGGTCTACAGGTACTCATTCGCTTATGTACCCTCTTTTAATTGGATGCTTGATACTATTATAATGCCTTTTGTTAACTGTTAGATTTATGTTGAACTCAATAAAAATAGCTAGTACTCAGGCATTTCCACTGTTCAGATTGATGTATAACTTAACTTGCTTTCTTCAACTGAATATTCCGTGATCTTGTGTACATGATGTTTATACTGATCAATCCTTTAGCTCTCATTGGAGAAATTCTTCATCTGTGGCTCAAATAGTTCAAATGTTAATTGCTCAAGTGTATGGAAAGTAGTATAATCTTTGCTGATCGTTGCATTTTATTAATTTTATTTGTTTCCTTTTTTTTTTTACAGTGGCAATGCAGATGGTTCTGTCCCAATTACATCGACAAGGTACAGTATTGATGCTCTCAAGCTTCCAACTTCATCTCCTTGGCGTGCTTGGTATGATGAAGGGCAGGTACATTTCTACTATTCCAATTTTGGCATTTCTCTTTCAAAGAAATAAAAATAGAATCTTGCATGATAATATTTAGGAGCATCATCAAACATTTTTTTTCAAAAGAAAGAAACTCGTGACTCAATGTTGCATAAAAAACTACGTTTTGGTTACAAACATCTTGCTTTGTCACTGTTTCTAATCACAGTTCACGCATGTTGCATATCACTACGTACTAGTTGATGATTCATACACATATATTTTCTTGCATCCAAATGCATGCTTTGAAAGAGGTGTTATAAACTAAATTTACCTAAATATGCCCGTCAATTATGCACTCTATGGTTCCTAACAAGACATGGTTTAAGTTTTAAGGTTTTGGGTTTGCTGTATTAATTTGATTCTTCCAGTGTTTTGCTAAGGCATGAGGTCTTTGTTGATTATTATTAGGTTGGAGGCCATACTCAGGAGTATGTGGGTCTGAACTTTGTATCAGTAAAGGGTGCAGGTCATAAGGTTATTCTAACAAGACCCAAGTGGTCTCTTGTGCTCTTCAAGTCCTTCCTGTCAGGAACCTCAATGCCAAGCTCATAAGGGTTGTTCAGTGATGATTGAAATAATTACTAAGTATATATATAGGCATCATTCAGTTGATCTTGATGATCAATTATATATATGAATAAGAATGAAGCTAGCTTGATTTCTTGAAATGTATTATTTCATATTTACAGACTAATATTGAAATGATTAATATGAAACATCAATCTACCGATACGCCTAGTTTGTCAAGATTTGAAGGATATATACAACAGAGTTCGCACATCAGCTTAAAACTGCTATTGATTATTTTTAACAGCATTTTAGAACCACTGTTAAAAAGTGTCATGTTTTGATGACATTTTATGAAAAATTGAAAAAAAAAAAAATATATATATATATATATATATATATATATATATATATATATATATATATATATATATATGTGTGTGTGTGTGTGTGTGTGTGTGTGTGTGTGTGTGTGTGTGTGTGTTGTCCCAGTATTATTGTCCGAGAGGGGGTGGATTAGGCGTGGTGAATTGTCGCGTTACCTTTCAGTTAAATAATCAAACAATATATGTGTGCAGTATAGGTAACAAGCAAAGCAATAAAGTGCAAGAAAAATAAACAAGATGGACACAAAGACTTAGAGTGGTTTGGCTCCCCTTGAGCCTATTCCACTACTTGACCACCCACGATCAAGATTTTTTAAAACATACCAAACTTTCTAACTTACGAGCGTGGATAGAAGTCGCGCAAACTAACCAATTTAATGGGTGTGGCTAGAAGTTGTACACTAATCAACTTATAGGCGTGGTTAGAAGTCATACAAAGAGAGGTATAATTTCAGTTGACTAACAAGGCAATAATACATCAAGGTTGCAAATGATATAGAGAGATGTTTTAAAAATACTGTCAAGTTTTTAGCATATAACCTTGAAATGAACAATCTTTACTATTCCAAGCATAATATTTTAAGTGAAGTGTAACGTTGAAATAGTTGTCACAAATACTTGCAATCGATTCAAAATGATGATAAGACAAGTTCAAAAATTGAGTATACACATGTATATTCAAATATTGATTTTAAAGATGATATATAAGGCACAAGAGTCAATATGCACAAATGATCAAAATATCGATTCAAATAAATTAGAATGAGCACAAGAATCGATATAGACACAAGCACATGAAACCAGAATCAAAATGATAATAAATGAAAGCACGAGTATGGTTTCGATGTTTAAAAACATTTGCACAGGTAATCGAATCAAGATGATAGCAATATAGCACAAAGACCGATTACCTCAAACAATATCACAAGAATCTCAAAGAAAGAGTTTGTCCAACAATGGTTAAGGTTGAAGCTCGGAGATTCCTTTAATGTGATAGAGATGAGAAAATGTTTCAACTATGATGATTAAGATCAAAGATGTATAGTGAAGACTCTTGAAGAACACTTGATCAACTTCCAACAACTTTCTTAAAAATGTTCAAAGATAGTGAAATAGGTTTAAAGAAATCTTTGAAAGAAAGGATTGAAGAACACTTGAATGATAAACTCTTGGATACTCTGAAAGATCTAGGGGGTACAAGTTTTATGATCCCACAACAAAGTCGATTTTTGAGTCAGAAAATGTCCGGTTCTTTGAAGATGTCGAGTTTGTGGGGGGAGATATAGTTAAGGACTTTGTTTTTGAGGAGGAATATGTTGATATTCCTACAGGTGCTATTGGCATTGATCAGGATCATATTCTTGACCTTGTTCAAGACACAACAAATCAGGACAATGTCACAAAGCCTCCCATTCAAGAAATTGTTCTAGAAGAACAAACTCTAGCACCACAAGAACCTATGCCATTAAGGAGATCTACTAGAGAGAGGAGAAGTGCAGTGCCAGAGGACTACATTGTATATCTCCAAGAACATGAGATAGATATTAGAGTGATGGAAGATGATCTGATCAACTTCCGTCAAGCCATGCAAAGTTCTAACTCTCATAAGTGGATTGATGCCATGAATGAAGAGATTAAGTCCATGAAGGACAATGACGTGTGAGATCTTGTCCCATTGCCAGAAGGTGTGAAACTCATTGGTTGCAAATGAATATTTAAGACCAAGAGGTATTCAAAAGGTGATGTGGAGAGGTACAAAGCTCGTTTTGTCGCAAAGGGCTTTACACGGAAAGAAGGCATCGACTATAAGTAAATTTTCTCTCTGGTTTCTTCGAAAGACTCTTTCAGAATTATAATGGCATTGGTGGCGCATTTCAATCTTGAGTTACATTAGATGGGTGTGAAGACAACGTTTTTCAATGGTAACATTAATGAGATGATTTATGTGGTGCAACCAGAAAACTTTGTGTCGAGAGACCCAAAGAATATGATTTGTAAACTTAAACAAGTATCTCGACAATGGTATTTCTTGTTTCATCAAGTGATCATCTCGTTCGGTTTTGAGATGAATTTGATCGATGATTGTATATACCATCAGTTCTGTGGGAGCAAACATATTTTTTTGGTTTTATATGTTAATGACATCTTACTTACCAGCAACGATATAGGCTTATTGCACGAAACTAAGAGATTTCTCACTAAGAATTTTGAGATGAAAGATTTTGGTAACGCCTCTTTTGTATTAGCATTCAGATACACCAGGATCGCTCTCGGGGTATTCTGGGATTATCACAAAAGAGTTATATTGAAAAAGGTTCTCAAGCGATATGGCATGCAGGATTGCAAACCAGGTGATACCCCTGTGGCTAAGGGAGACAAGTTCAGTCTCAATCAGTGCCCTAAGAATGATTTTGAGGAAAAGAAAATGCAGAAGATTCCCTATGCCTCAGTAGTAGGGAGTATAATGTATGCTCAGGTTTGTACGCATACGGATATTGGGTACATTACTGGGATGTTGGGCATATATTTAAGCAATCAAGGAATAGACAATTGGAAAGCAACCAAACGGGTCTTACGATACTTACAGAGAACAAAAAACTACATGCTCATGTATCGGAGGTTGAATCAGCTTGAGATCGTTAAGTATACTGACTCTAATTTTAAGGGATCCCAAGATAGTATGTAATCTACGTCTGGCTATATCTATCTGTTAGTTGGATGTGTTGTCTCCTGGAAGAGTGTTAAACAATCACTTATAGCCTCTTCTACCATGGCAACAAAGTTCGTAGCGTGTTATGAGGCATCAAATCTCGGAACATGACTGCAGAATTTTGTCACGGGGTTGCGCATAGTGGATGGTGCTGAAAGGCCACTCAAGTTATTTTATGACAATAAGTCAGCAGTTTTGTATTCCAACAACAACAGGAGTTCGACGAAGTCAAAACATATAGACATCAAGTTTTTGGTTGTTAAAGAAAGAGTTCAGAGTGGATAGTTGTCTATAGAACACATCGGAACAAACTTTATGGTTGCAGATCCGGTTACTAAGGAATTGCCACACAATGTGTTTCATGCGCACATTGCTCGTATGGGTGTCATGTCTAGTAATGATATTCAGTTTTAGTGGGAGTTTTTACTTTTATATGTGTCGCGACTCGTCTCCGGGTGACGTCACGACCAGCACAGTACCTCAGATAATGCCACAACACGACAAAACTTGAAGCACTGATAAGCCTTTATGCGAAAAGTACCTAATAAACTCAATACACAACCTGTATATGATTAAGATAATTGAACCAAAATAAATACTACTTCATCATCCAAATATATGATGACTTCTATCCATAATTATCATAAGGTTCAAAATCCTCAACACAATATGGAACTCAAATAATAGTCCATCATTCAAAAGTTTATCATATGCAGTCCAAACAAAACCATAACTATCTAGGTTTTATATACATAAGTACATGTGATAGTTATATACAATATCAAAAGAACAAAACAACTGAAACTAGACCCAAATATCGCCAAAAATATACAAACAACACATACGTTCAAAAGAAAAAAAGGAAGACCACTCAGACTTTAAGCCTTGTCTTTTCCTTTCTAATTTGAACCTGAAAAAAGTAGGAAAAAAATGGGGTGAGCTCAACTAGCTCAATGAATATTTTTCACAATAATCTCCACATATGCATTTATATAAAACATGTATGTCATTGGAAAATCACATTTATAAACCAAATGCATCAAGGAAATCATAATATACATGGTTCGAAACTAAACATATGATTTATGCATCATTTTCATAAAAATAAAATATACAGACGCCTCACAAAGAGGACATGTCAAGATAACACGTGTCTTTACTTCCTCCATTGGCCTACGGGTTCAGACCGGCGCATTATCCATCACTAATCCTCCTACCCTTACATTCTTCAGTAATTCGGAAAGTCCTTTTTACGGAATACCAATTTAAGTATTCTGGCAGCACATTTCCCCGAATAACAAGTAAGTAGAAAGATAAACAATGTCAAGATATTTAATCCAAAATACCCAAGACAATACCAATGCATAAATTTTATGCTCATGTTCTTAAAACACAATGCACGTATATATAATAAGATGTATACCATTCAACAACGCAATTTCATATAAATACAATGCTATAATGGAGAAATAAGGTGAGAAATACTCACAAACAGTCCTACAACCAATTAAACAAGTCAAATATATCTCAATTGGCCAATCAACTTACATAAAACTGAAATTAATCATATATACACCAAATGATCAAATTTAAGCAAATTATGCCTAAATACATAATTACTAACTCAAATCACATCTAATCCACACCAATTTGGATTAGAAACACCTAATTCAATTGACCAATTCCAATCCAATTTGCGTCAAAAGTCCCAAATTTGATAAATCTGTACATGGTCAATTTGAACTAAACACCATGCTACCCCATAGAATTCTTCCAATTGGCTCCATACATTAATAAAGTATGTCATAAACATCAACATAGTTCACATGCACATCATTTATACACCTAAATCATAATAAATTTCATTAAAGTCTACATACATGCTAAGTTCCAATTATACAAGCTAAACTGGTCAATAAAATGGAAACTCACCATTAAAGTATGTATAAACACTCCAATTAATGGAATCTAAGCTCAAAATTGGTAGGTTAGGGTTTGAAATTCTGAAACCTAACTTAACCCCAAATTTCAACTCTTGCATGTGATCAAAACACTAAACCAAAGCTGGAAATCAACCCAATAAGTATAACTAGAAGGAAAATGGGGAAAAATATTACCTTGGGAGGAAAAATCCACCAACCGTAACTCCCAATCACCCAAAATCCCCAATTTCTTCCTTCTCTTTGGTTTCTCCTCTTCCTCTAATTGCAAATGATGCAAATGAGGAAGAAAAATAAGAAATTTGCTTATATACCATCATTGGGCCTACTTGCAAAATTAAAAAAAAAAACTGCCCAGACGTGAAGAGCGCAGTTCTCTACCGAATGAGCGCACTTCTCAGCCCAAAACTGAGAAAAACAAGTCTCGGCCAGTTATAGAGGAGCGTGCTTCTCCCTTAAGGAGCACACTTCTCCCATTCCTAGAAAAATCCAGATTTTTGTTTCACGCAAGGAGCACACTTCTCTAAAGACCGAAAAACTTTAACTCTTAGTTTTACGCATGGAGCGCACTTCTGCTATCCAAAAACTGAAAATTTACATGTCTAAGTGTATTTTCACTTACACATTCACACTAGCAACATAGTAAACATGAAAATATGCATAAATATTTTGTATACACACAAAATATGAGTATTATACACATCAAATACATAGACAAGCACCTAGAGTCGGACATTCTACGTCATCATGACATCATATGTGAAAGTGGGTCGTTACAATACGTGTTTATGATATAGACATTTTTCAGTTATTTTAATTTATGGATATTTTGAGGTTATTTTCTACAGAAATAAAGATTTTGTTTATTTACACTATGATTTTAGTATGGTTTGATCTCACTAAAGTTTAAGGGTGGACTAGTTGGAAATAGGCATGTTAAGATCACATTACATGAAATTTTCATGCTACACATCAACATCATGATCCATGTCATTCATTTGTATCGGCATACGTGACCGTTGTTGGGTTGAGTTACGACAACTGTAATGAAGACCGCTTTAATCTTATGTTGGTATGATTGATGGACCAGATTGGTTATAGATACATTTTGGTAATGACAACAAAGTTGAGCTCTTTTGGTCATTTTTGCAAGGCATGATTATAAGGCTACACATATAACCCAAGTGAGAGATTGTTGGATCATTAATCCAACGTTGGGCTTACATGTGAATAATTGCATATTGTGGACTGTCAAATAAGGTTAAGCCTAATTAAAAGTGATCTACTAAGTTTTGGATAATTTGGACTTTAATGTATCTGAGAGGATGTGGACCTTTAATGTGTAGAGACTTAAATGATACTTTCTATTTTTATGATAGGCTAAAATAGAGATATCAATAGATAACAGGAAAATTATCTATAAAAAGGTGGTCATGGTCCTCAGATCACATGTATCATTAGTATTCTATTTCTGACGTCCCATCATTAGATATAGAGCACAGAGAAAATAAATGATTCTCTTGAGAAAACATGTTGATCTGGAAGACAAATTGTACGACTCTAAAGGAAAGCGATCATTATGGGTGTTAAAGCCTCTTGTAATTGCAAAATTCTCCATTCCACTCTTGCCAAGATCATGTCATTATTTCTAGCTAATGCTTCGGGAGTTTCCTTTCAGAGGCCTTAGTGGCTAATATTTCTGTAAATTTCCTTCTTATTCTACATGGTGTAAACTAACCCCTTGCCATTGTACTTGATTAATATTGTTTGGCAACTTAAGGTTAAAATTACTTTTGATGAAATTTGGTGGAAAATCACCAAAGTTTTGCAGAGTTTGAAATGCCATTTAATACCTTGTTTACTAGTGAACAAGAGAGAGGAGATAGTATAATTACCAAGCTATTATTATTAGATGAAAGTAGGGGTGTTTATCAACCCGACCGTACCGAACTTTTTGGATTGGTTTGGGTTGGGTTAAATAAGTAGTTTGGGTTGGGTTGGATTTTAAAATACCTAATCCGATCAGTTTGAGTTGGGTCACAGGTTCAACCCATAAAAAATTGAATAACCCGACCCAAACTGAACACTAATATTAATCTCAAAGTCATAAATTTTACAATTACATATTTATGATTTAGAGCTTTAGTAATTTCAAAAGAAAAGCTTACTAATGAGGAGCTTAACAATTATAATAACTTAAAATTGATTTTTTTTATCTTTTTTGTTTCTTTTTTGGCTTGACTGTGTACTTGTGTCTTTTACTTATTCTATCTTATCTGTTCTTATGTGTATTTTTCCAACTGTTTGATAAGAAGTTTCAGTATTTAACCATAGACATTTTTTAACAATGTAAAAGTAAACCTCTGTAACAAGTTATGCTCATATCAAGTTTTAAAGAATAAACCAACAAGAGAATTGGATCGTCATCATGTGCATGAGCTTCATAATCATCAATCTAAGTCATTGTAATAACTTACTGTAAATATTGAGTAAAAGAAAATGACCACCATAATTTGCTTTGTAGTAATTATTTTGTAAATTATTGTTCGAAGTTATCAAAATTAGGCCTAAGTCCAAACTGATCTACCGACCCTACCCAAATCGAACTCGAACTATTTGGGTTGAGTTGGATTTTAAATTTAACAACCCTAACTGTTTGGATTAGATTAAATTTTGGTTTTAAACTGACCTAATCCGACCCATGTACACCCCTAGACCAAAGTTTACTATTGTCACATCTACTATTATTGTAGCCTGAAGCACTCAACTACTCTATCAAAATGTGGTGGAACTTTTCTATTTTAATTCTTTAAAAGAAAACCTTCAATGGGATTAGGGAGAGGTAAGCTAGTTGGGGTTGGATTTTTATGTCGGCAAGACAACCTGAAAGTGATTCTATTTTTGCCTTTCAACTTAAAGTCACCTCTTTTGCCATGTTGATGTGATATTAACATATCATAAATACTGTAAGGATCATGCTATGGGTACAAATGCAGAAACTCGGGTTGAAAACTCAATTGTTCTACCTATGGCATGGAAATGCGTAAGAACTCGGGCTGAAAACTTAAGTGTTCTATCACGAGTTTCTACCTTTTTACGTTTAGCCTTGTTAATATTGTCACACTTGAAATATTTTTAAAGTAGTTTTAAATATCAATTTTTTTTTTGTAGAAAATATAGTTATTAAAATTTTAAAAAAAATATTAATCTAATTATAATAAACATAATTATACATACATATTTATTAAATATGCATATATTACACATCTAAAAACGTATAATAAACTATTCAATATATATATATATATATACACTTAAAAGTTAGATTTTATTGTAGGTAGATTAGCTTTTTTCGAAATTAATTTAAGGCGATGTCCTTTGTTATTACTAGTCCATTATAAGTGTAAATTGATCTATTTATTTCAAGCATTGAACTTCACTTTTTTTCTCTTTACATCTTGTTCAGCTATGCCCATATGGGCATGTAAATCTGATAACAGATGAGCATGAAAGCTCCTAAAACATGGTCTCCAAAAGGAAACAGCTTTCAGAATACAATCTGAAAGTGAGGATGACAAATATTTACACTTATAATTGAGATACAGAAACTATTATATACAGAGGAACATGGAGGTTGAATTACAGTAAAGCTTAAATGTAAGGGTTGATATGGGAGGAGTAATCACGGATTCCTGCACCCTCCCATCCCATCCACTCTTCCCACAAGTCCCAGTCAGGTTCACACACCCCCCTCATTCGTTCATCATCTTCTGTGTAGGAACTGCTGCTACTCTCATTGAACGATTCTGACAAGTCCATTGTGTTGTTGTACTTTCCTCTCAAACTATTCATCACAATCTGCATTGCACCACAAGATATTCCCACATTAAACATAAGAAAATACAGAAATGAGTTTATGTGTTCCCAGTTGCAATGATAAAATTATAACTTCGATTGTGCTGCCTATATTTGCATATCTTTAAACACATTCTGTCTTAAGCCCGAATAAGAAATGAGGGTTGCAATAGGAAGCTGATCATATCTCATGTAAAACCTTGTCAGATCAACTGTAACATAATACTAGTAAATCAGATTAACAACGCCCTTGACCGAGCAGAGTGGAGGTAACAAATTCAAGTAGTCAACCTCATATAATTGGAAAAAAGGCTTTAATTATTTGGGTTTGAGTTAGAGTTAGAGTTGAGTTGAGCTGTGATGATAATATGGAAGAAAACCTAAGAAAAATGACCATTTTTTGTTAATGTCTATATATATTTGATATGAATAGTTGGGTGTCTATGCATCAGCTATGGCTTTTTAGTCAGTTTCTAACAGTTTAATCCATATGAAGACTCGAACCATGAAAGCTTGCTTAAGGTTTTTGGAAGGTATTAAAAGTTTTGTATTCACGGTTATAATGGTAAGTTTATTATACTATAAAATGATATCCTTTACGAGAAAAAAAAAAAGAAGAAAAAAGTAAACTAGAATCAAACAATCCTAATTTTTTTGTTTCCCATCTTGATTTATCAATAGAAAGAAAAACTTTCAAAGTGATCAATAAATCATTTCTCCAAAACTCGGGATTCCGTCAATACTAATAATAAACAAGAAAAAGAAATAGGTAATCAAACAGCAACAAGATGCAATCAAGAAGAAGAGAAGAAAGGGATTTTAGAGTAGAAGCATACGTTGTAGGCTTCGTTGATACGGTGAAACTGTACCCCGCAATTGCTTCCCTTGCACACATCCGGATGATACTGCACAAATAAACACAAATCCTAATTCATCCCCCTCCTCTTCTTCACCAATTCAAAAATCATCTGAAACTCCAAAAAAAACAAAAAAGGAAAAGGTAAATAGAAAAGAAGAAGAAGATGAAAGAACCTGCAAAGCGAGCTGTCTGAAAGCTTTCTTGACCTCCCATTCAGAAGCCCCTGGCTGTATTCTCAACGTTTTGTACTGACTCGTCAGCCTCTCCCCAGAAGAAGAAGCGTAAGAAGCACGACAGAGCCTATTTGCGCTTCTCTTCTGAGTCCATACGCCCCCTCCTCCGTTCACAGTCCCTACCGCCGTCGCCATATTTATTTCTTTCTAAGTTTCTCTGCGTCTCTGTTTCTCTGTTTCTCTGTTTGTGAAACGAAGACGAAGATGAGAAGGAAAAAGAACAAAGGAAGCGTATTTGTAAATGAGAAATTGAATGAAGAAGGTGGAACCCACTTGGATTACTTTCTCCGTGACTCTGATTTTGATTTTGATTTGATTTGATTTGATTCGTCGTCATTATTAGAAAAAAAGAGAGGCTTCAGAACCAATTATTATAAGATATGAATGAAGAGGGTAGGTACTAAGCAAAGACACGTGTGAAGTGGGCTGAATGGGTGAAAGGAAGGTTGAGCTAATAAGAAGATGATTGCAACACGTGTAAAGGAGGAGAGAGAGGGTTGTTTATTAGTTCGTGGTGAAAGGGAGCATGGGATAAGCTTTCGGTGTGGGAAAAGGACAGGTGCTAGGAAAAGAGGAGGAGGGGAGGTCCTTATCCATAGGTGTTTTGTTTGGTAGAACTGACGTGACACGTCGTGTTTGCTTAATGAGATGAAATGAAATGTTTATCCATTCAATCATGTTCTCAAGCTGAAATAAGATTAGAAATTAGGCTGCTTTTGGTCGACGAAAAGAAGAACAAAATTCAAAAAGTCAAAAATCAGATAATAATATTTTATTATTTTTTGAAAACAGTTATATATATATATATATAAATTTTTAAAAAATTATTTCTGAGTTTTAATTTAATTCATATTTTATATTTTTAAAATTTTAAATATAAAAAATTATATTTGAATGTTTTTAGTGTTAAGTAATAATAAAATTATTTAAAATAATAATTAAGAATAAATAAATAAATCTTCTATTGAATGATAAAATTTTCCTACTATATTTAATCAATGGAAAACACAAAAGTGAGTGGAGAAAATAAAAAAAATAAAAAAAAGGGTGATACCCTCACCTACTTCTATTTGAAAAAAAAGATTAATACAAAAGATACGATGAATGTTAATATAATACTTAAATATATTAAAATATAAATATATTTAAAAATATTACGTAATATAAATAATTCTTCTAAAACGGTCAATTCTGTAGATTTTGCGATCAAAGCGGATGAGACGTTGTCGCATCGTGATACTAAACAAGGCCTGAGACTCCGTTGCTGTGGAGGTAAGTTGTATTTATTTAACCATTTAAAGCCAACTACTCCTAAAAATAATGATATATAAAAATTGTCAATTGCTTCGATTTTTATTTGACCCACTTGGCCTCGAGCCTTAAATGACTAAAATCTCAAGCTTGACCGAGCCTCTACCAAACTGACGTGCTAGATAAGGGTGTAAGTAAATGACCAATCCGACCCAATTCGATTCGATTCGATGGGTCAGGTTTAATTTATATGTCAGGTTGGTCAGATTAATTTTTTAGCAACTCAATCATATTCGACCCGACCTCTTAAAATTTATAATAAAGATATAAAAAAAAGTATTACATATAAGGCCTCTAGTTAAGAAGGTCCGTAACTCTCAACTAATTTTTTTAAATTGTTGAGTTAGATGCTAAAAAAAATTAGATAAGAATCATAAGATGAGTGCTTAAGACTAAAAGAGAAAAGTTTTATTTTAGTCTCACATTGCTTATTGACAAGAATGAGAGACTCATTCTCTATAAAGGTCCATCAACTCTCTACTCATCATCATTCTTATAAGTCAAATTTAAGACTACCTTGATCTGTATATATATAAATTTTTCCAAAAAGAAAAAATTTTATCTTTTAAAGCTTAAATAATAGTTTAATAAACTTTCACATGATAATCCAACATATTTTATTACTATTAAAAGTTTAAATAGTAGTTATTAAGCTTTAAAAAAAATTTAACTAAATTTAAAAACTTTAAATTAGGCTATTTAAAAATAAATATTAATAATTTTATTTTTAAAATCAGTTCGGTTCAATTTAAAAACCACAATCCGAAATTTAACTCAAATCAAACTTCTTAAAAATCAAACCAAACCAAATCTAACAAAATATACAGGTTCAGTTAAATTTTGCAGTTAAAACCAATCTATTAACACCCCCTAAATATCTTACCATTTTAATATTTCTAACAATTTCTACTCTTATTTCATATTTGCAATTCAATGCTTACTTCTTAATAAATTAAATCATAATATCGCAAAAAAAAAAAAAAAATCATATTCTTCTTTAAATTCAACAGTTCACCTCCCTAGATAGGCCCAAATCATATCATCCATGCCAAACCAAACTACCTAAGAAATTTAAGAGCAATAAATCTTATTTCATGTACCACAAATTAAATCTCATGGCCTTCATCTAAATATCAAGTAAAAAAAAATACATTAATGAAAGTGCCAATGGTTAATTGGGTACTGACACACACCTAACATCTCTGTCTTCAGAAGGTGTGATAAAGGTTGGAGGGCCGCCATGATTTGGAAAGCACACCAATCTCTATAGCTTTATTAACTTGAGAAAGCACATCATCTGCATCACTGAAGGCAACCGTAAAACTATTCTGAACAACAAACCATCATAAGAAGAATGTAGCAGAGCCAAAGATGTACCAAGTTCTTCAATAAGAAAATGTTAGACCAAGGAAATTATTCACATGACTACTACTTTCAAACTCCTACATAGAAAATAGGCTGTAAACCAAGAAAGAAAAGTCATGGAAGACAATGACTCCGACTCTAAAACTCAAACTCAGTGCCTACAACATTAAACAAGAAATTCATACACCTTGATCCCCCCCCCCCCCCCCCCCCCCCCCAAAGTAGCTTCAATTGGAACCATCATCAATCAGACTCTCCATTGTATTTACATCCACGTCTGTTAGATCATCTTCTTGCTCCTTTCTTGTCTCTGTTTCTGCCACCTTGTTGTCCACAGGTGGCTCTAATTCTATGCTTGCCTGCTCTTCCACCCCTTTCTTTTCAGCCTCTTCAATGCGATCTACTTCCCCTTTCTCTTCAGCCTCTTCAATCCCAATCCCATCGACTTCCCCTTTCTCTACAGCCTCTTCAATCCCATCTACCTCTCCTTTCTCTTCAGCTTCTTTGATGACATCTGCTTCCACATCAACATCGTTCATTACACCCTTATTTCTCTCTCCAGACGGATCGTCGTTCCCTTGTGTAGTATCATCGAGGGTGGTGGCAGATGGAACAGAACCGCCATTTTCCCTTTGTGCCTGCAGAAGGGCCATATGTTTCTTACCCTTCATGTGACTAGCCATAACAGTTTGACTATGGCAGCCAACATGACAATCTTCACACCAATATCTAAATTTTTTCTTCTTCAAATCCTGGGTCTTCTGTTTTTTCTTACCCGGCTGCTTCACTTTTCCTTCCTGCTTTTTCCCAAGTTTCTGTTTTGGACTGCCACTGCTCTTTACAAGCTTGATGGGCTTATCAGTTTTCTTTTCCAATGAAGTAGAGCCACCCGGTTGCTTTTCTGCAGTTTTATTTGCCTTCAATTCTCCCTCTCTCGCTTTATGCTTCCTCCCACGGAGATGGTCATTCAGACCTTGCTCAGATGTTGCACTCACCTTGCAGAGTGCACAACTCCACTCCTTGTGGGGTTTCTTCTTTGGGCCACTTAAAGTCAGCTCACCAGCTCCTATTGCAGCTATTTTTCTTTTTGTCCCAGCAACACTAGCGCTTGCTGACTTAGCCTGCAACAGAACAATCAGGAACAGTCCCATTATACATGAAACAATCACAGGAATAGCTACCGATGTGTCAAACTGGCTTTCATGATGCTAAATGCAGCACGGTTGGCTGGTGGTGGACTAACACAGCTAATAATTAAGCTTAAAATTTAGATACTGGCACCATTGAGCAGATTTAGCTTTCAAGCCAGGTATCGACAATGATCTATGCTTAAGTACTTAATATGATATTCTGACTGCAGAATCCAATATAAGGTGTTTAAAACTTCAACGAGTAACCCTAGCTATGATGTTATCATACTTTGTAGTTTGTTCAATGAACTGCAATCCTACTTTATACAGCTTTTGATTCATCAACTTTTAATTATGGATTAACGACTCTTTCATAGGTACTATGTAATACATACACCTCTATCGACATGTAAACATAGAAACGTCACACACTCAAAAATTATTATGCTTCACGGCATTTTGGGGTACGGGTACATAAGTGCTCGTTGCACTGGCTGTGGATTAAATTATATATTTATAGTTTTCTTTTTTTCGAATCTCTGAGACCAGATTAAAATCTCTGGTGTGATGACCACATTTTAAAATCCATGATATCATGACATGTTTTCCAAGTGAAATATGCTTCATGACTCCTGTAGAAGAGGATGTGAAAGATTTTGGAAGTTGAGAAAGGATGTCTAAAATTGCGAGGCATAATACTAATTCTTTAGGTATTCTTTCACACCCACCTCAGCTCATGAAGAAGCATTAAATACACGAGTTTTCGGTAAGTCATATATTTTTGCTCTATGCACGAAAATCATGCACATCTTACAATGAGCAATTTGAAGGTGAAGGCAACTCATGGAATGTGCCTTCTTTAGCACCTATGAGGTTGCTGCATGCCATAAGCAGAGATTTCATACCACAAATAGTCGTGGAATGCCTCACAGACATTAAAATAATTATTGTTTGCCAATAAAAAGACTTAAGCCCCATGCTTTCGGTCCTGCATATTGACCTATGGTCAAAGGTCGTCAAACTAAAAACATGATGGAGAATAAGAAACACATTTCAAGCTGCCTCTCAGCCACCAAATCCAACTTAATGTCTAACCTAAGGCCAAAGGTTTACACAGTATAGCAAATTTCCTTAACATGATATTATAAATTTATAATTGAAAGGACCTAATAATTAACTACAGCAAATAACAAGAAATATGTAGAAAGTACGTCAAAAGCTTATTATGTCAATGAAAACCTTGATTCCCACAAGAATGTCCACCTTAGGGAAAAAATGTACAGATTGTGATACATGTAGCTGTAGGTGTCAGATTGTGCAAACCCTAGAAGAAAAAATATATTTAATAGATGTTTAAAACTTTGCAAGCTATATACCATGACAACCACACAAAAATAATTGAAAGAATACAAGAAACTTCACTACCAACTTTTCTAGTGGGACAAAAGGTTCATAATTCTAGCAGACCATTCCATGTTCATGGAGCCCTTGCAAGTAAAATTTGAATGTCAATGGAATTTCATCCACATATTCCTCGAGCTAGACTCCCTTTCTAGTTTCCACTTATGTGAGCAACTTTCTTCATAACATTTAGAAGTGAAATGAATCCCGCAAAACACACACACACACACACAAAAATCCAAATTAGATAATAGTCGTACATTATCTCAGACTTTCTAATGTTTCTAATGTTTCTAGTGGAACATTCATTCAAGCATCAATCTCAGACTTTCTAATGTTTTACACGTGCATGAACAAGATCAGACAATGCACTAATTCACCTGAGACACAATAGAGTACTTCAACTACACGACGAATGTGCTTTCCCTAAATCAAGAGACCAGGGTTGTTTATAGGCATACATGAAGCAAGACTGTACACAAAGAAGATTTGCTTGCCCCATAAAGTGGCTCATATCCATGCAACCAGCCAAAATGCATAAAAATACAAGTCCAAAATTACCATACCTTTTGCGTGATGGCACACTTTATCAGCTCTGACCAACTGACATATGAGGATGCAAAAAAAGAACAGCATTTTAAGCAAAATTTGGACATCAGATTTAAGTTCTTAACTCAACACTTACATCCCTATTTAACATTTTAACCTCCATAATAATTTCATGAACAAGGCTCTAAAAGATATAGAATAACCGCATCCCACAAGAAAAGATGATTAGAAAGTTGCTCTTCTTTTTATGATTTTTGAAAGTTGGTCAAAGTATTTTTCTTCTTTAAAAAAAAGTAGTCAAAGTATGTAACTAATCAAATTTGTAAAACGCAAAAGACAATATTTTTTTTCTTTCAAAGGTTCTCACAACATGAACTCCTAGACCAAAGCATCACAATATCTACATTTTCTCTGGAACGTTCTTTCGAAGGGCCAGAATTCTTCTATAGGGCACTATAGAACCAATGGTTTCTTGGGATTTACATCCACTTTGAAACAAGTACAAAATCTGCTATTGCTCAAAAAGTTATCTGGAACCTTCCTATCTCGTTTTCTCCAATTGCAGCACTAGTTACACTCAAATTTAAGCCTAACTTAACCACTTGGACAATGGATTTGATCACACAATAATTGCACAAACTACAAAGCTAAACTATTTTTCCAATAATAAGATAGATCAGATAGTTGTCCAAATGATTAATGCAACGTTTCCACAAAGTCAATGGACTAAGGAATTGCTCTCACACAATTACCAGGAACCTCAGGCTACATTCTTGCAAACCATATTCAACGCTTCACGGGTTCTGTACAACAAAACCTCATCGTAGCAATAATGCAGCTAAATAAGAATTAGATTTCTTAATTATAGCTAAATATATGATGTTTAAGGTAGTTGAGGCGCTTGTGATTAGAGATTCATATTCAATTGCTAATGAGGTATCTAGCATTTGGAAATATTGGGCCATGCCATTCTTAATGATCATCAACAAATCTAGAGGTCCTCTGAGCCACCTCAATTAAGACTTCTAGCCAAAAGCCACGCAACAAAGTGACAACCATTTTCAACATCAAATTGGCTGCTCTAGGAAACAAAGTATAACAAATTGGTGTTGCACCTCAAGTAGAGACAAGAACTAATAATTGCCTTCCATATAAGCATTACAAGTAACGTATAAAAGCCAAGTCAACCTTCAAAACAATTTCAGATTTGAACATTTGAGCAAGACCAAGTTCCAACATAATAAAGAACTACCATTTTCAGAAAATAGACATTTTGGTTTTGGGGAATTTTTTGCTCATAGTAAGAGAGAGAGTCAATTAAGATAGTTTGGAGACATAAAACAAAAACAATTAGATGAGCCAGTTGGGAAGTGTAGTATATATGAAAAGGACAAAACATTGTGGGGCCCACATGTTGGAAAATGAAATAAAAGAAAAAGAAGGAAAAGGTGGAGAAAGTGGAGCCGAAAGAGAAACTCACTTTCGTTACCGAACACATAACGCGTTTTGATAATAAAATATAATATATATTATTTTATTATCAAATAAAGCGTTTTTGTTTCTCTATATATATAGGAGGTTTGATTTCAGTTCAAACCATCTCAGTCCTCAGTTTTTTATTCTTCTTCTTTCTAGTGTTCTTCTAATTCGAGAGAGAGAGTCTTATTGTGTCTCTCCTTGAGTGTAGAAAGAGGGTTATAAGATATTTTCTTACATGGTGATTCTTTTGTTGCCCGTGGATGTTTCCCTCAAATTGAGAGTTTTGCCACATAAAATCTGTCTCATATTTTTCTCTAGTTTTCTCATTTTGTCCTTTAGTTGCATAGTTTTGCACACGCCGTCGATCCCAACAATATCAACTACCAATGATACAACTCAACTCAACTCCACTTTTTCCCAACTACATGGGGACGGCTACATGAATCCACTTTCTCCACTCCACTCTATTGATGGCTAAGTAGGCATTCAAATTACAAGAAGTTATATCAACAACAAATGATAAGAGCAAAACAATGAGGAAAATGAAAACAACACAAATAAGGCTGATTAAGATACACAAAGCCTAATACCTTGCACCAAAAAGGCAAGGGTATTCAGTGTTATTATTACTTCATCCATTGCATCATCAAGCCTTTTTTGCAGATGCTTAAAAATACCAAATTGGGGGAAAAAAACAACACATTTCACATTCTAATCCTAATCCTAATCTAAACAAAAGGGTACTCTGGTCTGACAATGTAGCAACATTTCAACATCTTTTCACAAAATCAAACACCCCCACTATCAAATATTGAACCACAACAAGAAGGAAACCAAATAAAACCACAAACCAACAAATAAACAAATAAGTGCACATTCCTAAACAAAAACAGTATGAGTGTAGATGCTTACCAAGAACATAACTTGTCCAACCTGTCCCTTCCCACCTTCTGTCCCCTTTGCCGTCTCACAATGCCGCTGAAACGGCAACCTATCAATGCTTCCAACTTCAGTTTGCACAGAGCGCTGCGGCGGCAACTTGGGCTCCTGCCACAACGATGGCGACAAAGACTTCCTACGAAACCCAAACCCCCCTTCTCCCCCTCTTTGAATCGCCAATTCTCGCTCCATTGCCAACTCTCTTCTCACCTCCATTTCCAGTTCCCTCCTACGCATTATCTCCTCAGCAATAATCTCTTCCCTAATCCTCTCCTTCTCCAGTTCCCTTTGAATCGCATCTCTCAAAGGATCAGCACTCATTGTAAAATCCGCCCTTCTAATCTCATTACCGAAAAACCCCGCTGCACAAATTTCCCCAAAAAAAACACACAAAACAAATAACAAGAAATCAGAAAATTCAAAACTTTCAAGAAATTTCAACCAAAAAAAAAATCGTAAAATTCAAAACTTTCAAGAAATTTCAAGAAGAAAACGCGAAAAAAGAGGGGTTTGTTGAACGTACCACGCAATGCTTGTTCAGTGAAGTAGCTACTGCTGGAAGAAGGTGAAACTGAGAAAAAAGATTTGTTGTCGTGCCCAGGAAGGCCGAAATCCATGGCAGGGGCCGATTAGAAGACAGAGATTTTGTTGAGATTTGTTGAAGGAGAAATCGAAGTTATAGAAATTGGAAGATCATCAGAGAAGAGAAGAGAAGAGAAGAGGTGGGATTAGGGCAATCTCTGCAAGATTTTCAAGTCAGTGAATGGTGGAAGGGGACAGCGAGGGAATAAAAGGCATGAAAACCGCCCAATCTATTTAATATAAGGAAATAAGGAAATCAAAAATTAGAATTAGAAATTATTATTCCAATTTTGGGAATTTTTTAGCATTTTTGTCATGGTCAAAGTCTCAAGCTGTCAAAAGTCTTCTTGGCGTCAGACCTCTTTGACACATTTAATTTATATAATATCTAAAACTAAACTTTTAGTATAAAATTGTAATATTATTGTGTGAGCATTTTGTATTTAGACATTATCACTAGCCTATTTATGTGCACACGGATAATTTACTAAAGGGTAATGCTAAATGAACCCAAATAAAAAGTTAAAATACAAGGTGGCTATCACCATGGGGCACCTTGCATCTCCAAAATTTTAATGAGTAGATGAAAATTAGAAAAATAAAATGTAAAATTTAAATGATAAGAAGATAAAAATAAGAAACATAATTTGAAAAAAGAAATTATGGTAATTTTGTGCTAACAAAAGATGATATTATGTTGCTTGAAATGATATTTTTTTTTTAAAAGATATAATGTTAGTAGTCAGTAGTAAAACCAATTTCACCGCACTCTCGAAGAGAGTATCAGGCTCTTTTCTAACCCATTAATCTTCCTCGCCTCCTAAGTGACTCAATCGCAAGAGTTAAACGTAAAACTTTGAGATTCCAAAACTACATCTCTTTACCAACTGCACCAACTTCATGTTTGGATGTTTGCTTAGAATTATTACACTACCTTGGAACTTCAAAATAGCCTAAATAACTTAAAGATTAACAAATCTCAGCAACAGATAGCAACTTATTAATGCACAATTATCTATTTGAAAATAATTGATTGAGATTAAGCCAGAAAAACCCAGACACTAGCTACAAGCAGACTTTCTGAGACGCTATCTAGTCTTCAATAATAAAAACAAGTTATACTTACAGCAACAGATATAGATCCAAGCACTGTTTTTTCTTTCTTTCTTTCTTTCTTTTTTTAAGTTTGAAATGAGGATGTTTTTCGTTTGATTTCAGTTCTCATTACACCCCCCAACAATGTAAAAAAATGATCAAATCCAACTTGATCAGCAGAGCCAAGATCTACTAAAATGAACTTCGATTAGGACTCTGCAAGTTCTGGCAGGGAAGATTGCTCCTCATTGCATGGACTGGATTCATGGGGGGTTCTCTTGAACTGCACCAAGATCATTGTCATGTTGTCGCATCCCTCCCCACCAACGGTTGATGGAGCCAAACACCGGTCGAGTACTCTTTCGCACACCGCTGATGGCTTCCTTTCCTGCATAGTTTTAATGCACAAATATTAGAATATACGAACATTTTATTCTATGGAAAAGATCATCCACAAGAATCATTGGTCTCAATGTCCAAATTTTAAGATCACCCTTTTTATTTTTATCTTTTCTTTCAACAATTTCCAAGTTGAGCAATTGGCATTAACAGGTTTAGATTAGGACCAAATCAGAATCACTGAACGGGTGAGTGCCCTCCTCTCGGGTAAATTTTGCTGGAACAGGAAGATCAGTCATAAGAATCCATTTTGTCCTAACTTCCAAATGCATTATTTTTTTTCTCAACCAATTTCCATATAGAAGAGATTGGGATAAACAGAAGAAAAACATAAATCACCCATATATGAAGATCTGGGCACAGTAGCTGAACTGCCTGGACCAGTGCAACTGTTTGTTCAAGTTCAAAGAGAAAACTACACACTAGCACACTTACAGATTTTAGCTGTTCATGAACAAAATCTACTAGTTGTTGGCTTGACATGCAGTCCCTGGCAACAATAGCAGTATGAAAGGTCATTAATTGCCAGACAATTTCAAAACAAAGACACAAGTCTGCAGGTTGAAACTGACATTATATTGGGAAAAAAAAAAAATTGAAGCCATGTTAAAGATAGAAGGTAAAGAAAAAATTGAGAAAGGCCAAAGCAAGGGTGTGAGAGCAAGGTTGTTGGTTCGGAAGCAAATTTTATTTATTACATTGTTCTCTCCAGCAAACATACATGTCAAGTATCGAAATTTTCTGTAGGAATTTATTTTCTCAGCCTTCCATGTGAGCTACAAAAAAATAGTAGCCCTTAGGATTCTGATGCCAAACACATTGCTTATGACAATCCATCTAATCTTAGTTAACCTATTACGTATAATCTGTCCTCTGAAGAACCACATTTTTAGGCCACATCACACAAGATATACTTACTTTGGGTGAAGAAAACCATTAATAATACAATGGAATATATGAACGATCAAGCGTAGTTGGTTAATTTTTCCACTTTTTTTATTTGCTTGAGTATTTATTTTAGGTTCCAAATCCCATTCTTCCTGAGTTTCAATAAATTAATTGATCATAAAAAAAAAATATAGAAATGCAACATTAAGTAAAAACTGAACAAGTTTTCCGGATGCAACATATCTTGCCAGATTAATCGAAAATTTCACTCTGACAAGAGCATAAGAGACTTACCAAATACCATCACATGCCAGCACTAGAAAATCATCATCCTCACAGAGCTCAACCTAATCACAGAAAATGAAAGCCAGTAAGATAATAATGGTAGCAGACCTGCAGTGGCCAACAATTTTTCTTTGACAATTGGCAAGGAAGACAATAACTAGAGGTACTAAATTAATACAAATAGATAAAAAAAAAAAATCTAATTATAGTTCTCTGAAAAAAACTAGCAAGGTCTTAAAATTAATACAGAAGAAAAAATGGAAATAGTTATTATAGTAATAATTAGTATGGAAAAGCCCATGAGATTGAACTCGCATCTCAATGGGTTAATTTAACACAAGAATACAAGCTGTTAGGTCACAAGTTCAAGCATTAGCTTTTACCATTCATCAAAGAACTTATGATCCCTTGCTCCAAATGATATTGAACTGAATAATCAGCTCATCAGAATACATTAGATTCTGATCCTAGAAAATAGAAGATGGGATACATAGCAGAAGAGAGAAGAAAACATACAGTGTTTATGTCGGGATTGGCTGTTACAATTTGCTTTTCAGGAGGCAAAAATTTGTTTTGCTTGAATTCCATGTCTCCTGTAACAAGTAGAGGGAAAGTCAGAAATTTGCAAGCAATATGAGAAATTTTCTTCTTTTATTATTGACTGGAACTTATTTAAACAAAGTAAGTACACAACTCATAAGCATTCCAGTAACATACCAATTGCTCTTGATAAATTTAAGCTTCCATTTACACGCCCTGCATGTATGAAACCACCAGCTTTTAAGATCCTGTCTTTCTCAACCTCAAGCTCAGGCTTGTGATCTCTTGACAAATTGTATGCCTGGAACAGAAATGCGTCATTGATAACTACATGTGCATGGCCATTAACAGAGTAGATATAAAAAATAAAAAATAAATAAAAAATGAGCAGTACCCGAAAGTGCTCCTTAATGCTATGAAGTGGACAATGGCTGCCCAGGTATCATTTTTTTTTAAAGAAGAAACAAAATTATATATTAATGAAAAAAGTTATAGCAGGCTACAAGAGTACCAACAGTACTCAACTAACAAAAACCATAGAGGCAGGAAAAAGGAAGGAAAGAACAAAAGATACAGCCGGCTAATACAACAAGCCCCACTCAATTAAACACACGAAGACCAGTTTCTGAGCCAATCCGAAAAAGAGAATCCTCCAGCAAGTTTAGAAGAGGAAATCCACGAGCTGCCAAAAGTAAAGTCTCCTTTTCTATACTTCCAGCGGCCTTTGAAGTGTCCTTAAAGATCCTTTGATTTCTTTCCAACCAAAGGCACCAAAGGACAGCCATAGATGAGACGACAGCAATATGTTTCATTTTTGTAGTTGCCGAATGAAGGTGTGACATAGAAATGCACTCTTCACAAGTGTTGGGAAGCTTAAGGACCTCAGCCCAATGAAATTCCCACCTGAGCAAAACCATTGCAGAAAATTCACATGAAACAAATAGATGATCAACAGACTCGGAATCCTTGAGGCATAGATGGCAAGCCGAGGGAGATAAATATGTCCGAGGAAAGCGACGGTGTAGAAGATCGTTAGTGGGTAATTTCCTGTGAATCATTAACCATCCAAAAAACTAGACCTTTGAAGGAATCTTGGCATCCCAAGTGAGAGAGAACAAAGGAGAATGAGGAGAAAAACTATCATTAATTAAAAAGGAAAGGAAAGACTTGCATGAGTACCTGCCTAAACTATCCAAAGTCCACCTAAAGCGATCAGGGGAGTTTGTAATTCGAACATTGGACAGCATATGAAGAAGGCTATTGAGATCATCAAGGGTACGAGAGTATGGATGTCTGGACAGATGAAGATTCTAGGATAAGGGAATGAAGGATAAATTAGAAGAGATGAAGGAAGTAATCGGTTGATTGTGTATAGAGGAAAGGTGAGCCAGGCGGGGAAAAAGGATGGAAAAAGGAGAAGACCCCAACCAAGAATCTTCCCAGAATCGAAATGACCTACCATTGCCAACAATCGGTACAATATGGTGGCAAAAAATGGAATTAAGGGAGGCAATGAATTTCCACGGGCTACGGTAAGTGGGGCAATTTCCAATCCCCATGTCTCTACCCTCCATGAAAGAGCTATATTTACTTCTTACAACCTTAGACCACAGTGCATCTTTCTCTTCAGAGAATCTCCACAACCACTTTGCTGCTGACGCTATGTTCCCTTGAAAAGATTACCAATACCCACCCAGCCTACCTTTATCCATGGGAAGTTGCACAGTGCTCCAATTGACAAGATGAAGGCTGCCCAGGTATCATTTAGATTTTAGAGTATTGACTCAACAGGGAGCAACTTCTTGGTTGAAAGTACCCAAGAATTCAATTGATCAATCATTGTAACAAACCGTCTAAAAATTAAAAAACTTGAAATAATTAGGATAAATTAGTACTAGTTCAATTCTGGCTATACAAAAGAAAAAAGAACAGTTTGGAATTTTAGTAATTTCACTTCCATTACTTTTGATGCTCACCTCTTGAAGATTATAACTTGCACAGAATTCAATACCATGAAGGATAATAACCTATATCCGACATATACATGAAAGAAAGGTGCAGAAGAAACATTTGTTAAGAAAACTTACCTGCCCCTTTCTACATATCACACAACGAGAATCACCAGCATTTGCAACAAGAAGTCGGTTATCACGAATGATTGCAACACAAGCTGTGCTTCCAGAAGTTGGCCCAGAGAAATCAGAGTGTGGTCCCTATTTGCAAGGTTTGACTAAAATAAGCCTTAATTGCAAAGTAGAAAAGAACCTTATACATCCAAAGGCAATTGATACATCAAAACTATAATAATCAAAGATAGGTACAACAAAAAAGTCTTCACATTCAAGAACTTAAACTTGGTTCAATCATAACAGAATGGTGAAAACAAAGATATGAGTGCACATAGGATGCGATTCAGAATTATTGAGCTTCATCAAAATACGATAGCAAAACATTCATTGAAATCAGCGATACACTTAATTTCTTGAAATATTAACTTGTTAGATGCACTGAAATAGGAAATCACGAGGTTAAAGAGTAAGGATGATTAATAAAAGATCAAGAGTTGCAAAAGAGGTCACCTTTAAAAGTTAAAATTCACTATGTTGCAAAGAAACAAGATGTCTTAGGTGGTATTTATTAACTCTACTTCCAACCTCCAAAAATAGAGGTTAGTAAATATTTTGGCAAGTTTTTGACTATCTGTACCTCTAATTAGAAGCAAAGGATAACCTCTATAAAAATATGCCAAAAAGTTTTGCTTATTATATTAGGGATTAAACCCCCACTACGAATAGATGTTCATTTAAAGTAAAATTAGAGGGTAAATAGAGTTACCAAACAACCTCTTAATAGGAGATCAAGAGTTGCCCAAGGTCCGGGTTGCTTCCTCTTCAACTTTGTGTTTGGAAACTATGAAATAAGGGGGAAAAAAAAAGTGTTTGTGAAAAAATTCTCAAAATATTCCAGGAAACTAGGACAACAAAATTGGATCTTCAATTCTTCCAACCTTCTAATTGTTGCTTCAAGAAGCTAAGGAAATAGAAGTTGGATTAGGACATTGGTCTTCCATATCACATCTATAGCTCTTCAAACTATCCAAAATGTTAGCTTCTTTAAGCGGGTACTTACAGTAGACTTGGATTATGTGTTACTGGTAAGGATTAGAGCACAATATTTGAGGGAACTTATGTCCCCCCTAATCCCTCTAGAGCACGGCCACAAACACTCGAAGACACCGTTGGCCAACAAGTTGTGGGAGGTGTCTCGAACTCGAGACCTTCAGGGTAGGTGCGCTTGCACGCCCAACAACTAAACCAACCCACCGTTGGGTTTATGGAGGCAAACAAGCTGTTAGTAGGCTTGATATGGCAAGAACTAGGTGAGGCATTTATCCTCTAGTGCACAACAAATACAAGATTATCTAATGTAAATTGTTGGTGGTTTAGTGACATTGACGAGTTCACCTTCTTGCAGAAACATGTATAATTAAGATGAAATAAATGACAAACATTTCCCTGGTTTTTCAAGTTGCAAAACTAAAGCATACAATGTATTTGGCAAGGGATATAATCGTGATTAAGCCAATGAAGATAATCTTATCCAATTTAAGAAATTTGTTTGCCGGTTATTGGTTGACAACTGTTTTCAAGCAAAGAATTTCCATGTATCAAAAGTAGGAACTTGGTTATTTACTAGGTTTCACCTTTCTGCTACCACAAAAGATCTCCCAAAGAATGCCAGTAAAACATAAAATGAAAAAGTATATGGGGAACAACACTTTGAGTTTGCCAAGCTCCAATGAGGCACAGTTATGACAGTGATTAGTGAAGCAATTATGCTTATTTTAATTTTGAAGCATTACCTCCTCAAAAGCCCAGTCATCAATTTCATGATTAGCCTCACCACTTTTTGGTGACCAAATAAATCCTTCAATCATTCCAGTAAATTTGTTTATTTTATCTCCAAGTACAGCTAACTCTCGCCACCCTCGCTGTCCACACATCATCTCATCCATCCTGCTCAATGACAATGAAATTATGATCAATGTGTTAATACCTCCATAAAAGGGGAAAAGATTCTACCAGCATGTTAACTTTCCATTTAATTGCTTAATTTGTTTGCCTGAAAAGCAGAAATATTTCAGAAAATACTATAAACATTTGGAAATATTTCTAGTATTTCAGAATATATTAGAAATGATGGGAATATTGCAGAAGTATTCATTAAAAAAAAAAATCTAAAGAACCACAAAGAGTGTGGAAAGATGTCCATAAAGTTCTACATGCCAATGTTGGTGATGAAGCTCTTAGTTTAGCGAATTTTTATTAGACATGATGATCAACATCACCAAATGATGCAATGCAAATTATCCAAAACCCAGGCAAAGGATCAACCATGGTTGTAAATGTTGATCTCATTGATTTTGTGAATTATTCACAATGCTTACCTGAACCAACATATTAAACCTTTAATTGAAATAGCGTTCTCTATAGGAGAGATTTTACTGGCGTGGTTGAGATTTGGTTATCAATATCACAGTAGCAGTGATGGTGACACATGTCAATTTTAATGTGTCAAACAACATTTGAAACTGCAACAACATAAGCATCATAACAAAATGATCTACAACTACCATTGCCATTGTAACAAATATCCTTAGGAAATAGGTCCCTTGGATCCAGGAAATGATCTTATGGTATAGTTTCCGATAATTTTGGATGTTGCTATTTTTCTGACAACCCACATCAAACTCATGAATTACCTAAAATCTATTACTTGATATTACCTGTTCAACACACATTTTTAATCCACATATTTGAACCTTTCTTTTTGACAGGAAACTACAAAAAATTTATGCTTTTGCAAGTGCAAATACAAATGTTAAGGGACTAGGGAGGCAGGATGTTCTACCAAAGAACCAATCAAGATTGAAATACAATATTTCCCCAACCCGTACCACTCAGTTAGACTATAGCTAGGGGGTTGCAAAAAAGTGGGCAAAAATTAAAATGGATATGGAAAACACCTTAGTATTAACTAACCTACCACGTTATCATACTAGCCTGCTTTCAAAACAAACATCATTTCTTTATCCATACCGCCTTTAATTTAAAAGGCGGGCTACTCTTGTTTATAAGGATTTTAAACCTTTATTTTTTTATCTTATCATAATTATATTTTAGCAATTTCAAAATAGCATCTAGAGATGTTTTATAATATAAACTGTGCAATTTAAGAACCCAAGCAGCTAATATAAGACTCACTTAATATTATAAATATAATGCATACAATAAATTTTTTTAATCTGACAAAAAAAAAAGACAAAATTAGACATGAAAAGTTTGTATTATTTAAAAAAAAAAAAAAAAAAAAGTTCGTAAAATATGTCTCATATTTACCATAAGATTTCATTACTAAAAGTTACACATAGTTACAAGAAAAAATATAAAGCTCATCACATTAGTTTACAGTTAATAGTATTAATATAATTGTAGTATATATTTAAATTTATGCATTTTACTTCATATTAATTGTATTAAGCCGTTTGTAAAAGTGGTAAATACTAAGTTTTAAAAGAAACTTACATAAATATTGTCACGCCCTGACCGCAGCCAAAACGCGGGCGCACCACCGCAGTGGATAACGCCAGCCCCGTATCTCACAATATTGTCATATCGCCATGTAGCAACCCAACCGCAGCTGGTCTACAAATGGCTCGGTGGTTACTAGGAATGCGAAATCTAACTCCTTAAGAGAGGTCTTGAGTTCGATTCCTAGGGAGGCCCTGCACTATTCATGAATAGTGGCAGACAAATAATCGTTTCGATGTAGACCAGCTGCGGTTGGGTTGCTACATGGCGATATGACAATATTGTGAGATACGGGGCTGGCGTTCTCCACTGCGGTGGTGCGCCCGCGTTCTGGCTGCGGTCAAGGCGTGACAAATATAATATATTTTTTTAGATGTGAGAGGAGCGGACGAGGGTTATTTAATCTTGGAATTTTTTTAAATTATGTATTCACTAAGCAATCCCACTGCACAAAATGCTGAAACCTTCCAGAAATACTCATGAAGTTTTTCCAGTTTGTTTCCCTTTCAAAACCCAAAATGAGAACTCTTCGTATGAAAATTACACTGTTAGACGTCAAATGCAATATTACCACCAGCATAACCATTGTAGAGATACCATCTTCTTCAATTGGGGCCCACCGTGCACGCACGCACGAAAGGAAAAAAAAAAGGAAAAGGAATAATGAATGACCTGAAAAAAGCTTTCTGGACAGAAGTTGCAAGATCTCCAGCTGAGTATGCTTCATTCCTTAGTACTTGTTGGTGAAGGTATTTAGCACAAAACTTAGCAACTACTTTGCCTGCAATACTACAGAGTTTTAGTCAATACTCTGTTCCCAGTATGGCAAATAAGATCATGAAAAACCAACCTAGCTTTTCAAGTTGTAGGCATGAGCGTTATAACAAATGAAGTGGAAAAAATAACTTAAATATTTTGAAAATCATCCAAGAGAAAATGGTATCTTAATTGCCAATAGAAGTATTAAGTATTAACTACTTTCTCCCACCCTAACTCTCCATAACGCAAGATTCTTATCTAATTCTCATCATTCGGCAAAAGACCTTTTTCACCATAATGAAGCAGGTTGCTTGTCAATTTAGGAATTGAATGACACAAGCATAACTTTGTCAATTTCCTCCACTTCCATCCAAAACCTATCATGTCAAGAGGATTTACCTAGCACTGTCATAGGCTATTTATTGAATAGATCACACCTGCAACATGGTCACTGAAATTCCAATTAAAATAGTGATTTTATGAAACCCGTTCCAAAAATAAATTGTTTATGATATCTCAATTGAAAACATTAAAATTTTCCAAAACTAAGGAAATGCTCAAAACAGATAATGAGATAGAGACCATGTTAAATGCATGACAAGGGGAAGATGGAATCACCATATATTACATAAAATCTGGTGAGGAGTTGAATTACAGAATTCAAAGAAAATCAAAGATGTTCCTCATAGATATAAGAGCTGCTTTTAAACTTTTGCAGGGTCAGGGGAGGGGAGCCTGTGTCTCCCTACGCTTTTTAAGATCCCTCTTTGCTTTTGTCCTAAAACTTGTTAGTTGTTCCATTGAAGGGTTTTTTTTTTTTTTTTTTGACAAGAAACGAGGGTTCCATTGAAGTTTTTCATAATATCAAAAAGGAAACTTAGAATTGTGATGCCATAATAATTGGTGTAACTTTAAGCAATTGAAGAAAATTAATTTATTTGGCCAATCGGCCTGAGGTATTATATTTAAGAATCAATCATGATAGAGATAAACACAATCATTGTGTACAATCTTGTATATAGATACTATGGTACTTTTTTATCCATTCATGTATTGTTCCTTAATCCTTAGTCTTCAAAACAATTTTGAACAAACTTACTTTGCTAGAGTTTGCCTAGGAATGTAATATAATCTATGTATCTCCATAAATTCACTGTAATATAATCTTTTGCGAAGGCCTTAACCATCCTATTCTTTAGAAAGGCAGCATGTAACTCTAGTAACCCGATATGTTAGAAACAATGGTTCTACCTAGGTTCCAAGCATATCCTCCTACTTGTAAGTCCTCATAACAGCATCCTTGTGGATGACAAAAATCTACACTCATTTGGGCCCTAGATTTGTTTCCTTGAGATTTAAACCAGCAAGATGAAGAAAACTTCAGGGCTAAAACAATTGTCGTTTGGAATGCAACTTCAAGATGTATCTATAGAAATTGAAAGGAGTATTCCTCAGGTTATGCATCCTAAATCACATAAAACATGAATGGAAAGAACAAATGCACATGCTTACCTCCATGGCCATCATAAACACCAAAGAATGAGGTGGAATTATCAAGGTTGGGGAATGCTGCATGCTATACAAAATATATAAGCATGGTCAATGGTACAATTTATACAACATTTAATATTGTAATCATAAAATGTGTTACAAAGGTAAAGTGATATCATAATTAGGCACAATTACAGTATGGAATGGTGGAAAGATACATTATCTAATCATGGGAAGCAAAGGAAAAGCAAGACTTCAAATGAAAACTAAAATGTTAGACCATAAACTACGGATAATTATTTAGTTGACTTTAAGGCTTTGAAGATTAATTTGCAAGAGGATCTTGTCAGCATAATTTCAGATGATTAAGAATCGATAGCAAAGTAACAACTCAAGGATAGCATTAGTTGCCTTAGTTTTGTGCTAGAAAAGGTGCGTGAAACTACAATGTTCATCAATAGATTCCCCATGAATTTAATGATTCAATCTGAAAGAAGAAACCAAATCAAGCAAAGTATATCCATTGTTAATTTATCTGCTAGATAGAAAGACCAGCTAAAAGGTTGAAAACCTATATGTCGAGTTGTTAGTGAAGATAAAGAATCAAGCTGACAACATTTACAAAACACAAATACCATTAGTTTTAATTACCGAGGTTTAGAATATGCCATGGGTATTTCATTGCAATATCCTACCTTATAAGAGATCTCCATCAGACAAGCTCATCATTCATTAAATATATGTTGAATCTTAGCCTTCTCATCCTAGGGCATCTCAATCAACACTGTAGGAGCACAAAATATGATGAGGATTGAGATTGTAAGCATCATACATGAACCTTTCAGCATCTAGTTCATGTACAAGTAGAATTCAGTGTGATTATAGATTCTTGATTGGACAAAAACTCATCTGAACGTTAAGAGCTCGATGGCTCGGAAAACAATGAGATGACGAGCTTTAAATTAATTATAACTTCAGGAATCCTGCTTGAACAATGAAAGTTAATAGAATAGGTAATCCTAATGGAAATAGGTTCCAACTTCATTGGAAAGAGTAACATGAAAATTTTGAATAAATGAAACACAAATGAAAACCCTAGTTGGTCTAGAACTCCAACGGAATTCAACAAACCTTTTCCCAACTACACGAAGTCGGCTACTTGAATTTGCTTGCTCCACTCTACTCTCTATCAAAGGCTAAGTTGACATTTATACTACAAGTAATTATATCTGTCCAAGCTATTTTAGGTCTTCTTCTATCTTTATTATTAACATAAATTGTCAATAAGTTACTCTACCGAACTGGCCTTCATTATATTGTCCAGAACACCCTATCAATTTTCTCTCATTTTATCTCCAATTGCAACTACTCCTACCATTTCGAGATAAAATGAAGAAAAACAATTAAGATGATTTGCATCAACTATGAAGAGTGACCTATTAACAATACGGGGAATGTAATCATACTAAAGGTAGGTAACACTATGATATTACTAAAATTTCTCTGGTTTTCACTTATTCTCTTTGTATTATCTTCCCAAACTACATTACTTTCAATACATGAATGCTTTGTTTCGTTTACATCAATAATTTCATGAGATTTAAATTTGAATTTACATATAGATTTATATGTTTTAACCTATGAGCTTTAACTGCTTTGTTGATTCCAAAAAACACAGTTTTTTTGCATTGTTCCCAAGTGTAATCATATATCTGCAATATAAGGATCGTGCATTACATTTTATTAGGCAATCCTTGAGATGTTGGCATGAATTCAAAGTCCATGACATGTATAGCAATTGCCTTGGCTGTTGGATATCCTAGCCATCGCCTTCCACATGTATGAATGGTTGGAGTACCAAGGACATGGTTTGTGACACTCCCAAGTGGTCTAAACACCAAAACCATAGGCATTTTCAGTTTTTAATCTTCTTATTTAAGTTTCCCCTTCTGTTTCCCAAAGTTTACACAATCCAACATATCCTAAAAACAAATTTCTCCTTGATATCTTCCTTTTTCTCCTAATTGTCTCAAATTCTTCTACTCCTTCCCTATGCTTTTGTGAGCCAATTTAGTTCAAACCCAATCCCATCTACCATAACTATGCCATTGAAGAAGTCATCATATACTGAAAGGAGTCTTGGAATGTACCACAAACTTCAAACTTCAAACTTCTAAAAAACTCGCTATAATCAAGCAACACCAACTTATGAGATTATACTGTTTTAACAATTGACAACATCCAATGAACAAAATTTAGAAAGCTTGTTGAGAAGATTTGATCAATGAAGCAAGCCAAGGATCAAAGATTGACAAGGAAATGAAGGATCGATGATGACTAATACCAAGTACAGATCTCTAGAAGTAAACAAAAAGTCAGATATAGGAAAACTAATGCTAACTATTTTAAGTACCGAAATTCCAGACAGAAACAGTCCAGCCCACTAAAAAGGAAAATAAGAAATAGCAAACAATCCAACAATGAATTTAGTTAAAGTAAAAAAGATATGAAGTACTCACAGCATCTTCCATGGTCGAACGCCACCCTTGCATGGACGACAAACCATACCGCAGCTTGATGTTCTCACCATCGTCGGAAGACTTTTCAGTTTTTGGGGCACTAAGATATATCCCCATTCTTAACTTTGATCCCCCCTAGAATCATCAATCATCACAAATATGATAGGACATTTCATTGGAAAAACAAGCAAATACAAGAACTTTCCAATAAAATCAAAATATGATCCCCCAATCCATGGTATTGTTTAGACTTTATCATGTAAATTTAGATCTTTCAAATAGCTTCTTGGCAAATCAAATCCACAACTGCTACTCATACGAAAAACATGCAAATTAACAAAAAGACATTTATCTAAAATCCATTTTGAAAGACTAAAAACTTCAATCCAACAAACTAACCTTCGATCTACCACCCTGAAATACCCCAGAAATAATTTCTCTTTTTTCTAAAATAAAAAATAAAAAAATAAAAGTTAACAGCTTTGAACTAAACAATCATCATCCGGGCAGACTAAATTACTAAAAAAAAGAGGACCCAGAACATTTCCCATTCTAAATGATCAAATAAACAAGATTCAGAACCACTCACGCGTCTCGTTATGCCGTCCTCCGGCGCTCTAGCGAGAAAAACACTAAATGGGTACCACTGAAACTGAGATAAAATGAATGTTTTCAGTGATTTTATATCTCTTCGTACCTCAAAGTTTCTTTTTTTTTTTTATTTGGTTAAGGTTTGTGGCTTGATTTTGGCTTTTGGGCTGCCTTGAAAACCTGGGCAGTTGAAATTGATATCTATCTCGAATTCTTAGTATCTCGATTGGGTAGAAGAAAGACGGAACAAATCTTCTTTTTTCTTTCTTTATAAAATCGAATGATCCTTTACACGTCTCAACCAACCTCTACTGCGGCCAGCTTGTAAGAAGAATTAAAAATCAATCAAATGAAATTGATGATTACATCGTGCGTATGACACTTGGCGTTGGTGTTTTATAAGAAGTACAGATAAGAGCAATTGAAAAAGATAAAAGAGTAATCTTGTAGTTATATTACATCCCTACTAGTATCACAAATTATTTTTGATTAGGTGTATTTTTCCCTAATTATGAAATAATTTTAATTATTCTGGTGTTTTTTTTTTCTTTTGTTGTTGTTGTTTCTGTGATATCATGTAGATTCAGATAAAGAAAAATATTTTATATACACAAGTGTCAATACCATTTTTTTATGCTAGCACTTGACTTCTTTAAATATTTTAAAAATATGCGTGTATTGTCAACATTTTCAAATAATCTTGCATACTTAAAACATTTAAGGTAAAAAATAACATTGACACTTAGCGTATATATAACATTACTATTATGATAATTACATACATCCAAACATTGTTCTCTTTTGAAATCTCTTTGTTTATGAATTATATAAATATTGGGATTTTATCCTAAATTTGTCCTTAAATACTAATATTGCCATCTACCACCATAGCAGGCCGTAATTTTATCCTATTTTTGTCCTTAGCTCACCATGCACCATTTTTTCCTAATAATTTATAAATTATTCATTAATTTTTAATATAAAACTGTCAAACAAATTTATATATAAAAATAATAATGTTTATGAGTAATTTGGTTATAAGGCATTAAAAGATTTTTTTTGACCTTACTAAAAAAAAGAAAGTTCTTTTGTAATGTTAATAATTATAACACTTATTTTTTGTTAAAAAAAATATAAGACTTATTTTAACTTTTTTTTTTTCATTTTCAGCCTCCTTTGATTTTTGTTGGTAACTTTTTGTTTCTTTCTATTTTTATTTTTGATAATTTTTAACCTCTTTATATTTTTTAGGTAACTTTCTGAGTCATTTTATTCACGTGCATCGCACGTGGCCTTGGATTATATCATCAATTCAAATAATGGCCCCAGCAAAAAAATAAAATAGAAATAAGATGACTTGCATTGCATAATTGATATTTCTTACAAGGCCGTATCATTTTTGCATAAATCTTTTTTACGCACTTGAGAAAAAAATTCACGATAAATAATTTATCAAACAATATTTTTGAAGAAATGTTTTATGGTTGTTTAATTATGCATAATAAAATGTTATTCACACTATATATATATATATATATATATATAGTCGGTGCAATAATTGATTAATACTAAGTGATAAAAATGAGTAGACTGGAATAAGACGTAGAACCAAATCTATCACCAAGATGGTAACTTAGAACCTCGGATTTATGAACAGACAAGAAAAGAATAATTATCTCAAAAAATATTAATGTGATAGTAACTTAAGACCCTTCTAAGGATTAAGTTAAAGTTAAGTTTTTTGAACAATAAAATCAGTAATAAGTGACTTGCTTCGTTTTGAGAAATCTAACATGTGTTTATAATAAAAGAATTCATTTTTATGTGGGAATTGTTATAAGGTTGTCTGTACTTTAAGTTATATAATTGTAATTTTTCTAAATTTAATATAAAGAAAAATCCTCATGAGAAAATTTTATTTTCTTTCTCCTAGTTTAGAAAATTATGATAAGAAAAAACAGTGGTTGTGAAATTTTTTTAATCACTTCTTTTGCGAATTAAACACTGAAAAATATTTTAATTTTAAGAAAATACTATTTTCCTGAATTTTTTTTTATTTTCTCACTTATCAAATACACCCTTAATTTAATTTTTCTTGCCGTTACATGTAAGAAAATTTAGTGAGAAAATAAAGTGGTTGAGAAAAATTTTCTGAGTAATTACTGATAATTAAACACATAGTCTTTCTATTTTCTTTTAAAAATATTTTCTTTATTAAAAAAACAAACAGAAATCTATAATAGCTAATAAGTTTGGGGTTGTTTTTTCACACGTACGAAGCTCGTGACTAGTTAACAACAATCCCTCGCCCACCTGAATTCAATTATCTGAGTGCGCTCGTGTTTGGCTTGTTAGCTCTCCACGTGGATCCCCAACTTAATCCTCTCAAGAAACCTCCACGTGTCTCCCTACCAAAGTCTTCCTCACGAACCCGCAGGTACGGATGTTCGTATCAACTCCTCATCAGTTAAATCTGAAAAAAAAATCATTTTCAGCAAACTATTCAGAAGAAGCTCTGGGAATCATCTGCTATGGAGGACGAAGGAGGAGAAGAAGGAAGAAGAAGCTCGGACTGGGCCGAGTTGACTCAGGAGTGCCTGGAGAACATACTGAGTCGGCTCACCGTGGAGGACAGATGGACCGGAGCCATGATCGTCTGCAAGTCGTGGCTCATGGCTTGCAAGGACTCTTCTCTTTTCTCCGTTTTCGACTTGGAGTCGAAATTCAAGTCGCAAATCGAGTCGCCCCAGTGGTGGTCTCCCGATTTCGAGATGAAGATCGATGCCATGCTTCGATCGGTTGCTGTTTGGGGCGGAAGTTCGGCTAGGGAGATTCGCGTCAGGCATTGCTCCGATCGGTCTCTCGATTTCGTTGCCGAAAGGTACGATCTTTTCGAGGATTTCAAGGGGGTTTTAATTTAATTTTGGAATTTCCGCTGTTGATTTCGTTTAATTTGGTGTTTTGGTCACGAATTTTATTTTATTCATTTACAAGAGTTAACATTGGGATCGAATTGTGTTTGATTAATTGACGTGAGTGAGAAAGAATGTTTGTTGGATCAAATTGTGTTGATTGATTGGAGGAACCGATCTAAACCCATTGGTTGCGTTTAGTGAATGAAATGCACACCAGTGAAAATATGTAGTTTTGTTTGTAAAGGGAAAATGACCTTTATCGCAACACTTATCTGATGGTTAAATTTGAGACTTGGTTGTTCTCATCAAATGTGTCATAGTTAGCAATGGTTTAATGTCTATAAGGGCTTAAAATGGTAGTAATGTGCTATTAGGACTTAGGAGATGATGCATTATGCAAAGTTGTTGGTATAGTTATCATGCAAATTAAAATGTTTCAAGAATAGTTTATTTTCTTTAGGTGCATCATTGATTGGAATTCAACGCTCGGGTGCACATTTATTGAAAAATATGAATCAATTGAAGTATTTGAAAGGACATTGGTGTCAATGAAAAGTACTAAAATTGGTAATCTTTAAAAACTCAAGGGAGACAAGAGTTTTAGGTGTAGCATCAATCTTTTATGGAATGCAAAACCCAAGAAGATGAGTGTGTTGTGTGCAATTATGGAAGGAGTGAGAGTGACATGTTAAAATTTCAAAACTGGCAGTTGCTTAAAGGGATGAAGTAATATAGCCTAGAATTTTGCATATACTGTATCTTTAGCAATAAGAACATGGCAGTTTTCAATAGTAGTATTGAAAAACATGCAAATTGTACGAGTAAAGCTAAACCATGTTCATTGAGATGTGTAGGTTCTAACATCGTTAAGCCAAAAGGAGAGCATATTGCTTGGTGACATTTTATATTTGAGCAAAGTCTTGAGCTTTCGTCATGAAGAAAAATCCAATTTGTTCGTATATTCAAGGAATGAAAGGTACAAGTGGAAAAATAATTGGAGACTAGGGAGAAAAATATCTGAGAATTAGTAATGGGAGTGAACATAGAATAGCAAGCATGTGGACAAATATGTGTATTACTATAAGAGCATGTCCGTGGTTGGTGAACTCAAATTTACATTGATTCAAAGAAATGGCTACAAAAGACCTTGGGCAACTAAAGAAAGAAAATGTTGGTACTTAAATTATAAAGGATAGAAATTCTATAAGGTTATGGATAGCACAAAGGTACTGCTTTTTACTAAAATCAATAGAATGATTTCTAGCCTTCAGATTGGTTAAATTGGTCAAACTTGTTTTTGATTATGTATCTAGAGGGGCAATGCCGCAATGGTATCTTTGTCAAGTATCAGCTTCTTCTTCCTTGACCTTCTGTTCTCTTTTTTGGAAAAATAAAAGAAGACAAAAGAAACCTCTATCTTTGCTACAATGATATGCTTCCTCTCCATTTTGAGAAAGGAAAAAAGAAAAAGAAAAAAAGAGAGGATATAAGGTAGAAGCCTTAGAATTCAACTTGTCAAACTGATCTGATTACTTCTCTTTTATGCATTATTTTTGCCTCAACTGAAGAAAAAGAAAAAGACCAATGTCTTCCTTCAACTCGTTGAATGGGATATGAACAAATCTACTATTTGCGTTTTCTTTCTCTTGGAAAGGCATCAACATCATCCTTTTTTTTTAATCCATGACTTAAATGGTTAGTTTCTTGAGATTGAAGTTGCTCGCCTCACAAGGTATTAGTTTGTCATTGCGCAAGTATTTTATAGATTTATTGTCTGAGACTAAATTACTGGTCACAACCTGTTGACTAGTCATTGGATCTCGCTGTAAAGCTTGATGTTGAAAAAGAAGAGTTCGCTTATTGGGCCACTATAATCACAAAGGTGGTCAATTTGTTTTACCATGATCCATCCATACATTACTCATGTTATTGGAGTTTTGGGTGATTTTATGCATGAAACATTGCCAACATTATTGGGATGGCGTTATTTCTATTTTACAACATTTCAAAGTAGCTTCTGGTCAAGGGTTGCTACGTAGCCCTTTGTCAACCATGTTTGTTTCAATATTTTTTTTAATGTTGATTAATTAGGTTGGTACTTGGTGGTAGTATTGTTCTGTCCTAGAATGTTTAGTAATACCCAATATTTTTCCATCATATTTTCTTTGGTTGCATACTTGCATGGATAAGTGAAAAAAATAGTGTGGCAACTTATTCAAATTCTAAAGCTGAGTATAATAGTTATTAGTTATGCCTCACATTGCTGCATATAATTACATGATAGGGGTTTGTTCACTTTCACATGAGATGGGTGTTGCTACTTCTCATAGGGAAATATGTCATGTTAATCAAGCTACAATTTTGTAGGCCAGAAACTTCTGTTTCATGAGCAGACAAAGCATATAAAAGTAGCCAATTTATTCACGAACTGCTGACATCCAAGCAGATTGCACCTCACACATTCGTTCTGAGGATCAGTCAGGCGATGGTTATCAAATATTAAGTTCATTGTTTCTGTTCTCCATTAATTTCCAAGATAGGCAATGTTTAATTTGTATATTAAAGCTTTAGGGGGAGTCTTAGTGTGGCTTTATTTTCTGAATTATACCAGACTGAAATGTAGATGTCTTTCAGACTTGCACAAAAATTCATCAAGTCTAAACGTGTCAAGCAGGGGTGTCTGCCCATTTAGAAGAATCCATACAAGATGTTAGATTTGAACACCAAAATTTAGTATGTTCTGAATTGAAAATGTTTGGATAGGATTATGTGCTGGTTTAGAGGAATTCTTGTTATTGCTATTAGTTATTGACAACAAGAAAGACCTGAACTTTAAATGGATATGTGAAAAAATCATATGCTCTGGAGTGAGTAGTAGAGAAGACTAGTGTGAGTCAGGAGCCGTGATGGTGTATTTTTTAAAAAATTTCACGTTTTTCTTTTTTTAACTGTGTTATGATGTGAAACCATTTTGCTACATGGTCTATCTAATAAAGTTGGGACAAGTATTTTTCAGTCACTTATGGCCATTCAGGGAAAAAACAGCCCCGCATATCCTTTCTTCAACATTATTTCTATATATTTATATGTGCAATATGTTTCTGCTCCTTCATTTACAACTGCAGGTGCCCCAACCTGCAAGTTCTGTCAATCAAGAGTTGCCCAAATGTGACAGACGCATCCATTGCAAAGGTAGCATATGGGTGCCCCATGATTTCCGAACTGGACATCAGCTACTGTTGTGAAGTATCCCACAAGTCTCTGGAGTTCATCGGAGGAAAGTGCCCCAACCTCAAGATCCTGAAGCGAAACCTGATGAATTGGCTAGATCCTTCCCAGCACATTGGAATTGTCCCAAATGAGTACCTAAAACTTTGCCCTCAAGATGGGGACTCAGAAGCTTACATGATAGGAAAATTTATGCCTAATCTGAAACACCTGGAGCTTCGGTTCTCAAAGCTGTCCGCTTGTGGGCTTGCATCAATTTCTGAAGGTTGTCCTAAACTGGAGTACTTAGACCTGTTTGGATGTGCGAATCTGACTAGCCGTGATATAGAAAATGCATCAGCCAACCTGAAGAATTTGAAGAAGCTTGTTAAACCGAATTTTTACATCCCCAGGTCGGTCTTCCATACAGAAAGGTATGGACATTGGAGATTGTACGATGAGCGCTTCCAAACTAATGTTTTCCAGATTTGAGGATCAAGGGAAATTCAGGAAGTTATTTAGATTAACAATGATCAACTTATTCTGCTATGGTTGATGGAAAGAAATATCCTCTGCGTCTTCAAAATCTGGCCTCTTAATATTGGGATCAGGTGCTAAAACTTGTTTTCCTTATCTAGTACTTCATGTTGAATATTAGTTGATAATCTCTTGTTTCTAGAAAATTAATATGTATGGAAGTTTGTTACTGAATGGATAATTGGTTGTTGTATCAAATTATCATTATTTGTGACCTTTTGTTGCGTTTGATCTGCATCATTACTTTCCTAAGTTCTCCTGCTGAACATAGCTTGTATTATCTTTCTTTTCCTTTATTTCTGTCTTCTTCTTCATCTTCTGCCAAAGAACCATCATTTTTCTCCTCCTTTAGGCAATGAACCAACTACGACTAATCTGATCATTGGATCGGTATGTGATTTCAAATAAAAAAAGATTTTGACTTGCCTGCAAATTAGAAGAAGATAAGTTTTGGCTTAAATTTACTAATTTACCATCCCATCTTTATTGCTTTATTACGGGGCAAAGGATATTTAAAATATTCAGAGTGCACCTTTGGAAAATTTGATAAAAATGATAACTAGCTTGTACAAATCTACGTAATCAATTTAAATAGTATTCATTAAGCTTGAGTATTAGCAAGTCTCTCTTTTAACAAATATACTTTGTTGACATTATTACTTAGAATTGTTAAATTACTTTGAATTATGTATTGATGCGTGATTCGAAATGATTTAACAACTCTTCTTTTAAAAAAGTTACCTAGAGATTTAATTAACCGACCTAGTTCCTATTGCTAGGGTTCTTATAGGAGACCTGATGAGAATAGATCTATAAAAAAGTCTAGAAAGGGGAATATCTTCGTTAAACCTTTTTTTGTAAAATAGGGAAAGAATAACAACACTAGTAAAAGGGCATGGGCTGGAAAGCAAGAACTGAAGAATATGCTAATTAATTAAGTCTACAAATTGAATTACTTTAAAAAAAGAACATCTAGGTGTGGGATTAATGCTCCCCAACCCCTCGACCACAAGCAATTTAAGTCAAACATAATAGGGACCAACTTGTCCAGGGATCCATATATATGAAATAATTAATTAACAGAAATACCTACCTGTATAAGAGTACTTGTCATTTTCCATGTTAATTTATTCTTGCATAAATACCAAGTTCTGAATTAACTGCTACAGTTTTGAACATGCATATAGATGCTAGCTACCAACAAAGAAAAGAAATTAAAAACTCATAATTTAACTGATGACTAAAATTATACAGCCACTCTCGATCAATATATCATATGAAACTGCTGAGAATGATGAGAGATCCAAGGACTAAAAGCATGGGGACTGAAGCGCCGATGAGAGTTATACGATGAGCAGAGGCTCTATGGGCAGTGGGTCTAGGACGCCAAATCTTTTTCTTCATCTGCACTTCAAGCTTTCCATCCAATGCTACTACTTCTTCGTCATCACTGATCTCCTTTTTCTTCGAATTCGCTACAGAAAATCTTCCAGAAACTTTTCTACTACTAGTACTAGTACTATTATTAATGGTTGTAATTTCTTCTGCAGGCTGTAATTTGATCTCATGTTGAAGAGGAGCAGCAGTGCCCAATTGATTTCCAAGTACTGGAGAAACGACCAAAGCAGCTGAAGTAGTAGTAATTACTGGAAGAAGTAGTTGAGAACACAAGAGGATCAGAGTCATGAAGGAGATCATAGGAAGAAGCGTAATTGTAATAATGTTATTATTCTTGGCCATCTTGTCCCACTATCTCTTCATTATATATATAGCCCAGGAATAGCAGTGGAGACACCCAAAAAAATGTTGGAAAAGAGTAAAAAGTTCAAGATGCTTAAATATATGTTGATGATCTACATTTGAGAATGAATTAAACTTCTTACATCATTTGTTATTAATTTTCAACTAGTAGCTAGGCAAAGAATCTCCCGTTTCCATCAGTTTTATTTTTCTTCTTGTAGGTAATAATGCATCTGATCACTATATTCCTCTGAACAAGCTTTATTCCCTATTTAATGCAAATTAAATTAAAGTAGGAGACATTTCTCTGCTTTACGTTGGCAAATGTCAAGATAGAGCAACTAACAAACATTCACATCTTGTTAGAGTATATATTATGACATCAGTACTATAAATCCTAAAAGGAAAATTCTACAAACAGCTATTACATGGTAATTATAGTATCATACATGCATGGATTTTAATTAATCATCATAGTATACATAGATCAGAAGCCCGTATGGATTAAGACCATGAGAGATAAGAAGAAGATTGGAACTAACGAAGTAGCAGTGATGAAGATGATGGGTGTCCGGTGCGCGGATGATCGTCGATTACGAGGAATTCGCATATTCTTCTTCATAATACAATTCACCGACAAGATTTAAAAGACACAAATCTAAAGAACGATGTTCAAAATATGCGTCCTGAAGGGTCGGTTACAGATAGATAGACGTCAGATCGAGCAGAGTATATTTAATTATTCTACATTTGAAATTTCATTTCTACACCTGAGTTATGCAACGTATGTTTATATTTTTTTATTACCAATATTATTACATAAAAAGTTAGTTTTGATTTGATTCTATTCCCTTTTATGTGTTGTTGGATATGTGTATTATATGTGTAATGCCATTCTTTTCAAACTACAAATACAATTAGAAACGAGACTCTATTAATAATAGACTATCTACACCTCAATCACTAACACAATCTCATTCTAACATACATACACTCTTCCCACCCTAATCAAAAACCAGAAAATTTCTAAACTACCCCTCCCCCAATCTACCCCACCGTTCGTTCTTCTTCTTCTTCTCCTCCATTTCTTCTTCTTCAAAACTCCTCTAAAACCCTATCTTCTAACTTTAAAACCCACCTTTTTCATCTTCTTATCTTAGTTGGAAGAATATTAGAACTAGGAAAACATTGTTTGGACTTAATTTGGAGCGAATCGCCACTCGTCGTCTTCAAATTTTTTTCGACATTTGATCTTTTGAATCAGTAAGATAGACATGTTTTAAAGATTTTTTTTCTATTCACTTTTATTCATGAAATAAAATATTTATGGGTATTTTTTAATGTGTTTTGCGCGAAAAATAGACAAGAAGGAAGCTCGTCCTTAGGGTCGGCCAACCCTCCTTTGTAAGAGTCGTTCATGTCAGGCCGACCCTCTTATTTTTTTTATTTTTTATTATTACATATCATATTACATTAAGATGCATTTCGTGACAATTTTGACATGTTTTTATCCATTCCTGGCTAATTTGGGCGAAGGGGCACCGTTCTCTATTCGTTACTCTCGTACGAAGTAAGACACCCCACCGCCCAAATGAGATCGAAATGAATGTAAACATGACAAAATTGTCATGAAAAAAAAACGAAATAAGAGGGTCGGTCGGACATGACCGACCTCTTCATGACGATTTTTTGTATAGAAGGTCATTTTAGTAATTTCAGTTAAAGATATTTAAAGAATTACATAAAATAAGTAGAGTGGGTCATAAATAGTCTATGGGATCTATCTAAATGCTCTCTTAGTTATATAATGATTAATTTGAAAAAAAATAAAAATTAAATACAAGTTATATGAGAAAATGTAGATGTTAATTATAAGATGAAAAAAAATAAATTATGGGGATTTTGTTTACAATTTGACTTGAGAAAATGAGATATAAGGCTTTTATTTTTTATTTTTCTTGAAAAAGAAATTTTTTGTGAGAGTCAATGAGGTAAATATGTTTGAAGGTAATTTGTATCATGTTTTAAATTTGACAATTATTCAGTTCAACACTCAACGAACTCTTTTCTCTAACTACATATGCTCCACTCCATGCTATCAAGGGCTGAAGATCTTTATTTAATAGATCATCAATTTGTGTTAAATTAAACAAGATATTAATTGATTAACAGTGAAAGTGAAAGTGTAAAAATAAATTGTGGGGACCACGTCCCATGTGGGAAACCAAACAGAATGATGGCGCATGGGGAAACAAGAGAAAAATGGACGCGCCGTCCTTCTTTTTCAAACTGCGCCGAATGCGCGCATGCACTGAAAAGGAGCCGAAAAAGAGTGAACGGCGCATGCGCCGAAAGAGGCGCATGCGCCGATTGTTTTATTTTAAAATATAAATATATTATATTAATAATATATTTATAATTACGATATTGCCCCCGAATACACCTATAAATAGAGCTCAACTTCAGTATTCAAAATTCATTCCTGAGAGTTAGAGAGTTCTATTCTGTAAGATCTACTTAAGAGATCTAATCTGTAAGTTTCACCTAAGGGTGTACTTTGTATTCTCTTTTAATACAAGTTTGCTGTCTCCCGTGGATGTAGGCAATTTGCCGAACCACGTTAATCTGTTGTCTTGCTTTTCCTTTCATACTTTATCACGATTCCGCACAACAAATTGGTATCAGAGCCAAGGTGAAGTTTTGAAAGAAAAACGGACACTGTCGAAATTTCGAGACTGTGTCGAAATTTCGAGTTTCTGTAAAATTTCGAGACTGTTCATTCCGGCCCGAGCTGTTCACACCGTCGCGCACTGTTCATACCGGCAGCACTGTTCAACCCGCGGGACACTGTTCACAAAGGCCCGTGTACTGTTCACAGGCCCATACATCCTCTGGCCCAGCACATTCTGCCATCACTGTTCATCACTGTGGCCCAACCCACTCATCAGCCCAGTTTTAAAGGCCTAGACTTTCTTGATCCAGAACTGTTTATCCACTGGCCCAGCCCATTCTATCATCACTGTTCATCCGCCAACTCAGCCCAGCCCGCTTTGGACCGTCACTGTTCATTGGCCCGTCTTTGTTTCGGCCCTTCACTGTTCATCGACTCAGCCCGCCACTGTTCCTCAAGCCCCAGTCCACGTAAAGCCCGACACTATTCATCAATTCCTGTTGACCAACCAGATCCGGCTCATTGTTCGTCTGATTTCAGCAAAGTCAGACTCGTTTCCACCATTTTCGACCGTTCCGGACGCAACCGTGCAATCAGTTTCTGCAGATTCAGCTCATAAGTTATTGGTATAGCTTAGTTAGAGTTGTTTATCATTTTTCAAGCATTTTTCGGCGTCATAAATATCTTCGGTCTAAATGGCTGCGGAAATCCCAAGCACAAGCCGGCCTTGGCAAAGAAGTTCGATGTCCAACGCAAAGTTCGAGGTGGAGAAATTCAACGGCACCAACAACTTTGGCATGTGGCAATGCGAAGTTCAAGATCTCTTATTCCGGGAAGGATCACATATCGCCTTGGAAACCAAGCCCAAGGATATGTCCGATGATGATTGGTATTTCGTTAATCGTCAAGCTTGTGGAACAATCAGACTCTGCTTGGCCAAAGATCAGAAATACTTTGTCATGAAAGAGACTATGGCAATATGTCTCTGGAAGAAACTGGAGGACAAATACATGACGAAAAGCGTAGAGAACCGCCTCTACCTGAAGAAGAAGCTCTATCGTTTTCAGTAGAAGGAAGGTACCTCCATGAGTGAACATCTTGATAATTTCAACAAGATTCTTGCTGATCTACTAAATCTTGATGTCGACCCTCTTGATGAGGATAAGGCACTATTGTTGTTAAACTCTTTGCCTGAAAGATATGAACATTTAACAACAACTTTGCTATATGGTAAAGATGAGGTTAAATTCAGTGATGTTTCAAATGCTTTGGTGAACAACGAGTATCGAAGGAAGGACCAGCGCGATCACAAGGAAGCATCACCAGCAGCCTTGACAGTATCTAGAGGCAGTGCTAACAACAAATCTGATAGATCAAGTGGGCGAGGCCGATCTCGTTCAAAGTCAAAAGGACCTTCATCACGTCAACGTCTTGGGAAGGATGAATGTGCCTATTGTCACCAAAAGGGGCATTGGAAGAAAGATTGTTCAAATAAGGGCAAGACAGATGCAAATGTGGCACAGAAGGCTGAAGAAGATTCTGCATTCTCAGTTTCATCTATAGACATTCAGTCTGATAGATGGATTTTAGATTCCGGATGTTCCTATCATATGTGTCCGAATCGCCATTGGTTCTCAAAATTGGATGAGTTCGATGGAGGAGTCGTGGTCATGGGCAACAACAATACCTGCCGCACAAAAGGTATTGGAACTATACGCCTTAAGATGCATGACGGTACAACAAGACGGCTCACGGACGTCCGATACGTTCCAGATCTGAAGAAAAATCTGATCTCCCTAGGAGTCCTTGATTCCAGCGGTTACAAGGTAACCATTGAAGGTGGAGTCCTGAAGGTTGTACGTGGAGCACTCTTGGCCATGAAGGGTACTCAGAAAGGAAATCTTTATTTCCTTGACGGACACACAGTAATCGAAAGTGTCTCAGCTTGCACCAGTTCTAGTGATGTTTCATCAGATACTTCCCGACTTTGGCACATGCGGCTCGGGCATGTTGGAGAGAAAGCTCTTCAAACCTTGATTAAGCAAGGTTCTCTGAAAGGTGCAAAAACTGGAAAACTTGACTTCTGCGAGCACCGTATCTTAGGCAAGCAGACGAGAGTTAAGTTTGGAACTGCCATCCACCGCACAAAAGGAACATTGGATTATGTTCATACCGACGTTTGGGGACCCTCTCAAAATGCTTCATTGGGAGGTAAACGTTGGTTTGTTACTTTTATTGATGATTTCTCTCGTTATGTTTGGGTTTATACCATGAAGCACAAAGATGAAGTGCTCGATACCTTTCTTATATGGAAGAAAATGGTAGAAACTCAAACGGGAATGAAGATTAAGAGGCTCAGATCTGATAATGGAGGAGAATACAAGTCAGACCCATTTCAGAAATTTTGTGAGAATGAAGGGATTGTCAGACATTTCACAATCCCAGGCACGCCACAACAAAACGGTGTTGCTGAACGCATGAATCGTACTTTGGTAGATAAAGTTCGCTGCATGTTATCTCATTCTGGACTGAGCAAGGCATTTTGGGCTGAAGCTTTGTCATATGCCTCTCATATCATCAATCGACTTCCTGCAACGGCACTAGATGGCAAAACTCCCAAGGAGGTATGGTCTGGACACCCCGTTTCAGATTATGATTCTCTGCGCATTTTTGGATGCACTGCATATTTCCATGTGAAGGAATCCAAACTGGATCCTAGGTCCAAGAAAGCGATTTTCATGGGCTTTAGTGAATGAGTTAAGGCTTTCCGACTATGGAACCCTGATACAAAGACAATTGTCAAAAGTCGAGATGTAACTTTTGATGAATCTGTGATGTTAAAGCATACAGTTTCTGATAAAGAAATTCGCGATCCAGATTTGCCTCAGCAGGTGGAGTTAGATATTCCAGTAACTCCTAGCAAGTCAGCAGAGATATCCAACCATCCTGAAGAAGAGGAGGAAATCTCAGTTGAGGTGGAGGCTCCAGGACCAGACATCAGTCAAGAACCAGATTCAATTGCCACCAGTCGACCAAGAAGAGAAATCCGCAAACCTGCTCGGTACACTGACATGGTTGCATATGCATTTCCAGTCACCGGAGACGATATTCCATACAATTACAAAGATGCTATTCAGAGTATGGAAAGTGATAAGTGGAAAATGACAATGAATGAGGAGATGACATCACTCCATCAGAATCAGACTTGGAAGTTGGTTCCACTTCCAAAAGGAAAGAAATCAATTGGCTGCAAATGGATTTTCGCTAAGAAGGAAGGCTCTCCCAGCACAGATGGTATCCGATACAAAGCCAGACTGGTAGCAAAAGGCTACGCTCAGAGGGAAGGAATTGACTACAATGAGGTATTCTCACCTGTTGTTAAGCATTCGTCAATTCGAATATTATTGGCTTTGGTTGCACAGTTTGATCTCGAGTTAGCCCAACTCGATGTCAAAACTGCTTTTCTGCATGGTAATTTGGACGAGGAGATATATATGTCTCAACCAGATGGATTCAAAGTACCAGGAAGAGAGAATTGGGCTTGCAAGTTGAGCAAGTCACTGTATGGCCTGAAGCAGTCACCGAGACAGTGGTACAAGCGATTTGACAGCTTCATCCAAGGGCAAAAATATACTCGGAGTCAGTTTGATCATTGTGTCTACTATCGCAAACTTCAAGATGGTACGTTTATTTACTTGCTTTTATATGTAGATGATATGTTAATCGCATCTAAAAGCAAGGTGGAGATCAACAAGCTGAAGGCTCAATTGAGCTCAGAGTTTGAAATGAAGGATCTTGGAGATGCCAGAAAAATTCTCGGGATGGAGATAACTCGAGACAGGGCCAAAGGCAAAATCTGTTTGACTCAGACTCAGTACTTGAAGAAAATTCTTCAAACTTTTGGCATCGGCAATGACACCAAACCTGTGAGCACACCATTGGCACCACATTTCAAGCTAAGTTCATCAATGTCACCAAATTCCGAGGATCAGAAGAAGCAAATGGAGAAGATTCCATATGCAAATGCTGTTGGTGCCTTGATGTATGCTATGGTGTGTACCAGACCTGACATTTCACATGCTGTAAGTATGGTAAGTCGTTACATGCACAACCCTGGTAAAGGCCACTGGCAAGCAGTGAAGTGGATTCTACGGTATATTCATGGTACTGTGGATATTGGTTTAAAGTTCGAGAGAGATTCGAAGAGTTGTAAGCATATAGTCGGATATGTGGATTCGGACTATGCTGGAGATCTTGACAAGCGCAGATCTACTACTGGTTATGTTTTCACTATGGCAGGAGGACCAGTGAGTTGGAGATCAACATTACAGTCAACAGTTGCTTTGTCTACTACAGAGGCAGAGTACATGGCAGTAACAGAAGCTTTCAAGGAAGCAATCTGGCTTCATGGTTTGACTAAAGACTTGGGAATTGTGCAGAAGAATGTTGAAGTTTTCTGTGACAGCCAGAGTGCCATTTGTTTGGCAAAGAACCAAGTTCATCACAGTCGAACGAAGCATATTGATGTTCGTTTTCATTTTGTTCGAGAAATAGTAGAAGAAGGGAGTATTCTTCTGCAAAAGATCAAGACTGCAGATAACCCTGCAGATATGCTTACAAAAGTGGTTACAGGGATCAAGTTCCAACATTGTTTGGACTTGATCAACATCTCACGAGCTCGGAGTGCCTAAGGGCACTAATGGAGGCAGCAACAGTTTAGAATCCTGTTCCACATGACGTGGAAGTGGAGATTTGTGGGGACCACGTCCCATGTGGGAAACCAAACAGAATGATGGCGCATGGGGAAACAAGAGAAAAATGGACGCGCCGTCCTTCTTTTTCAAACTGCGCCGAATGCGCGCATGCACTGAAAAGGAGCCGAAAAAGAGTGAACGGCGCATGCGCCGAAAGAGGCGCATGCGCCGATTGTTTTATTTTAAAATATAAATATATTATATTAATAATATATTTATAATTACGATATTGCCCCCGAATACACCTATAAATAGAGCTCAACTTCAGTATTCAAAATTCATTCCTGAGAGTTAGAGAGTTCTATTCTGTAAGATCTACTTAAGAGATCTAATCTGTAAGTTTCACCTAAGGGTGTACTTTGTATTATCTTTTAATACAAGTTTGCTGTCTCCCGTGGATGTAGGCAATTTGCCGAACCACGTTAACCTGTTGTCTTGCTTTTCCTTTCATACTTTATCACGATTCCGCACAACATAAATAACAAAAGAATCTTGACGAATTCCTATAAGAAACGTACACACATGCTACATATACCATGATAGAAATAAAAACAATGGTTTTCTTCTAATTAATTCCATTAAGGAAGACAAATCAATTGAATAAACAAACAAATGAATACATAAATTACATGTGGATAGACCAAAGTCATATATACAAAATCATAAGAAATTCATGATTAGAACAACAGTTCCGAGTACCATGGCGATTATTGGGACTAAAGACATGGGTGCCCGATATGCAGAGGAACTGCGCGTAGAACGCGGCACATAACGCACACTACCCCCTCTCCTCCTCTTCATGTGGACTTTGAGCTTTCGATCAGAAAATAAGGAACCCAAATTAGCTAATTCTGTTATAATACTTTTCTGCCGGTGATCATCAGAAGCAACGCTACTACTAGTACTAGTAATTGGAAGAGAAACAAAACTATTGGGCAATGAGTGTTTCTCATGTTGTTTTTGATCTTCATTAACAGAACCACCCAATTGCAATTGATGATCTCCAATTTCAGCAGCAGCTGAAACAATTGGAAAGAGATGAGAAGGTAAGAGGAGGGTGAGAGAGAGAGCTGGGAGAAGCCATAATTTGATCATATTGTTGCTCATGATCATCTTCTTCTTCTTCAATTCTCAATCGATGACGAAATCACACTAATGAAATGATTTTTTTTTTTTTTTTCCCTTAGAGCAAACTAATGAAATGAATTACAAGAAAAAAATATGTGATGTTTTGGCATCATGTTTCTGTTCTATATATATATATATATATATATATATAATAATTACAGGATGCATAGTAGTTGAGCCGCGTACCAATTTTGAAAGTCAGCGAGAGCGAGTGCGAGAGAAAGGAGAAGTATGGGAGGCCAAGTATTACAAAGGGTTCTCAATTGATGACACGGAACATCAATATTGAATTCAATACACACATGGTTGTTTGATTTAGACAACAAATTATTACTTGATATGGTCCCCAAACATCTACAAAATTTAATAGAGGGGGGAAGATGTTGTTTTTATATTAGATTTAGAATAAGAAAAGGTCAAGGTACGTCAACAGAAAAGAAAAACATTACAATGATAAGGTCAAGTACCCCCGCCCCAGTATCTTTGAATATATATATATATATCAATTCAATATAAGTCAAAAGATAAGGCTATTTTATTTCCCTTCCTATCTTAAAAATCTTGTTAAGTATACAATTGGGCAAAAGATAATTACGAGTTATCAACCAATCTACCAAAAGGGTCACTATAACAACATGATACCACCATCTAAGAAAAGCCCTCGAAGATCCAAAGAAACTACAATCTGTTCTCTCTCTGAAAGTTTTACAAGGAGCGCAGAACAACCCTTGCAACCGTGGATACGCGTTGTCTTCTCAGTGGGTCGGTCATGGCCGGCCCCTTCAACTTCACCATCATCATTCGAACAGGATCTTAAGCCTGCCCACCAATCAAATTAATGTTCTGTTTCTTCTAACTCAAAGCCTTATGGCTAATTTCTTAATATTTATATTAGAAACATTCCTTAATTAAGGGCTAATTTCTCTGAAAATAAAGCCTCTCCTTTAAGTTCATTGATTTTTTTTTTATTTTTTTTTAAGTTCTAATTTAACTCAAACAAAACCTTTTTTCAAACTATAGGGGTTTAGTTATAATGAATGTACTTCCTCCACTCTCTTCTATGAAGGGGTTAAGTCAATATTTATATTACAATTAGTTATATCTTTATTAATTATATTTTTTCATGTTATTTTAAATTTTCTCATGTTTACCATGGATTGTTAATAGATTTGTTTCAGTACAGGCTATGTCTAATTAATTCCCTTCACCCAGTTCTATACATGATTTTTTTGTGATATAGAACCCAAGGATCCATCACATATAAACAAACTCTTTAGGATTATAAAATTGCATAAGTGTTATTACTATGGCTAAGCTGCATAACTTCCTCTTCCAAAGCATGTCTTGAAGGTAATTCGGCTCTGTAAAATTAAATGAAGTTGAAAAGGAAAACAGGGAACAATGGAGACAGAACTTGCAACAATAATATTGTGGATGACATGAGTGAACTGTGCGGTGCCAGTAAAGAGGTTGCAGCACTACGACTCTTTGGAGAGCGATGGAGGATATCGTTACCGCCATAAATTCCCTTCCCTTTCTGCACTGTGCTCAGCTCGTGAGCAGTTTCATTTGTAATGCCATACTTACTAGCACTAGCAGCTGCAGGAGCCCATCTTGTAGACTCTTCTAAATCTACAATTATCTCAGAATCATAACAGAAGAGCTCATGAGTAACTAGTACATGTTTCATATACATCGTTGAATTGTTGTTCTGGAAAATACTTAATAGGATTTTCTTCCGAGATAAAGTTGGAGGTTCAAGCTGGTACCAGTAGCATCATGAAATTAGATCATACCTTGAAGTTGTTTTCTTGGTGGGCGTACGTTCGATAGTTTGAATTCTGTGTAGTTCATGGTGGGTGTGTTTTCAATGGCCAAACTGCAAAGAGCTTGAAAGCATATGATGAAGAAAAGCCATACAAGCAATTTCATCTTCTTTCCTTTTGAGGGGAAGGGGAGATGAATTGAGTAGCTTTTTTTAATGATCAATTGGTTTCATAGATCAAGGGTTTCGGGTGTTTTATACATGTCGAAGAAATGAAGGAGAAGAAAGATGAAAAGGAGATTATTTTTTTTTCAAAGGCTGGCATATTTTTAACATGAAAGAGTATGGGAAGTTTTGTCAAAAGGAGATGCTTAAAGGATAGTGAAACCTGAAAAAATGAGAAGTGAGATTTGATGTGTGAATAAAACAACATTAGGCAGTTCTGATGCCAATTTGAATATTATTGTCTACCCAAGTATGCAACCATTAGATTTAGATTTGAATCAATGGCTTCCGCTCAACTAGAGATCCAGCATCTACGTTGCGTTTAGCCGAAGCGTATTATTAACCTGAGCTTCTTCACATGTAAAATTGCATCATATAGAAGACAATACAATTGAATTGTTAGTTCCAAAATTATATATTTTTGATTGATTTGTGTTATTCCTTTGTGATTGGAAGGTTGGACAGAAAGGCAAGCCGAAAGCAAGTCCTTGAGAAATTCTCAAAGAGGGAATCAGAATCAGAGGTGAGTATGGTATAAGCAAAGAGCTTTCACACCCTTTTTTTTTTTTCCCTCAACTAAAAAACTTGAAATTGTAAAACTTGTATTCATGCTTTTCTTCTTGTTAACATCATGTGACTTGTTGCTTTATCTGGCTAGATTCTTAACTGGTAACCCTCATGTATCAAACTGAACATTATAAAATTCGACCACTTGATTAAATAGAAATCAGAAGATAGGAAAAAAAATAAAAACTATTACACAAAAGTTCTGTAGTTGACCTGACATGGTGTCGACAAGGCTTCTTCTTCCTCTTCTTTTTAAATTATATTATTAATCTAGAATATGTATTACTCAGCAAATCTATGATTTGGTCTTGGAATTCAAAGTCTAAGTTTACCCTATATATTAAAATTATTAGATCTTATAACATTAGTTGATACTTTTCTTATAATTAACTTCTAACTTTTTTTTCCTGTCTTGTAATGGCTTAGATTCCCCACTAACTGATGATTAATATTATTATATACAATGTTTGTGGATGGCCTAAATCAAAATTCACTAATTCCCGTTCGAATTTTGCCATACTTTCACCGTAAATTATGAATCCTGACTACAATAAAAGAACTTAAGAATTTTGTCACCCTTTCACATTTCTATATAGGTCTGATTCAGTTCCTTCTCCTAGAAAAGATACCAAAATTCTGATTCCATACGATCCCAGAAACCTCTGGTTCTTTCATTATTTACAATGGTTTCATTGCCAACATACGCATGAAAACAATCTTAAAAACAAAATAAAAATCAGACAGACGGTTTACAAGAAGTAAGGTCTTAACCAAGTTCAAACCCTATATCTCACCCATCAAGAAAAACACTAGAATCTTTCAAACCAAACCAGATAACTTACAGTCACAATACCACAGTACATAGATAGACTTACTGACATGATAAGAAATTGATAAGAACAAGAGAAACTGAAGTAAAATATACAAGGAACGAGGGCATCAGTGCTGTTGATGCAGAATGTTTTGATGTGCCAGTACGTGGTAAAGTTCTTAACCTTTTCTTCATGTGAACTCGAAGCTTCCCAGTGGATAAAGGGTGGGAGTACAGCCCATCTATTCTCCGTTTCCCAGAAGCTAAAGACACTGTTTCAATTTGTTTCTGCAGTCCAACTGAAACACCCAAATCTCCAAGTGCTGCAGCCAAGACAGGCTCATGAGCTGAGCTTGGAAGGAGTTGAGCTGATAGGAAGATGAGAAAAGAGATAGGAAGAAGCCATCTGCTATTGGACATCTGATCTCTCTTAAGCTAAGAAAATTAAAGTAGTTGTGTGGAAGACGGGCTTTTTGATGTTTGTAGATTACCTGTTAAAAGAAAATTGCTATAGAAGCAAGTGGTAGGCGTGAAAATTGAAAGCAACAATATATTTTATGATTTTGCTTTCAACTTGAAGGATAAGTAAGTATTTTGGTGAACATATTTTATGATTTTGCTTGAAAGCAATTATTGAGTCAATTTTGTTGGATAACAATTAATTAGTCTACAAGCAATACGTAGGCAACTAGAGGAAATGAGACCCACCAAGAGGTCCCAAGAAGTTTTGACAAGCATTTCTGATGGTCCCAAGTGGTGATGATAAACATGGTAGTAGATAGGATTTTCATTGTGAGCAAAAGATGAGTCATCCCAGCATGAAAGAGGACAAGAAGTAGAGTGACCACTGACCAGACAGCACGTAAAAATACAAATATAGTAACAATACAAGCAGTAGTGGGAGCAGTCAAGCCGCCAGCACGATGTCATAATTAAGTTGGTTTTGCAAGCAAAAGTTAAATCAACAGGTTACACACTTATAACCATTGATTTACCAGCATGTTCCAAAGTCCAAACCATAAGAAAAGAACAAAAGAAGACAAAATGGCACAGAGGTAAAAATATAGCTTGTAACGCTTTGAACTTTATAGCTTGTTCTAAACTGAATGGGAGGTTCTCAATTTCAGATTGGTGTAGAAGCTGGGGTAGTTGTCTGTAGCGTGCTTGGGTGCTCCTATGTTTTGGGACCTTGGATCGGGGTTCTTAGCATCTTTTCTTTGTCTAATTTTTCTTGTTTGGTGCCACTGCATTTCTGATGGTCTGTCTCTTGTTTTCTGGTTCCATTTTTAATACAATTATCCGTTTCTTCTCAAAAAAAAAAAAAAAAAAACTCTGAAAACTTTATATGTTCACACTTGAGTGAATTACAACTACAATGTCATCTTGAAATTGCAAAGAGGAGCAGGTTTAACCATGATATGTTGATTTATTTGTTTATGTGTGCAAATTCATTCATTGAAACAGATTCTCAAGGATATCTTGGCAGAGAGTTTGAAGAGAAGTAATCAGACTAACTTGTTTAGTCAATTCCCCTATCACTCGGTCCATATAGAGCATGTAAAGTCCATTCCTGCTTTCCAAAAGGTACAATGCTTTTCTGGCTTGAAGAATCGATCCCACCCATTCTTCAAATAATGCTGCATAGTAATTCTCAGGATCATCAGAGATTGAGAATAATATGGTAAAAACTTTTAAGACATCATTAAGGTTCTGATATACTTTTACAAAATCTGATACACTGAGCAAGTATCTGTAAACGTGAATACATTGACTGAATAAAAATGCGACAACCATGGAATGTTCACCATCAATCTAGGAAGATGTATGCCCTGCGATGATTGTCAAGCTATATCTTTAAGCTTTCAGTTTTTTGAATAATAATTGGTGACAACGAACTCTGCCTAAGCTGAATGTATTTACATATGTTTATACACAGTCCGTCTCAGACTTGGACAAAGATGAAGAATTGCATTAAGTAGTTCACAGCCAATGTAAAGCTTTTTCAGATCAACTATGACCTGAATATATTTAATCAGACTATTAAATGCTGACCTAGTCCTTAATAAAGCAAAGTGAAAGAAGCGGATTCATGTAGTCAACCCTATAATTGGAAAAAAAGCTTTTGTTAAGTTGACTTGACTTGAGAATTGACGAAAAGGAAGAGTTCTTGAATACAGTCTTAGTTAAATAATAAATTATAAGAGCAGAATACATACTGCTTTGAAAGCCTTCATCTTTAGCCCATGTTTGTGTGTGATCAGATATCAAAAACTCAATAAGTTGGATTCTGGTATTACAAGGTACAGTACAGATCAGAAAGCAGCCTTTGAAATGAAATGCATTCAAATAAGTGGAAATATCAAAATAATAATGGCAATTGCAGGATAGTCTGCTAGGATACTTACAACATAAACATGCAATCATGGGTATCAGGGAAAGTATCATCAAATGGATCCATAAAAAGCAAACTCTCTGCTGATGCATAAATTCTTTGAGAAAGTGCCAGCAATGTGTGCTGACCAACATACTGATCACTTCCAAGCATACGAAGTATGTGCTGAACATAGAATTGCGCATCAGAATCAGAATAAGATGATTCTGTAACAGTGAAAAATATAATCATAAATAGAGAGGATCTAAAGAATAGAATTAGTGGAAATTTTACAAAACAAGACTGAAATATAGCATCAATTTGGAACGGCAAAGCAACAGAGATCGTATAGGAAATTCTTTTGTTTGGAGATCATTAAACAATTAATCCTCAAGTATCCTGTTCGGGAGCATTGAGCAGCGCACAAACAATTTGAGCATAGCATATTATAGCATCTCTTTACCGTGTGTTTGTACGCGGGTGCACATTCTTCCAACCAATCGTGCAATCAAACTACACACAATCCCTTCTAATGGTTCTCTGTTCTTTTCCGTTGCAAGCAAGCTCTTCAATGAAGCTTCAAAAGCAAAGTGTGAAATCAATCAGGCAAGAGATACCGGGTCCAAGCAACAAGTTAAGAAACATAGTATGCAATGATAGATATGAACGACAAACACATTCTTGAAAAATGAAATGCATTACAGTTCATTCAAAATAAGCCACCAAGAAATTTAAGAAAAATGAACTAATTCAAAATTATTAATGAAATATGACACCATGAGATTTTAATTTACTAGCATGGTAGAAGTAAATAACTGAAAACAATGAGAAATACAAATATTTCTTTCTTAATTGATAGTTGTGTATAAAAGGTTAAAAACAATTACTGCTCCAGTAGCAATGGCTAGAACAGAAAGGGGGTAACCTTTAAGAGAATACGAAAGGTAAGAAAAAGTTCTTAATTTATAGAATTGCTATTTCAACAACTAGAGGTGTTGCATTACCACTATACTCAAAAGCTATAACTGGTAAGTAAGGACCCAACAATGTGTATTAAACTATTACTAAAACTCCACCTCACATGCAACCCATCTAGCACATGGAGAGAAAGATAGGGAATTGAAGAATAGACAAGTACCAAACATGTCAATAAGAAATATGCAAATGCTAACGAAGAGACTTGAATCCAAGACTTCTCACAAACTCTGATACCATGTTAGATTACCAGTAAATCCAAAAGCTATAACTAAAAGGTAGAGACCCTATATTAACTATTACTAACAATTCTCATCACAACAAATTACATAAGATCTATAGTGATTCTGGACCCAGCACTTTGTGAAGACAAAGACGATTATATGAAATTGCACGAGAACCTATTTTACGCTATCTTATTTTCAAGGAGAGCAGTAGGGTATCACACAATAGGTTAATCATCATTCATGTTGGTGTTGCCATGAAGAGCAGGAAAAGTGTATGGATCCATTGAACATTGTCAATTGCAAAGCTCAATTAAAAAGAAAACTATAACTTTTTTCAATAACCATTAGTTCCACCAGTTACCTGCATTAACAACCAATGTATGGTATCAACTTCAACTTTAGCTCCTCTCGAACAAATTTTCAACATACCAATTGGCAACAAATTTGAACGAACTCAACCAATACTTGATCCTTTAACTTACCAAAGATGCCAAAGAGTGGCGTGGAATAAAGCTGACTCATATCATATCTCTTCATATGCTTATATAGATAATACTATTACTCTATATATAGAAAACTCAGAGCAAGTAAAATTCAGATGACCTTTAATCAGTGAAATGGATATTACCTAGAATAAAATCAACAGCTTGGTGCGACAAGTTGGCGAAAGGATTGTCATTCTCCTTCTACAAAAAATAATATAATACATTATGAAAATTTTATAAAAAATTGATAAAATAACATTTATCTGTACAGAAGTTAGTGGTAGTATGAATGTGCACAAAATAGTATTTTGGGGTCTTTGTCGTGGAAGAAGGGAAATATCAAATAGAAGTTATCCACTCTCACAGGAGGTAGTGTCTTGCAAAGCTCAACCAGAAAATCAACCGAGGAACTAAGCCGCTCTATCTCATCATCAGTGTTTAAATCTGCAATCAAAGATAACAATTGTGTAAGAATTTATAATTAAAGCACACAAAAACCAACCTTAAGAAATGTTCTCAAACATCTAGAGTTAGCAGTTCATACACCAGTTTAAAAAGAAAGGACTATAGCTCCACAAGAACATTTGCAAAGAAAAGCTCTCAGCAAAAATCTTGCTTAGGGGTATATACATGCGCTTCTCTATTTTATTTTATTTTGAAAGTAAACAAACAAATATATTAAGCAAAGCAAAACGGGATTACACAAAAGATGAGCACCAGCAGTACTCAAAGTCACACTGGGACAAACAACACCAAGAGGAAAGGAAATAAACAAAACAAAACAAACCCCTCACAAGCAACCTTACAAAAAACACTCTCCCCAATTCCTAATCCAATTACTCATAGAAAAGACCCCGTTTTTTTTAAACGCCACTAACCAAGAGCTTGCCTGAAGGACCACATCATTCCACACACCTCATCGGCAGTCCTAGTCACACCATAAAAAATACGGTGGTTACGTTCTAACCAAATCATCCAAAGCGTAGCAAGATTCGCCGACCTCATAATACTAAAAACTGTACCAATTGATGCTAATTCTATTAGTTCTATTATAACCTCAAACTTAGTTGTTAAGTCCTATTATTTCGAGACTAAACAGCCTCCAGTCAAATCCCATAAAAACAATTGGAAAATGGCATGAATCCTAAAAGTCAGGATCAGTCTGAACTTGGTGCTTCACACGTCCAAAATAAAACGGTCTCCTAACTTGGTGCAAATGCGCATAGGGAGAATCAAAGAAACCATTATCTTGGACAATAATATGTTAACACAGAGCTTGTGGAAACCTTGAACTCAATGACTCGAAGGCGCTTTGGGCCAACATCAAGCTTGTTCCATGAGGATCAAGTGTTCTTGGGACATTATGCCTCTTGAGCCAAGAAAGTGCACCTTCACCAGACCGGGACAAATGAGAGGCTATTAAAGTCATGTCACATCTAGGGGTGTAAGCAATCCGACCAACCCGACCATTTCGGGTCGGGTTTTAGAAAGGAGATGGGTTGGTCGGGTCATCTAAAGGGTCGGGTCACGGGTCCCGGCCAAAAAGGTCAGGTTTCACCCCCCCCCCCCCCACACCATCTTTTTTTTTCTTCTCCTCCCTCTCTCTGCAACTCCCCCCTCTTTTCTCTCTCACTCTCTTTTCTGTTTTTCTCTCACTGCAAGACTGCAACTGCCCCCCCACCATCTTTTTTTTCTTCTCCTCCCTCTCCTCTCTCTCTCCTCTTCTTCTCCCTTTCTCTACAACTCCTCTCTCTCTCTCTCTCTCTCTCTTTTCTCTTTCTCTTCTTCTCTCTCTCTCTCTCTATCTCCTTTTCTTCTCCCTCATCAGCCGACCACCCCATCTCTATCTCTCTTCTCTTCTTCTCTCTTTTTTTCCTTCTCTCTCTCTCCCCTTCTTCTCCCCATTTCTCTGAAAAAAAAAAAAAAGCTAAACCCGACCGACCCCGACCCGACCTTAGGTCGTTTGGGTTTGCCCCCCCAAAAAAGGGAGGTCGGGTGGCATCGGGCCCAACCTGCTGCCCCCCGACCTGATTGGGTCGGGTGGGTATAGGTTCGAAACCCAGCCGACCCGATTTCACCCCTAGTCACATCTAATTAGGCTTTATCCTATTTTCTTTCAATATATGGAGAATTCTTATCTGATAAATAATAGTATAGCTTGGCTGAATGGAAGTCCTCTGGTAAATAACATGATGAAACAACCATTACTGAAGGCAATTTAATATCAGAAATAGTTTAGTTTGGCAAATGCTGATACATTTCTTACCTAAAATATGTCTTCTCAGGCCAGAATCATCTGATTTTCTCCTCTTTCCTTTCAAACGAACTAAACCAAGAAGAACAGTAAAGAAATGCTCATAGTGAAAGAAAAAAGGAACTAAACAAGAAGAATAAACCTTGTCTGAGGAATCTCCGGCGCAAAACCTCGTTGAATCGGCACTCATTCGCGTCTCCTAACTGAGTACGCATCGAGCTAAGTTTTCCAAATTCATCGAAGAAATAACATTTGCAAGAGGCGCTTTTCGGAAACAGATCATGCAGTGTTCCATCTGAAACAAATGAAAAGCCAATCGCATCAAACTTTAGTCTCCCCCAGTGATACGGAGAGGAAATAAAGAATGAAGGAACGGATGAAATCACCTTCGAGTTGTTTTAGTTCTTCTTTAAGCCTAAGTATCTCTCGTTTCCTATCCTTCGCCTGAAACTCCGAACACAACGGAACTTCAATTTCACTCGATCGAAATGCGTGAAGAAATACCAGCTATAGATAACAAAATCATAGAAAAAAAACCTTGCGTTTCCAGCGTTGAGCGTCTGATTCAGAATGAGACGAAGAAGATGAACCTGAAACCTTCTTTTGTAGATTCGATCGAATAAGAGCAATCGCCACTGCAAGCCTGATCGAGTCGTTCGTTTCCATTTCTCCCGCCCGCGCGTCTTCCCGTCCAACAACTCAACTTAAAAAGATCCCAAGCTATTTAACGAAGTCGCTTCTTAACCTCTCTTGTGACACATGTAATAATTTCTCAGAGTAATTAATTGTATATTTTCCTCAGATTAATTTTAAAAGAAAATTTATAATAAAACCATATAATAATATCGATAAAAAATGAATATGAAACAAGGAACAAAATTCCAACTAGAATAATAAAATCATCTATCACAATAGCCAACATCTGAATTGATATAAAAAACTGGTTCAAATTTAAGCCTTTTTGTCTCCACCAGCATCACCAGGCAGAATTAGCCACAGCAAAGCGTGAAACTTATGGCATTTTGTATCTAAATTCTCGCTTCAATAACACACTCATTATCACCTCGGATAATATACAACTCAATAAAAATACTGTTATCCACTTATCACAAATTGTCACAAGCTGCTTACCTCGACAAGTAGGGGTGGTATAAAAAGGAAAGGAGACGAGGGCAGCCACCCAAAAACAAAAGAAAACAAAAAGAGAAGAAATGCAAAGAAAACAAATGTATCCCTGCTTACAGGAGGAAGATCAAAGATCAACTGAACCGCCAAACAGAGGCTTTTTAACTCGAGAGAAGGCCCTTACAAGCCTGTATATCAGCTTCCAGAGCACCCAACACTCCCTGACCAGATGGGTCGGCGCTAATGCTTCTCATCATGCTGTCAAAGATGGCACCTCGGAACATCGGATCCTCAATGTTCTTCAGGACTTCCTTCACCAGTTTCAAATCAAGACACCCGGCCAGCACCAGCTTCCCCATAAGCTCACCAAAATTGCTGGGTGCTTTTGGTATATCAATGCCAATGTCATCCAAAGCTGAGCTATATTGCAGACATCCGGTCCCTATGTCTCTGGGAGTGAAAAGTTTCTTGGAGAATAAGTATTGCAGCAGCTTTGCAACTGGTTCTACCAAAGGCGGACTCTCCTCCAATCCAAGGGCAATAGCCTCCTTCACGACGTTGGGGTGATACTCGGTAGCTTTTAGCTCTTCCACGCACTGGAACGCTTCGTCCAGAATGCGAATACCAAAGTATTCCTTCAGTAGGGAAACTGTCTTCTTATGAAGCTCAGCTGTGTTCAATCTTGTCACAGGAGTGGCTCTTCTCTCTAAATTTGGTGCCATGGATGGTACTACAGCAACAGGTCTGGCAGGTGCAGGGCTTTGTGGAGTAGGGTCTACAGCTGGAACCAGAGGGCGATTGGGTGGGGCACCACTGCCCTGCAACAACGCACTCCTACCAGCTACCAGGCCACCACTGCCCTGGGGTAACAACCTTGAGTTGAGGGATGTCAACTTGCTAACCGGAGAGTGAATACGTCCGGTGGACTGCATGACTACATCACCCTTCATTGACCGGCTACGAGGAACCTCCCAATTATCATTGTCAATCCCTGGCATTCCAGGCATCATCCTGGTTCCAGGCATCCCGGGCATCATACCGCCAGAACCGGGGCGCAACATGGGGAAGCCACCTGGGCCAATGTTCCCTAGAGCTCCTGGACCAACACCCCGACCCATTCTCATATTTGCAGTGGCACCAGGACGCAACCCAAGATTCTTCTCTGCTTCAGAATGGATTTCAGTGATGGTCTTCGCTTTAACCTGCAGAACGAGTATATTATAAGATGCGATAACACTATTAGAAACATTCAATCAGAAAAAGCTCATAAAAACTGAAAGCTATACCTCTTCGCGCCTTGGAACCCAATTGTTAGCACGCCGATCCAAAACATCACGGACCATGAACCTTAACCGTGGTGGCAATTGTGGGAGTGTTGTCAGATCCTTCAGTCGGTTGAAATAGGAATCATTGACATGCTTGGACTTGGGGCTTTCATCCAGTTGTTTTCCTATGGTATTGAAAAACTGACATATGGCCTCAACATTCTCCTCGTCAGGGCAAGTTTTAGCATCAGTTCCCAGCAGCTCCTGTTTGGTACAGCAGGTAAAATCAGAAAAATTTCAGAAGATCTAGAACTTCTTTTGGTGGGGAAAGGGGGTAGAGGAATGGTGGCTATGGGATAAGGCATTATAGCTTTTACAAGAACCTGAACAATGTGATGAACAATCCTCTCAGGCACCATCTTCTGCTTCAGAAGTTCCCCTATGAGCCGGATGTTTCCAAGAGTGCGCAGCTTCATCATTCTTTCTTTATCTCTCCGTTCCATTTCTTGTTCTGGGGCAGTCAGTTGCCTAACTTCTGCCCTCAAATTTGCAGCACCTTCAAATGCCTCTTGGCAATTGTTCAGGAGGATACGCTTGAAAGTGATTTCTTTTCCACCAGGTTCATCAGAAGGGAATGGTGGGAGCTTTTTATTTAGATCATAACAAAGAAGAGCATACATGGGACAAAATGTGGGCTCCAACACAGCTTTATCAAATATCAATGTGATAACATCCTGCAATTTGTGCAATCCCACTGCATCCAATCAGAAACTAAAGAAACCGAAAGGTACTTTATAAATTAGGACATGCAAAGTTAGATATAAACCTTCAAAATTTCTGGTGTTGTGATCCCAGCATCAATCAGTTGACCCTTGAGAACATCAAACTTCTCTGGTGTCAACTTGTTCAGAATACTGCAAAACACAGAAAATACTAATTGGTCACTACAGACATCAAAAAGAAGCTTGCTCACATGTTAATTTCATGATCACCGTTGGACCATAAATGGGAATTCATCACATAAGCAAATGGGCCAGATATCAGAAGAACACCTATATTCATGGTCCATTACCCTTTCACAGTCTTCAAGACTCGCTCTTTCTCAGAAATATTGCCCCTACGAGCTGACCATGGCACCTCAGCCTTGATTAGAGCAGGAGCAGGTCCTACCTGATACAAGGAAAAACATGCACAAAATGAGAACTAACAAAATCAACAGAACAATAATACATAAACATGATACCATCCTTGGTTACAACATCACATAACAATAGTACAAAGAAAATTACAAATATGGAATGTAAGATGGTAATGAATTTATTAATTGTTTGAGAGGAAATGATTAAGAGTTAAACCAATAGTCACACTCATACATCAGAAAGGCATGTCCAAAGTTGTTCACCAACTTAGCCTATGCATGAGAGGTATTGTTGAACTTGTTTGCACAGATATTGAGAGAGGCATGTAGAGACCCTTGTCCGGGAAACTGTACCACCTAGGTGTAGTGCGCACCCATCCTTGTGCTGGGATGGAACTGTGAATGCAGGATGCTTAGGAATTCCTTAACTAGAAGATGACTGAGATTGAAGCAGACAATAAGTGGAACTAGGCCTAAAAACTGTAGGTCATAGAGAACTACACAGCGTTCCAGAAAAAACCAGCTTTGTAGAAACTTTAATTAAATGCTTTGGACATTGAGTTTTAAATAATCATAAATAAAGAAAACAAAAGAATTATGTATAAAATAGGATCTCTAAATGATAACAATTAAAATAAAAAAGGACTTCAATCGAAGTCAGAATGATGATCAACTATAGGCCAGAGGAAAGCAAACAAAAATAGAAGTAAACTCAGATAACACATATAAGAGCTTCTCAGCTTCGATAAATAAATAAATTACGAAAGGATCAGTTCAAGTTATCATTTTTCACAAGAAATTGGGTCAACATATCATTTAAGAAAACAAAGAATACAAAATTTGGTCAACATATCATTCAAGAAAACAAAGAATACACCAAAAACATGATAACTCACAAAAATAAAGCAGTATAACAACAAATTATCACCTGGTTAGAAGAAATTTGAGCTCTAGAAAACTGAGAGCTTATTTGCTCTTGACGATCCAATCGACTAGCAAACTCTTTGTTATCTCTGATTGTTTCCCAAGACCTTTCCTCTCCAGAAGCTGGTAACTGTGCTGACCGTCCACGCCAGTCACGATTGTCTGGCTCAGAATAACGACTTTGAGTTTGAAGCTGCACCTAAAGATTTTAAAAATTATTGAGAAACAAAAAAAAAAAGTCTTAAGACACAATCGATTCATTAGTAGCAATTACAAAATAGCAGTATCTTGATCACATTATCAACAACTATTAGTGAGAAGACACCAGAATTGTAATTTGTGCTACAGAGAAAGAGCAACAGAACATCAAAATCAAACAACTTCACCCAAAAAGAAACATTGAACTACCCCAACTACCAGCTAAACAATCAACAAGGCCTAGGCAGCCTTGCCAGTTCACCAATCACTTGGATTGCTTTGGTGAATAACGATCTAGAGATTCCACCATTCGCTTATGTCTACGTCCATATTCCAACAAAAAAAGTCCATAAAACTAGTTATATTAATCTATGCCTTGTAGAGAGGTGTTAGAATCCATTGCACCCAAAATCTAAAGCTGATCGGAGGAGGCCCAATAATTGTATATCAAGCTATTACTAACGTCCCCCTCACATGTAACCCCATCCTCCACGTGAAAAGATAAAGAAAATACTAATACCAATCATGCAAAATGGGATTTATGCAAATTCCAACAAAGAGACTTGAACCCAATGGCTCTCATAAAAACCAGAGCTTTAAAACTATCATACTATGTTAAAAACCCTTTGCATAAAATTAAACCTCAAAGCTACAGTGGATAGATGGAGGTCCAATAATATATATCAAGGTATTATTGACAACGGGAAGCCCATTAATAGTTTATAAAGCAACGGAAAGAAAGATCACACAAACAAAGTCCACGTATTGACCACCAAAACCACACTTAGGTATCAATGAAAACCACAAACACCACGCCAACCAAAAGAAGGTAATGTTTACCACATAATACTAAATCCAAACAATCATTTCTCACGAATCATAAATAAAAGCAAATATCAACCTCACATATGTGATTTATATTTTTTTAGAAGGTGGCTAATTGGGGGCTTACAGTGGCTTCTGTACGACTCCAGCTTTGATCTTCACCAAGGACTTCAGCCTCAATTTCTTGTTTGATTTTAAGTATGTCTTCGGGAACATTAACAGCCTACAGTACAAATATCAACAAGCCATAAATGATAATAAGATTTCCTAATCTAACACCGAAATACAGCCAAATAAGAATTATTGACATCATTAGAAATGATAGAATACTTACCTCTCTTAGTTGTAACAGTTGGTCTCGAGTGTATCGAACACGCTCACGACCCTCAAACCGTGAGTCCCCTGTCTGTAAAAGTAGAATGCAAGCAAATTAAGAACATCCCAAGTTGTATTTTGATCACATACTAAGCGTGCAATATAAGACAAACTGAAAAGGTGAGTGTCAAAAGGTTAATCATAAAGACCATGACGAAAAAGATCAACCAAATGAATAAGACAAAAATTGTCAACAAAAGCTAACACCCTTATTAAAAGAGATTGTAAAAAACAAGTTAGACACGAGTCAACTCTTATAGAGAACTCAAATCCTACTCATCCTGAAGAATCACCTAAGTGCATAAACTAACAAGTCACACAGATGCAGTGAAGAAAACGACCAAAAATCAGTGTGTATTCAAGTATATGTTCACATCATAGGAACCATAAGGCAACGAAAGCACTCTCATAAGTGAACAAAAGCATAAGACAAATTATAATAAGAGAGAACAAACAGCTGACAAAAACAGAAAGAACAAGGCTGGAAAGTGAGAACTTAGAACTACCTTGATAACTACAACTGGGAATGAACATCTACAACATGATTAGAAAAAACATTTAACAAGTCCATATAAAACCCGTCTTTAATGTAATCTGAGGACCCTATGCAGCATACCATGCATAAAACAGTACGAGAATAACCATTAGCTGATGCACATGAAATATAAAAACATCCTCATGACATGACTACCTGTCTACCTGCTTATCTAACATTTCACATAGTTCCAATCTCCAAATTGGACTATATAGGAAATAATGAAATATATGCACAGCCTTACTGACAAAGCATTTTTACATGGATAGATCCATAATTCAGTTGGTCAAAGGACCATTTCGCTAAAAATACATAGATACAGATGATGAACTTGGGCTCGATCACCTTTACCCAACCTAGACCTATATGTTAACATGCAAACTAGCCACTTCACACCATTACAATACAATCAAAGGAACATGCCCCATAGCCAACCAACCACATGAACAGTGCAAGACTCATCAGAGATGATGTATCTGGCATATGTCTGACGTTTAAATATGAATCCACAGGAAATCTTACAAAAATAAAGGAACGTACCAGTATGTTTAAATCCAAGAGCAACATTAGGCATGCTATACCACTTCCAAAATCAAACATTCACAATATAGTCTAGCAACAGACTAACAACGACACAGTAAAAAAATCAAGGACCTAGATGTTCATCAAGCATAGTGAAACCTAGAATTGTCTGTTACTATTAGCATCTGATCTACCAATTCCATGTATGTAGGTTCTTTATGGGAACAAAAACACTTACCTTGTACCCACCTAAAGCCCACAGTATCTCTGTTTGTCCATATTTACAGCAGGTCCGCATCTTAAGCGCCCCACCAAGAATTAGGACAGTTAATGCTAATAACTACTAACTTACTGAAACCACATAAATTTCCAAACTTTTGCACACCAAAATGAGTCTAAGCTGCTCCTTTTCAATTTGCACACTATTTGATCTCACTGACATGCACTTTCAGTGTAAGATACAGAATAAAATTCCTACACCTATCAAGACTGTTCCTTCAATCTCCCAACAAAAGCGGCAATTTTAATTACAAGACATTGAGGTCAACAAAAAAAATCTGAAAAATGAGTAAAATCCCTGACAGATCCGAATAACTTTCATGGATAACATATCTAGATAACAAAATTGAACCAAATAAGATCATCAGAAACTTCCACCGAAAAACAAATAAATCCAAAACAGCTAAAAAATCATACTAAACCGAATAAAAAATAAAACCACCAGTAAGAAATACCAAAAGTAGAACGAATCAACCGAAAAAGGCCTAAACTTTGTCATTCCCAGCTCAAATCCAAAGCAAAACACACAACAAAAAAAAAAGACTAAACACATGATAAACCCTAGATCCGAACAAGCAAGCAGCAGATACACTTTCGCAGACCTTGAGAAACGACATAGCGCCAGAGCCGCCATACGAAGCTACCGAAGCACCACCACCACCGGCACCGCCTCCGCCAGAGCTTCCGAACGCCGACGAGTCGAAGCGAGGTGCAAAGAGTCTGGTACCTCGGTTGCCTCCACCACCAGGCCTTAAGCTCAAAACAGTCTGATCTGCCTGCATCACTCGATCTCTCTCGCTCTTTTCTTGTCACCGAAATCTCCGTCACCGGATCTTACAAATAGTACGGCAAGTGAAAACAGCGTTTCACAAGACGCTGGTTCGGAATGGATAGAGATGGAATTTACGAAAAAGGTAGGGATAAGATTAGGGAAGAAGAGAGGGAGGCGGCCTGTCTCTCTCGCTCGCTCTGTAACTTTTGTGCCTCTCTTCTCTTCGCCGCTGCAAAAGAGAAGAAGAAAAAATATATAAAATAGAAATAAATATAAATAGAAACAAGGAGAGGGCTTGGAGATGAAACCCTTATTTTATCCTTCAATAAGTGACATTATTTTTGGTTTTATTTAATTATTGCGTGGCTATTACATTATTATTAAAGGAAATTACGTCATTTAATTAATAATAATAATGACTTGGTTTCAATTAATTTAAAAGAATGTACAGCTCATTGGATCATTAATTAAAAAAAAAAAACACGAAAGAAAGAAAGGAAGGAAGGTTAGACACGTTGCTTTCTAATTTTTAAAATTATTCTATTTATTTTTAAATTACTTATTTTTCTACAATTCCCTAGAGTGTTTTATTTTTTTATTTTTTTTATTTTTGACATTCAGAGTAAAAAATCCTTCTCTTTTTAGGTCGATAGGCTGACACTAATCCTTCCAGATTTAATAATTTACAGAGACAATGACGTCTCTCTCAATAGAAATTAATAAGGATGGGCTCAAATTCGTAATAAATCTTTTAACCGAATTTCGTAATTCGCTCACTGAATCAGCGAATCAACCTTTGTTAGTTTAGAATATTTTATTTAAATACAAAGAAAATGTTATAAGATTAACAAAATTACAAATTAATGTCATGTCCCGGAGATATTATTGACGAAAATATAAAAACAGGCAAGCATGTAAAATGAAATTGTTATAAGATCAAGGGAGAAAAATGGTAAAAAATAAGGAAAAAGTAACTAGGTAGTTGACACAATACAATTAGAAAATGCTCAAGGAACATAGAAAGACCTTGGGTTAAAAACTTAAAATGGGGGAGATTATTTAATTAAACACGGTAAAGAAATATTTTACATTTGTCATTACATAATGAATTATATTTTAATACAATTGTTATTATAAAATATGGGTACACATGGTATGGAAATCTTCCATGTTTTTAATGATATTCATTTTATTATTAATATTTAGGCATTGACCAATATCATGTAATTGATTTATTATATGAACATTTCTCATTTCTCATTTGTCTTAACTATGCCAACAAAAGATTTTCAATTTCTGCTTAATGTACGTCTCAAAGTATAATTTTCAACTTAAGCACGCAACACTCTTGGACCCATTTGTTCAAATTGAAGGTTGGTGAAAACGGCTCCATCGTAAGTGCAACTTGGTCCGGTGATTTGATGGACCTAAACTCATCTGCAAACTCCAATTTTAACCATCTTCCCCCAACTGTTTTAACTTTCCATATTTCATTGATTTCACCGGCCTTTCTCTAGTCCTTTGCATATATATAACACTTCAAATTGTCTTTAGAATAGCTTTCATGATCTACAATTTAACCAAAATTATTCATAGTTATATTACACATAATTCTTTTTTTTATCTAAAATTTATGATCCTACCCAAATGAGATGAAGATTAAACATAAATATATCCGTAATGGTTCAAATTTTATATTTACTAATTAAACAAATATATGATTACGAAATTAAACACATATGTAAGGGGCAAGAAGAGGAAGACCATATAAGTTCCTTAATGAAAAATGGGCAGGATGAAAAAAAAAACACACATTGAAAGTAAGGAGCAAAAGCTGTAAATTTAAAAACAAATTATTTGAGATATACTTAAAGACTTAAATGGTTCTTTGAAAAAAATAGTATTTGTTTTTAAAATAATTATTCTACATTTTGAATTGCCAACCAAATGCAACTCTTAGGCATATTTATGGTGAATATTTTTTGTCAATAATACAATTAAAGCTTTTGATTATTCCTAGCCTTCCCTATAGGTATGTTGACCCAGCATCACCTTCTTACTTTATTTCAAAAGCAAGAGTTGATATTTTGAGATATCAACTAAATTTACACTTAAACTCTTAAATACAAATTTGGGGGTCTCGCTAACCTCGCGCATTCAGGTTTTATTTAATAGTTAATTGGAAATGTTTTATGGGTAAACCTTGGCAAGGTCATTTTCAATCTTTTCATATACATCTCAACGGTGAATATCATTTGTCAATGTAAAAAAGTATGCTTTATTTTACTACCCTCTAATATTTATATGTATGTAGAAGTTATAAAGGGCGACATCATTTTGGGCGAGATGTATTTTTTTCAATCGCTAACGCCCGAACACAGAAGCAGATGAGAGGTTATTTCTTAAAATCGCAAAAAAATTACAAAGAATCGTAGTCACGAAGTTAGCTTGTCAAACAGACCAAATAGGGCCCAAATCTCTTTTCAAATTGTAATCATACAAGAGCCAACAATAAAGTTACTTTTGCACCTTTTGTGTGGAATGTGGCTAATTGATAAAGGCGATTATTTCAAAGGAGGATCTTATTAATTACAACAATATCTTTATATAAATAAAATACAATGGATATAGCAACTCGTAAATTTAAATGCTTGAAGAGTCACTACGTCATCAATTTTGTTAATGTTTCAAAATTAATTTCATAAACATCATTATTATATTATTACTCCCTAGTTCAATTCCTTGTATTTATACATATCCTACTTTTAAACTTATTTTATGTGAAAGTTTCTTTATTTCAGTTTTTTTTTGGGCAAAAAGTATTGTATTATAAAGCTTTAAATCATTAACCTTTTATTGCTTGTATGTGTAATATGTGTAATGTGTTTCTTTATTATTATTTTTAAATCTTTCCAATTTCTATTTTTCTGTATTGACATGCTTTTAACTAATATTTTTATTTTTTGTAAAAAAAAAATACTAGTTATATCTATAATTTTAATTTGTAATTAAAAATATAATTTTAATTCATAATTTTTTAAAATCACAAGAAAAGAAAAGAAAATACTTATATCTTTTCACCCAAAAAGAAAAAAGAAAAATAGAACTTTAACTCTATTCTATGCGATAAGTCTAACAACAATTAATAAGTAAAAGCACAAATGCATTCCGAATGTTCTTTCTCGAAAGAGAAGAAAGTTTTACTTACCTCACTTTGTCTCAAATGCCGACTTCAAAAAGAATCCAAGCCATCCACGTGCGCCCCATTCAAAACGAGAACCATTCATCGAAAATTGACACTTTTAATCAGATGATGAGAACATGGAAAACCAAAGATTTTACTGCAAAGGCCCTGTTTTCGATTCACATTCGAATGCAGATTTTTTCCCTCGCTATTCCTCGTTCGAAGACCAACGAAGTCTCTAGTTGGCTCGAAATAACACCTGTTAGTCTGTTACATTCTCGAAATTTCTCGTCCTTTTCTCTTTCCCTCCTCTCCGTTTCTTCTACTCGACTCTCGAACGTTCCCTTTAACTACAAAACCCCCTATAAATCTCCCCTCCCACCAATCCCATTCCACAACATCAACAACACAACAATCTAGAATCTAAACAATTCACATCTGATCACACTCAAACCAACACTCAATTTCTTCAAGAACTTCAATTTCACAGCTCTCGAAGCTCATCTAAAAATGGCTACTAAAGGCGAAGGAAAGGCAATCGGAATCGACCTCGGCACAACATACAGCTGCGTCGGAGTATGGCAGAACGACCGAGTCGAAATCATCGCGAACGATCAAGGGAACCGAACCACTCCCTCTTACGTCGCGTTCACAGACACGGAGAGACTGATCGGCGACGCGGCCAAGAACCAAGTCGCAATGAACCCCGCAAACACCGTCTTCGACGCCAAGAGATTGATCGGAAGGCGCTTCTCCGATCCCTCCGTTCAAAGCGACATGAAGCTCTGGCCTTTCAAGGTCATTGCAGGTCCCGGCGACAAGCCGATGATCGTCGTGCGGTATAAAGGAGAAGAGAAGCAGTTCGCTGCGGAGGAGATTTCGTCAATGGTATTAACGAAGATGAGGGAAATCGCGGAGACTTATTTAGGTCATGCGGTGAATAACGCTGTGGTCACTGTTCCGGCTTACTTCAATGACTCGCAGAGGCAGGCGACGAAGGACGCCGGCGCCATTGCAGGGCTTAATGTGATGCGGATTATAAACGAACCGACGGCGGCTGCTATTGCTTACGGATTGGACAAGAAGGCGTCGAGATCAGGGGAACACAACGTTCTGATCTTCGATCTCGGCGGAGGAACTTTTGATGTTTCTCTGTTAACGATTGAGGAAGGGATTTTCGAGGTGAAGGCAACCGCTGGTGACACGCATCTCGGAGGAGAGGATTTCGATAACAGGCTTGTGAATCATTTTGTTGCGGAGTTCAAGAAGAAGCACAAGAAGGACATTAGCGGGAATGCGAGGGCTTTAAGGAGATTAAGAACGGCTTGTGAACGCGCGAAGAGGACTCTGTCTTCTACTACTCAGACAACAATTGAAATCGATTCGCTCTTCGAAGGGATCGATTTCTACTCGACGATTACTCGTGCTCGGTTCGAAGAATTGAACATGGATTTGTTCAAGAAGTGTATGGAACCAGTGGAGAAATGCTTGAGGGATGCGAAGATGGATAAGAGCCAGGTTCATGAGATCGTTCTAGTTGGTGGTTCTACTAGGATTCCCAAAGTTCAGCAGCTTCTGCAGGATTTCTTTAATGGAAAGGAGCTTTGTAAGAGCATAAATCCAGATGAAGCAGTTGCTTATGGCGCTGCAGTTCAAGCTGCGATTCTTAGTGGAGAAGGAAACGAGAAGGTTCAAGACCTGCTTCTGCTCGATGTAACGCCACTGAGCCTCGGAATTGAAACCGCCGGTGGCGTCATGACGACATTAATTCCGAGGAACACCACAATTCCGACCAAGAAAGAGCAGATTTTCTCGACTTATTCGGACAACCAGCCCGGAGTTCTTATCCAGGTTTACGAAGGCGAACGAGCTCGAACCAAGGACAACAATCTCCTCGGCAAATTCGAGCTCACCGGCATCCCTCCGGCGCCAAGAGGAGTTCCTCAAATCAATGTCTGCTTCGACATTGACGCTAATGGCATCCTGAACGTGTCTGCCGAAGATAAGACCGCCGGAGTGAAGAACAAGATAACGATCACGAACGATAAAGGCCGGTTGTCGAAGGAAGAGATTGAGAAGATGGTGCAGGACGCGGAGAAGTACAAAGCGGAAGATGAGACGGTGAAGAAGAAAGTGGAAGCGAAGAACTCTCTGGAGAACTACGCTTATAACATGAGAAACACGGTGAGGGACGAGAAGTTCGCCGGGAAACTCGCTCCGGCGGATAAGCAGAAGATCGAGAAGGCTGTGGACGAAACGATTAGCTGGTTGGAAGGGAATCAGCTTGCGGAAGTTGACGAATTTGAAGACAAGTTGAAGGAGTTGGAAGATCTCTGCAATCCGATCATCGCGAAGATGTATCAGGGAGGAGATATGCCAGGAGGCAGCATGGGAGCTGGTGGTGCAGAGATGCCTCGTGGAGCTACTGGATCGGCTGGCTCAGGAGCTGGACCGAAGATTGAAGAAGTCGATTGAAGAAATCTGTAATGGATTCTCAAGTTCTATGTTCGAATCTTCAGTTTTTCTTTAAAGATCATCTGTAATGGCAGTTTGATGAGTTGCAGTATAGTTTTCTTGTAATTGATTTCGTTCTAATAAAAGGTTCATAAATTTGACATTTTTTTTTTTTTTTTCAATCTGATCTGAATCTCCCAAATTTCCTGCGGTACTAAACCCGACCCAGTTCAGATCCAAAAAAGGGCCACGCGGCATGCGCAAAAAGGAGGCCCGTAGTCATATAGGAACTTAACAACCGGGAGCACGAAGTGTTAAATCTACACGGATAAGATGGAGTCATCTGCACTCTCTGAAAAATTGCGAAAAAATAAATAATTAAGAAAAAAAAGATATATATGTTCTTCTCCCTGGTTTGGATTGTCTGAAGAGTGAAGATTGAAGAAATAAAGGGTGTGTTGGTGGGTTAACCTACGCACCGCACCCCTTCCATGGCTGGGCTTACCAGTAGCTTCTCCGTCAAACCGATGTTATGCTGGGGAGCGAAAACAGCTTCTTCTTCTCCTTCTTCTTCTTCATGTCTGTGCTCTTTCGAGTCTGAATTGGGCGGAGTTCGGCTCAGTAACTCTAATTACCTGAAAATGGATTACGGGCGGGCTGTTTCCGGTGCTTCATTGACTTTGATTACTGCCCGGTACGGCGGTGGGTACCGTCCGGGTCCCGGAGTGTCGAGGAGGCGTGGAGAGTCTTCGCAGTCTGATTTCGGAGCAGATGCGTCCCTTGATGTTTCCAACATCAGGTATTTTTTAACTTATTTTGAGAGCTGAAAAATCTGGTGCGAATTCAAGTTCAGTCAGCTTGGATTTGGTAGAACTCGAAAAGGGTTTCTTGAAATTCAGATTTTTTTTTTTTTTTCCTTCGGTGGTGTGGATTTGAAAGCTCTTCTTTTTGATAATTTCATGCAGGTCTACTTCTGTGCGGCTTATTGATGCTGAGCAAAATATGGTTATTATTATTATTATTTTTTTTGCAATTTCTTGTTTTTGAAAACTTCCATTTTGTTTTTGTTTGAACTAATTTTTGTTAGTTTCTGCAGGTAGGGATTGTGTCTAAAAGTGAAGCCATTCAAATGGCAGAAGATGCTGAACTTGATCTTGTATGTCATTTTTTGTAAGAAGGTTTTTAATTAGGTCCTTGCTAGTATTATATAAAAGATATTTCACTAAACTCCTTAGAGAGAATGGACAGCAAATATAACCCAATTTTAGGAGCCAAGTGTTAAACTATGTACATACTACAAGTGCTGTAAAACGTTTTCTACTCAAAATTGACCATTGTGCAGTCATTAAGATTGCTTTCTTCAAAGAAGAGATGATGGATTAGTTCTAGTGCCGATCAATTCTATAAACTGGCAAGGTGTTGTTTAAAGATACATATTATAGAAAGTTGCACTTTAGATGTGTCTTTTGACCATCGTATAGAGATAGATGAATTTTTTTTATTCTTTCCAAAGAAGAAGCAAGGTTCAGTCTTCCAATCATTTAAGTTCCTTATGTTGCCAAAATTCTTAGAGAACACCTCATTGTGGATCATTAAGTTCAGCATCCATTGGTTTTACTTGCCTGATAAGTAGTAGAGAGAAGAATAATTGTCCTTAATGGGATTTTCCAATGTCCACATGCCTGCAAACCCAGCTATGATATCAATGTCCACTTTGAATCCCATCCTTCAAAACCTTGAGGACCATGAATATCTTGCTATCCCATGCACATGTTCTGTTCTCGTACTTGAATTCAACGAGTCTTCTCTAAAAGTGACAGTTCCTCTTCAACTCTCTAAACCCTTTTGCTTGGTTAGTGAATTTAATTATTTGGAACACATTTGTTACATATGCTTTGAGGATAGACATGTCTGTTAAAAGTATTAAATTGAAGAATTATGATTATATTTGCCACCTGCTAACAAAAGGTTAGAGCAACAGTATTCTTTGCTTCATTGACATGATTAAGCTTTCCTTGCATTTTCAATGTTCAAGGATGTGAAAGCTGGATTAGGGGAAAAATGATCCTTTATCTGCTTCTAATATTTGGGCACACCTCATTTTGCAGGTGATATTATCTCCAGATGCTGATCCTCCAGTTGTCAGAATAATGGATTACAAGTATGATTTATTCTATTTGCTTAAAATATTTTAAGAAAATTCTTATCTGTCTTTTGCTTGTAACTTCCAAATCAATAGGCAAATGGTCTATGGTCCATAGGAGTTTAGATTTTAAAATTGATGCATTGCAGAGCTACTCAAATGATGACAAATGCGGCTTTCTGAGAATGAAATGATAGTATTTCATAATATGGTAGAATGTTAAGCTATCAATGGATAGTTTACATTAACTTTTTCCCTTCTTTTAATTGATGATTAAAATATCTGTTAAAGGGTCAGAGGATACAAGGAACAAAGCCTCTAATTTTAATGGTTTGGAATTTGAGAGTTCTTAGGCCTTCCAAGTAGATTGAAATGTACATAATAACATAAATATTTCATCCCTCTTTATCTGCTACCAATACCCCTGTAAGACTGGATAAGACATAAATAATGTCCTCGGTATTTGTTATAGTTTTTTCTTCTTTTTTCCCCCCTTTTTTTCAATAAATTGTTTAAGCTAGAAAGCTCTATAGGATGCATTGTGATTGTGATTGTGATTCTTGCTCTTTTTTTGCTTTGCTTATGTGATAAAGTATAATTTGATAGTTTCATATATTGATATCTACAGAAGATAAAACCTTGGTACAATTAATTTATTTTATTTGGTCAAATTGTAAAGAGTGGTGAAAGGTTGATAAATTTTAATTTTTTTTCCAATATTTGGACATTTGCTTCAATCTTCTTCTTCTTTTCTCAGAAAAAGAATATTTGATAACAATATGCTATGAGGTCATATCTGGGCATTCGATTATATATCTGTCCCTGATAGTTACAATCTGCGTTCATGCCCACAGTGGTGGCTTAGGTGTTGATGGTTTGTTTTCCTAATCTTACAGGAAATATAGATATGATCAGCAGAAGAAGAAGAGAGAACAACAGAAGAAAAGTGCTGGTAAATTGTCTTTTCGCTTGATACTTCTTTTTGCTTAATTTGATCTTTGCTTGTGTTGTTGGTCTGTGATAAAATGAGCCATATTTATGAGGGTTCTTGAATTCTTTGCTCTTCAGCCAATCGCATGGATGTTAAAGAGCTGAAAATGGGGTATGACCTCATCTATCCTTTATTTTGATACTATTTTTATTTCTTTATAATTTGGTTAATTTATTTAATTCCCATGGCTTGCATGGATGGGTCAAAATTCCTATTCATGGCTCTGGCTCCTTTCAACATTGCTTATTGCCATTGCCATACTTTCGTTAGTATTGTTGTACCTAACTAATATCCTTTATTTTGATGATTCCTCTTGGATAGGTATAATATTGATTCACATGATTATTCTGTGCGGTTAAAAGCTGCTCAGAAGTTTCTAAAAGATGGAGACAAGGTTTCTTAGAAATTTTATTGGTGATAATTTTAACATTCAGTCTACTTCTATTTTGTCACCATTGATGTCTTTAAGTCAATATCTGCAGGTAAAGGCAATAGTGAACTTGAAAGGTCGTGAAAATGAGTTCAGGAATATTGCTATTGAACTTATCAGGCGTTTTCAGAATGACATAGGAGAGGTACAATGGCATTATTTTTTTCTCATGAATCAAGAGATAGGCATCATGTCAGAGATATTGAACAATGTTTCTATTTGTTTACCATTTACCATTGGTTGTATTTTACATGCTGCAACCATTGTAGATACATTGGTCTAGTCAGCATCTAAGATTACCCTTTTTTCAGTTAGGGGTGGCTAGTGCTTTTGCTTTTTGTCTATATAGTAGGATCAGATCCGCTAATGGATTTGTGAGAAATAGAATTTATATGAATAAATGTGTATAAATTGTTGGTTTCCTAGAGATGGGGTTAAGTAAAATTCAAATATGTACAAAATAATGTTGTATATCTCAACTAGTAATTTAGTCGGAGTCCAATCCTCTGCCATAGACTCTTTTTGAGATTCTTTGATCCTTATGTTTTCTGTTCTGTTTTCAACCAGTCATGTATTCTAGCTAGCCTATTTTACATGTTGTTCTACCTTCAGACTGACGAGTTCTCTCTATTCACAATCTGGCCCTCTATTTCTTTGATGAGTCGAAATTTGAATCCATATAATTCTAAGATGGATTAGCATACGTTGGGTGCTTTACTTTAGTGATCTTTGAATTTGTAAAGTGACACATTATTTTACGGCCTGTTGCAGCCCCAACTTTGGTATATTCTTATTCAAGAAATCTGTGAAGGAACTTTAAAGACTTATAATTTTAGTTCTTTGAATTCTATTTTTAGAATTTGATTTTAATGCAACAAAGGTCTCACTTCTTTGATTGTTGCCTGTGCAGAATCTCTTGTTCTTTATGTTTAGTTACCCATCTGTCTTCCTCCTAAATGATAGATTTTTTTTTTTCTCTGAAAAGCTTTTATCAGTTCAGGGTTTATGCAAGTAATTTGGTTGCTTCTTATTCCTTTTCCCTTGGCTTTCTCAGCTTGCTACAGAGGAGGCCAAAAGCTTTAGAGAAAGGAATGTTTTCATTGTTCTGGCTCCAAACAAAGCACTTCTACAAAAAGCTCAAGAACAGCCAAAGAAAAGGGAAAAGCCATCAGCAACTGAAATCTCAGCTGGTGTCTGAGTCATGTTGTTACCTTCATGAGGATAATTTCTTCTTTGGACTACCGGCATGTATTTTGTTTATTTTCTCAAATAGGATGGAGATCATGTAATCTTGTACAGTGTTATTGTAGTAAACTTTCCTGAAGCAAATTGATATGAGAATCTTGAAATCTAACACATTCACATGTATCCAAAGTATGTAAATGATTTCGAGTGCTGTTAAAATCTGAAAGCCCATCTGGTTATCTCCCTTAGAAACATTATCAGTGTGAACAGAAACGGAAGACGACTCTATTAGATGGATGGTGGGGCTGTAATTTTTGATTGATTTTGTTGTTGGGCCCGAGCAGATCTACCAAAATTACTGCAACCCTGTCTCTTGGTTTTAGTAGTACTTAATTTGAGTAGTTTTACATTTGACATTCATAACAAACATTGATGGAAACATCACCTTTAAATGCCATTAGATCGCTTTGAATTATGTGTTGGTGCATGATTCGAGGTAATTCAATGTTGTATTAATAGAAATGTTTCTATCAATATCAACTATGGATGGATGTCTTTTTGACATTTTTGATTATTTTATGCTGGTAAGTTAATGCAGTTCCTCTTTTTTTTTTTTTATGCTGATAGATAAATGACCAGCACTGGACAAAATTAAACCTGAATCTGGGAATTCTATCTACAATTTTCTTGTTTTTCTCATCTACAATGCACAAAAACCCTTCTCCCCCCCCCTTTACAGTACGTGTTGGAGAACCATAGATATAAGAACTGCATATAAAACAAATGATCTGCAGGCTTCATGGAACTTTCTTTATGCAACCGTCATTTTGAGCACAGAATCATCAAGAAATTACCTCTTTTTCTTTCTCAGATTCTAATCAACTGTTGATGCTCATGGGGGAGTTCATATAAAGAGTTTCGGAGTCCAGCAAAAGTGAGCTCAGACCTCATTCCCATAGAGAAGCAAGCAGTGATGGGCAGGTCCTGCTGTGGTAGTTAGGAAGGTTTTATGTTATGATCAAGGAACACCAAACTGACCCACCTAAATATTTTCTTGAAAAATGGATCTATTTCTCTGTAACTTGGTTTCCAAGATCTTACAGCCCAAGAGTCCCTTTCATAACCCAAAATGCCCTTGCTTCTCTACAAAGTCTAGTGATAAAAAGAAATAAAAATACACCAAATAATTCAACTCCTACTAATTCACCTAGAAAATCTAGACACACATGCTTGTAACTTGTAATTTGTAATCCATCCTTTCAAATTCAACAAAAAGAACATGTTAACTAGTTGATGTACTATATTATACTGGCATTATAAAGAAAAATCAATTAATTAATTGGTAGCTTAGGAAAAATATACATGCAAGGTCGTCGTTAGCAAAAAGCCAAAGAGAGGATGGAACATGTGGGTAATGGTTGTTGATAGAGGAGTAACTTAAGCTCAAGGCAATGGGGACACTGCAACCAACTCATTGTTATGAAGGGCAGAAAAAGATTAGGTGGGATTCAGAGATCTTCCAATCCATTGATAAAAAGAACATGCCAGAGAGAAGTGCTTCCTAGCTCTGCATTCTCTGAGAAACAAGAATGGAAGCAAGTGCCGGGCTGGTCGCCGGATCGCACAACAGAAATGAACTTGTAGTCATCCATGGCCATGAAGAGGTAACAAAAAAGAAAAGAAAAGAGCTAATTAAGTTGAAGTTGCAGAATATATATATATTTCCCTAAGATACATACTTGTATATATATATATGTGTATGTAATGTTGTTTTGTTATTAATTTTGGTGTGATTTTATGGAAGCAGCCAAAGCCATTGAAAGCATTGAATGGGCAAGTGTGTGAGATATGTGGAGATGAGGTTGGATTAACTGCTGAAGGTGATCTCTTTGTTGCTTGCAATGAGTGTGGATTTCCAGTTTGCAGGCCTTGTTATGAGTATGAGAGAAGAGAGGGAAGCCAACTGTGCCCTCAATGCAAGACCCGTTACAAGCGTCTCAAAGGTACTCAGTGCGGCGTTTATGAATTAATTATGCATGTAGTTCACTAACTTAGACTTTCATGGAGGACATGAATCTTAATGATTTAATTTAGTTAGTGACCCAAAAGAAGATTAAGAAAAATGGAGTTTCATGAATGTGCTATTGTAGGGAGTCCAAGGGTGGAGGGAGATGAAGATGAAGAAGATGTGGATGATATTGAGCACGAATTCAACATCAACGAACAAGATCAGAATAAAAACATTACCGAAGCATTGCTTCATGGAAAGATGAGCTATGGAAGGGGTCCCGAAGACGATGATAATCCTCAGATTCCTCCAGTTATAACTAGCGCAAGATCTCGACCGGTATATATATATATATATATATATATATATATATTTTTTTTTTTTTTTCTCTTTGTTCACTTTCATCACCATTTGGAATAATGAAGTGAGCTCTGGTTCTAAAATCAGAATACACGTAGCTAAAATTTATAGTTAATCAAGTTACACAAGATGGTTTCAAATTGATCGCAAGGTAGTAGTATTAATGTGTGTTAGCTTGATATTCATTGTTATGTTCTACCTAACAAGTATAGCTTTGGAATTCACTAGTTTTTAACAAGTGACTAGGTAGAGGGGCTACAGACATGAAGTAGAATATGAAGGGCTTTCTTGTGAGGAATTTGAAAGATTTTCAATGAATGCAGGTGAGCGGAGAGTTTCCAATATCCAGCTATAACCATGGTGAACAAATTTTATCATCTTCATTGCATAAAAGGGTTCACCCTTATCCAGTCGTTGAGCCTGGTAATGTTCCATATATATTTTTTTATTTAAGTTCTAGAGTGTTACATGAATCTGCCTCCTCCGTTCTAGATAGATTTTGAACAAATTGTGAAAACAGGGAGTGCAAAATGGGATGAAAAGAAGGAAGAAGGTTGGAAGGAGCGTATGGACGAATGGAAATCCAAACAAGGAAACCTTGGACCTGACCCCGATGACGCTGATCCTGACATGTCTTTGTATGTTTCCTTGTTCAATATCTGATATATATATTGGTTAATATATAGAGTTGTAGTTACAATCAAATTGATAATAGTACATGTATAAAATCATCAAAAAATTTAGTTTTATTATAAGATGATGGTACTCTGGAAACAATGCAGGTCAGATGAAGCAAGGCAGCCATTATCAAGGAAAGTCCCAATTGCCTCCAGCAAGATCAACCCTTATAGAATGGTGATTGTAATCCGGCTTCTAGTCCTTGCCTTCTTTCTTCGGTATCGAATCCTTAACCCTGTGCATGATGCCATTGGCCTCTGGCTCACTTCTATCATCTGTGAAATTTGGTTCGCCTTCTCATGGATCCTCGATCAGTTCCCCAAATGGTTCCCTATTGATCGTGAGACCTATCTTGACCGCCTCTCTCTCAGGTGCCCGCTTTGTTGCATACAAATATCACAAAAAGAAGGATGAAAACTTATATAAATACTTGAGCTCTGATATCACATAAGATTATTAATGAACACAAACCATAGTAAACACATAAATATTAAGATTATATAGTGTTAATGACATCTCAAAAAACAAAAAAAAAAGGGCATATTTGGTTCACTCTAATGTTGTGTTTGATCGTCTTTCAAAATTCAGATATGAGAGGGAAGGCGAGCCATCGATGCTTGCTGCTTTGGATGTGTTTGTTAGCACAGTGGATCCATTGAAGGAACCTCCTTTAGTTACAGCAAACACTGTGCTTTCAATCTTGGCTATGGATTATCCAGTGGACAAGATCTCCTGCTATGTTTCAGATGATGGAGCTTCCATGCTTACGTTCGAATCACTCTCTGAAGCCGCTGAATTTGCTCGTAAATGGGTGCCCTTTTGCAAGAAATTTTCCATCGAGCCTCGAGCACCAGAGATGTATTTTTCATTAAAGGTAGATTATCTCAAGGACAAAGTCCAGCCAACATTTGTAAAGGAGCGCCGCGCTATGAAGGTTTGATATATCCATATAACATTTATTTTTGCCAAGTGTTAAAAATCTCACGAACTTACAAATGAATGCTTAATTTTGTTGCGCTTTGTTTTGGGCAGAGAGAATATGAAGAATTCAAGGTTAGGATCAATGCACTGGTAGCCAAAGCCTTGAAAGTTCCACCAGAAGGTTGGATCATGCAAGATGGTACACCATGGCCTGGAAACAATACTAAAGATCATCCTGGTATGATCCAAGTTTTTCTTGGTCATAGTGGTGGTCACGATACGGAAGGAAACGAGCTCCCTCGCCTTGTTTACGTCTCTCGTGAGAAGAGGCCTGGGTTTCAGCATCACAAGAAAGCTGGTGCCATGAATGCCCTGGTAAAAATCATGTCTGTTCAATTACAACCAAACCAAAAGATTTTAATTAAGAACCTAAACTTTGAATCGAAAATTAAGTTATAGCTCTTAAGACAAAAGCCCAACAATGTATATAAAGCTACTGTACTAGTGCTGACCATTTATGGTTATAATTTGTAGATTCGGGTCTCGGCTGTGCTGACCAATGCTCCATTTATGCTGAACTTGGACTGTGATCACTATGTGAATAACAGTAAGGCTGCTCGGGAGGCTATGTGCTTCTTGATGGATCCTCAGGTTGGTAAGAAGGTTTGCTATGTTCAGTTTCCTCAGAGATTCGATGGGATTGACAGGCACGATCGATATGCCAATAGAAACACAGTCTTCTTTGATGTAAGTCCATCTTGCACCTCTGGTTTGATCAGCTTATTGGTGATTCATCAAGGACACCATGAACTTAATTGTGCTTCTTGGATTCACTTTGCAGATTAACATGAAAGGTTTGGATGGAATTCAAGGTCCTGCTTATGTGGGTACTGGGTGTGTCTTTAGGAGACAAGCTTTGTATGGTTATGAACCTCCAAAGGGTCCAAAACGTCCAAAGATGGTGAGCTGTGACTGTTGCCCTTGTTTTGGACATCGTAAGAAGCTCAAGAAGCACTCGAAAGCTGATATGAACGGTGGAACAGGGTCCAGTGCTCAAGGTTCTCAAAGATCTCTGCACTGATGATCTACCATAATCTCAATTTTAACAAGTTTGATTTGCCGTACCTTCCTTGATTTTGTTGAACTAAATGAAAATTTCCATCTCTTGAACTAGGGTACGACGATGATAAGGAGCTACTGATGTCCCAAATGAATTTTGAGAAGAAGTTCGGACAATCAGCGACATTTGTGACATCAACACTGATGGAGCATGGTGGAGTTCCTCCCTCCTCGAGTCCGGCAGCCATGCTTAAAGAAGCCATTCATGTGATTAGCTGTGGCTATGAAGATAAAACTGAATGGGGTACTGAGGTAACAAGCTAGAAACTCATACAAATTTCTTCACAAATAATCAAGTGAATGGATGAGAAGCATTAAAGAATTTCTTTTGAAGTTCCCTCGGGTCTCTTTTGATTGTTTTGGATATTTCAAAGCTCATTTGTGTGAACTAAGAGCAAAATAAACATGCGACTAAAAGCTAGTTGCTCATTTGATCTGTTTTAATATGCAGTTGGGATGGATTTATGGGTCTATCACAGAAGACATTCTAACAGGTTTCAAGATGCATTGCCGAGGTTGGAGATCCATCTACTGCATGCCCAAGAGGGCAGCATTTAAGGGTTCAGCTCCAATCAACTTGTCAGATCGTCTCAACCAGGTTCTCCGGTGGGCGCTTGGTTCAGTTGAAATTTTCTTCAGTCGCCACAGCCCCGTTTGGTATGGCTACAAGGGTGGTAATCTCAAGTGGCTCGAACGCTTGGCTTATGTCAACACCACTGTCTACCCCTTTACCTCCTTGCCTCTCCTTGCCTACTGTACTCTCCCGGCCATTTGCTTGCTCACTGGAAAATTCATCATGCCCACGGTACCATTCTTTTCTCGATACTAATATGAAATCTGTCTCTGCATTCTTTTCCTTTCTTACAATTACTCTTTCTTGGTTTCTTGATCTAGATAAGCACATTTGCTAGTCTCTTCTTCATCTTACTGTTCATCTCAATCTTCGCAACGGGCATCCTGGAACTGAGATGGAGTGGTGTGAGCATTGAGGAATGGTGGAGGAATGAGCAATTCTGGGTCATTGGTGGTGTCTCAGCTCATCTCTTTGCTGTTGTACAAGGTCTTCTCAAGGTTTTGGCTGGAATTGACACCAACTTCACGGTCACTTCTAAGGCTTCCGATGACGAGGACTTTGGCGAGCTTTACGCCTTCAAATGGACTACTCTTCTGATCCCTCCCACCACACTTCTGCTCATTAATCTTGTTGGAGTAGTTGCAGGGATATCTGATGCCATTAACAATGGGTATCAATCATGGGGACCTCTGTTTGGGAAGCTGTTCTTTGCCTTCTGGGTGATTGTTCATCTTTATCCCTTCCTCAAGGGTCTCATGGGACGCCAGAACCGGACGCCCACCATTGTTGTTATTTGGTCAGTGCTTTTGGCTTCCATCTTTTCTTTGCTCTGGGTCCGAATCGATCCGTTCATAATGAAAACCAAGGGTCCTGATGTTAAACAATGTGGAATCAATTGCTGATGGCTTCTGTGTATTTCTGAGCTCTTGCATCCTATAGTGAGTGTGCATTTTCATGTATATGTCTAGAAGAAAATTGCAGTAACAGAAGAAAACAAAAACATAAAGAGAAGTTTTGAGTAATGTGTAGGCATTGTAATTAGCTATCAGTTTGTATTGAATGGGTGGTGGTGCCCTGTGATACTTGAGGCATGGATGTTCAAAGTTACATAAATGGAAGGTTTCTCAACTTTGTATTGTTTTAAATGCGACATTATATAGTCATTGTCAATATCAAAGGCCTATCCCAAAGATATGATGAACCAAACTTCTTGCTCCATTCAACTTTTTTTTTTTTCATTTATTGATGAGTTCTTCCATTCAATTTATTCCAGCAGCAGGAACAATAAACTTATCTACAAATATCCAGATTCTATCCCACCATTCAGCAATTTGATCATAATAACACAAAGTGATTCGATTTGAGTGAGCAATTCAACTCACTATAGTCTTCAAGTTAATTCAAACAAATACTCAAGTTGCAGACTGTACATAATTCAAATTTCTTCTTCCTAGGAAAAAAAAAATGAGATATTTGAAGAGGATAAGAAGTGATACACTTTCCAATATATTTAACATTGAAGATTGAAATATTTTTTGTTTTTCTACTACAATATGAAATGTAAATCATAGCCCTAAATCCTATTTCTTTACCCTATCAAAAGTCCAAATGAAGCACCAAGAACCTTTCTCTATGCACAAGATCATTATATATAGAAGTAACTGATGCAATTCAACTACAGATGGTTTCTTCGTGGCCGTGTCAATGGCATATGACTGAATCATAAAATATGTTAAAGCCTTTTCTTGCCTTGCACATGGTTTCAAGCCTTTGGATTACCAATGTATGATGCAGTATGTTGAACTGTGAGATCCCTTTTTATTCCTGGCCAACACTGAAGGGCAATGCCATTTATCATTTCAACTTCAGTGCAGCAAATGTTGATGCCACATCCATGGCCTCCTTCACATGCGATGCATCTGTACCCTGTCATCATCACAAAAAAAAAAGAAAAAAAAATCAGCACATATAACAGTAGACAAAAAAAAAAAAAATCAATTTGAAAATTTTGCAAAGATACACATGAAACCATACAAACGTAGCAAACCTGGCCTTGGGCGAGACCTCCTTTTCCCCTACCACACTTCCCCTTGAGAGGTGTCAATGCTTCCATCAACCACTCTGAGACCTCCAAGTCCTTGCTCTTATCTTCTTTTTCTGGTACTCCAGCATACACTATGGCCTTGTTTGTGCTTTCATCGGTACTAAATATCATAACTGGAATTCCCTGTCCAGTAGTTCAGGAAACTCAGTATATTAATAACATAATAACATGAAAGTAGTTGGGCATCTAGAGAAATTGCACTGCAAATCGATTTTGGAGTAGTGTAGCCAGCTAGAGTTTGTCAAGCACTAGCTATAAGGTCAAGGTTAATGCATTCTATCACTATCCTGTGGGGATTTGGTTCCAACTTCTAACTAAGGGGATATATGACCTAGAAAATAGGCATTTCCTAGAAAGAGAGCAAAGAAATTAGTATTCGCTCTCCAAAACAAAAACAAAGAAAATTAGTATTTAACTAGAGGGAATCTTATAAAAAGTCATGAGCAGACTAGCAAAAGCTGCAAACAACATAACAACCTTCTGTTCCATGACTTTCAGGACTGCCTCACGGACTGCTGTTGCATCCAAACCAACATCAATTTGAGTTATGCAGAATGCTTTTCCATCCAAAGCAGCTATTTCAGCCATCTTCATCGCAGCTATGGTAGCTTTCTGAATGTTTTCTTCAGCTATCTTCTTTTGTGCCTTTCTAACTTGATCCTGAAAAAACAAACATGCGCTTTCAATCAATGGATTTGACTACTTAAAAAGGAAAGGAAAATTTAAACAATTTTAGAAGTCAGAAAAGACTTTCGTTTACCCATGTTAAAATACCTGAATTTGAGAAATCCTGGCTCTCAAATCCGCTTTCATAGCTGCTGGAACAGTTGCTGAGTCTACACGACTTCTGAGAGAAGCTACTTTCTGGCAATGAGAACAATCAGATTGAAATTTATTCCAATGTTTAACAAAATCTTAGTCTTCTGCAACAAAGTAATCAATCCAGAGTTCATGTTGCATTAACTAGAATTCCCTACAGTCAAATTATTTCTCTACTTCAACAACTTCCTACTCCCTCTAACTTTTTTTCTGGGGTGGGGGTGGGGGGCAGGGTTTGTGTTGGGGGTGTTATAACTTGTATCAAGCAGTCTGAACTTCATACTGGATTTTGTATCATTGTGTTCACATAATTTTACATAAATTCAATTAGTACATGAGCAGTGCCACCAGGACACTTCCTGTACCTTCTCCAATGAGGTGCCTTCTTCTTTGGATGCTTCACTTATCTCTTGATCAAACAAGCATGCCAGTTCCACTGCCTTAAATGCAGAATCAGTTGTAACAGCAGTTATTCTCCGTATGCCCTTGGCAATTCCCTCCTCGGATAAAAGTGCAAATGACTTGGCTTCTCGGGTATTAGATATATGTGTGCCTGGACGTACAAAATGTCAACTTTCAGAATGCAATAAACAGGAAACCGCAAAAAACAGGTACACATGGTATAGCTATGGCATTGACCTCCACAAAGTTCAGCGGAGATCGATAGCCACTCTTTATTTCCTGGATCAGCAAGGAGATCCTCAACTTTCCGACCAATCGCCACAACCCTAACTGGGTCTGGGTAAACCTATATCAGCCCACACAAACAGGGAAGTAGATTAAGGTAGCTCTGATATAAATGAATTAAGTAATGCATGATGAATTGTACCATTACATATGGAACTCAGGGGGGAAGTGGAAATTACTTCTCCAAAAACAGCCCGCAAACCAACTATCTGCTTGGCAGCAGCAAGGTTTGCCTCACCAGAAAATACTTCTAATTCATCTTTAATCTGCTTGTTCACGATTGACTCAATTTTCCTTAGATCATCAGGAAGAATGGGCTTGCCTGTGGAAATTGCAATTGAATTTTGTAAAGGAGTCCATTGGAAGATTAGTTGGATTGCTTAGAAGAACATCCATTACCATGTGAGAAATCAAATCGTAATTTTTCAGGAAGAACAATGGATCCCTTCTGGTCAACATGATCCCCAAGTACTTCCTGTATTTGTGTTACACAAAACTTGAGAACCCAATGCCAATAGAAATGAGGAAACAAATCCTGAGTTTTAGCAATAACACATTATAATATGAAAGAAAGTATGTGGCATACCCTGAGAGCATAGTTTAGCATATGGGTACAAGTATGGTTAGGGGCGATGAAAGAACGCCTATCATAGTCAACCTGTTCATTAAAATCAAGAAGAGAAGAAAGCCAACCAAAATTAATAAAAAAAAATTAAAAAAATAAAAACCCTGGAAGAAAGAGCACAATAGCTAAAATAAAGCTAGATGGGGAGCCATGTTTCTTACTCTGCATATTGCTTTATCACCAACAAATATTCTTCCATTTCCTCCAGAAAGTGAACCAATATGAACAATGAACCCTCCATAAATTTGAACATTGTAAACTTGAAATGAACCAAAGGAGCCTTCAAGTGATCCAGTGTCAAAAATCTGAAACCAAATAAATTTCTCATGCATTGCTTTCTTTCCATGATGTAGAATATTTAATTCAAGATAAGATTACACACCAAATCAATTATTGGGTAGTGTGTGCAATACCTGGCCACCTTGTTCAGCATAGAAACTTGTTGTCTCCAGAACAATACCAACTTCTTCACCATTACCAGCATTCTCCATGAACTCAGCCCCAGAGTAGATAGCTTTTATTTCACTTTCGTGATCCTAGAAACAATCAATAAAATCTGAGGAAGATGGAAATAAATATGGCATTGCTGAGTTGCCGAGCATATTCAAATAGTTGCAGCCAAAAGAATATAATTTTTTTATCATTTCTGCTTGGACAAGAGGTAAAGTGATATTAAGTTATATACAAGTTAATGGAACAAGACTAATTTAATTATCTAGCCACTTGCTACAATTTTTTCAGAAAAAGTGATGATCGTAAGAGCTAATATTCCCTAAAAGCATTTAAAATTCATTCCATATGGCACATTAGTACAATCATGTAAGCCAGCAAAAGCAATATGCAAGAACTGATGCATTTTACCAACCTGAAACCATATATACTTGCTAATATCATTTGTTGCAGCCACTCTCCTCCTTTGCAACTCTGAGGTAGCATCAGCATCCACGACAATAGCACCACCAGCTTGCTGCCAAAGATGTTGTATAAACATTATGGGAATTATAGAATTATTGAATGGACATATCTTGGTGTACTTTCTGCATATATCCCCTGATAGCTTAAAATCAAGACACGACAATAGAATTCAAGTACTAACTAAAGAAATTTGAGACTTGGTAGAGTATGACACACAACTCTTTTTTTTTTTTTTAACTTGTCCAGCAACTAATCTTGAAATTATAAAAATGACTTACACATGGGAATGTGGATTTATCATTTCCTTATTCACCAATCATCATTATGAACTTTTTAAAAGATTCCCTTTTCTTTCAATTGTTTTCTCCTTTAGCACATGTTACAGCTTCTGTGATAACAAATTGCAGTCTACAGACATAGTGGCACATTGGCATGATAGTAAAAGATGAACAAACTGAAAAATCAAAACTTACCTTACTCTGAGCATTTCTAGATCGTTCCCTTGCTTCATCCATTTCAACATTGAAACCCTCCACATCAACCATTAGACCTCTTTCTTCTGCCATCAGCTGACGGGCAAAAACTTAAGATATAATGACTGGAATAATAAACCATTTACATCCAAGGAAAGAAGCCATGCAACTGGTAAAACCATAAAAGACCACAAACCTGAGTGAGATCTAAGGGAAACCCGTATGTGTCCCACAAGATAAATGCATCCTGCAAGCAAGCTTCAATTAGTTGTGCACCCAAAACAGTTAATCAGCTTCAAGTAATTCAGTCATGAAATTTCTTCAATGATCCTTCTTTTCTCATTAACAAGTTCTGTGAAACCAAAATCTAGGAAGATAGAAGAAAATTCGGATGCATAATATGAAATTGCAACTGCACTTGCCTGCCCACTCAAGACTTTCCCCTGGATATCTTGAGCAGCTTTCTTGAATTTCTCTATTCCCTGAAGCCAGGTAAAATGTCATTGCAAGTTTCATTCATTCTCAAATACAACGTTAGACCAAAGGAAAATCCTAACACAGCAATAAAAATAGTTTTTTTGTTATAAGCATTTTTCTGGATAAAGCATTCACATACTGAAGTAATTTAGCGCAAATGAGATAAGATTACAAAAGACAGTAAAAAAAACAGAGGAGATGTGGACAGCAGACACATACAAGAGAACAAAAGAGAAATTCAAAAAATACATAGAACTCAACTAAGTTTTTTACCAAGTACATGTAGAAGTTCAAATAATTTGAAGATAAATTTTACAATCCTGTCTTGTTATTACCTTAAGTAATGTCTTTCCAAAACTTGCTTCTTCAGCTGCAATAGTGTCTCTGATGTTTACTTCACGATTCTTCAGTTCTGGAAAGACATCTCCCATCACTTTCACCACAATGCTTACGAGCCTATACATAAAAATGATATATAATTCTAAATTGTGTTAAAGATGGTGCACCAACAGGTGTACAGATTATCATACAGGTAAGAAATCCATATTGACCATACTAACAACATCTATAGAGTGAAGGTTGAAACGTTACTCACAGTTTCCTCTACAAGTGTTAAGTTTATTGCATTTTTTATGCAAGTATGTATTGTTTAGCAACAAATGAACAGTAGATTATCAAAAACTATTGACCTTATCAAGTAACAGAAAGACATTTAATTTCAAAATACCAAAACTGTCAAAAAGCTTTTATTAACACAGTCAACAAAAGCATAGAAGTGAGCCCCCTACTCTCTTTATAGTTGTGCATAGTAGTACCATGAATCTCAACACGCTTTATGTTGCATGGATTTTTCACTCGTCAGTGAGGGTGAAGCACACAAATTATACACGTTAGCTTCCGATACTCTATAGAACTCAAGCTATGTTTCTGGCATTTGATGTGTAGCACTTACTGTTCACTGCAGGCTCTACAAGACTTGAATATTCTTCTGCCACAAGCTTGTCTTATGGGATGCACAGTGACAAGGCCAAAAAGGTTATTAATGCATGTGAATACGTATATGATAATTATCATATTTTAATTGTTTCTCCTCGTCACATATTGACAGAATAAACTCATCTGAATCATTAAGTACAATATCAAGTCTATGAATCGACTTTCCAAGTCTCTTGCCAGATCTGGCACTTTGTAAACCTTTGGACAATGCATATTTACTGTCCTCCTTGTTCTAGGAAATGTTTGGGCCTTCTAAATTTCTTCTCTATGCATTTCTAAAAATGACTGTTTTTCAAGTGTTTCCATATGTTCCCACCTTTTGTTGGTACTCCCAACTTTCAACGACAATTTCTTCGAATTCACATAGACAGGAGCTATAATTCATTTAAGTAAATCAAGAAGGATAATGAAACTGGGTATATATATAGGCTTTTTTTCTTTTCCAATCCTACCCACTAAAGAAGCCTTCTTGAGCTTTCAGGACTTCAGTTCCATAACGAACAGCTCGCCTAAGTATACGCCGTAGAACATATTCTCGACCCTCATTGCCTACATCAAGTACAACAACCCATGAGCACAAGTGGCTGAACAAGTTCAACTAAGCAGTAAAATGGAACATGGTTTCACAGTGACACTGTAAAGATACGCATAAACAATTACTAATTTAGGATCTCATGCCCTAATGGTAATACCAATATATGAACTTAAACCTACAAAATCCTTCATCTGACTTGGGAAGGCACATTCAATTTCTTGAGGTTAGGAAGACAATTATTATGTGCCAATTACAGTATTACCCAAATAAAAACTGAGTGCTGATGCGCAAACAATGAGGAAAAATCAACCATAACTTCTAGCAAGTCCAGTCAAAGGAATTAATGCCCGAGATTCTAACAGTTCAATCATTATTATGATGATGAGAACTGGTAATTACACTTTTATATCATCTCTTCAAGAAATTGGGGAAGAATATTTCAATGACTGGGAAGATGAAGATGAGAACACGGTCTTATCTGTAAGTTTGGCAAGAAATAGTTTGAAAGTTATGCCCTAATGTTTAAAGCCATAGATATTTTCTAGACCATAATAGATGACCTTAGGATCTTAAAGCCAAAAATGTCCTAACAACATGTGAATCATCCATCATACAAAAATCTACCACACATTATCGTTATCATATTCATAGTGTCATACAATAAAGAATGAACATCTTTCAGAGTCGAACACTGTAAAAAACTTGGCATTTTGTCTACAGAATCAACTTATATTGCAGAAGATGGGGTTCAAGTTTTGACAATATCCTTGTAATGCTGAGCGTGGATACTACATTGCGTTCATAGAAATTCCACCATCAATGAAAATTTTAAGCAAATTGTCCCCACTTTGATATTAGTATGATCTTATGTCAGTGAACCTTCACTCTTCTGTGTGCGCAAGAATAGACAAGTTACATTTCATAATATTTGCATAACTAAAACTATCACCCTAATCTTCAAAACCAAGTCACTGAAGTCAAATGGATCATCAAACGAGACAATGAATTGTTCATCATTCTTCATTACGCAGTTCCTCTAACTAATGTTCAATGGTGAGGATACAACGAGAAAAACAAGAAGCAATATGACTCTATCTATCTATCTATCTATCTATCTATCTATCCATCTATCTATCTATCTATATATATATATATATATATATATATATATGGGGTGAGGCCTTGGGGAAACATGCAGGCCTCCATACCCCATGTGCCAGGAGACTTAAAGGTAGCGCCCAATTTCTGTTAGAGTGGAAGATTGAACCCAGGTCACCAAATTGATGAGGTGGGTGTCTGACCATCACACCAACCCCTTGGGTTTCTTTGTATGTAAAATATTAGATTCTCAATAATTGAAGGATTCAAAGTTGACAATGAGCAATCAGAAAGAGTGACAGACAGACAAAGTTTGCAGAAATACAACTCAAGTTCAAATATTCAATACCAGTCGAAACATTCATTGCCAAAATCAACCAATTTTGTGTCATATCATCAATATCAATCATTTTTTGTGTCATTTCAACTACAAAAGGTTTTCCATTTCCAGTCTAGGATCAAGCCACTGAAAGTCATGTTCTTCACCCTCATCATCTCTTTAACTTTACACACTTGATATCTAAAAATAAATAATAATAAAAAGAAAACAACTAAACAAGGTGCAAGAAAAGAAAATTCTACCTGGACAAGACCCATCAGCAATGGCAAATGAAAGAGTTCTTATATGATCAGCTACAACCCTGTAAGCCATGTCAATTTTTTCAATGTCATCCTTTCCAACTTTTCCGGAGTATGGTCGAGCACCAGTAACCTATAGTAGAGAAAACAAATTTGATAAAATCACTTCTACCAGACACTTTTCTTTTCCATAGTTGAATTGAAACCAAGCGACATTTATGCTAAATCTTGTATCCTGTAAACAAATATACATAATGGAAACAAGTAGGAGGAAAGAAGACTTCAGTTCTTTGTTTAAGAAACTTGTAGAAAAGTTTAATAGAACGAAATTCAATGTAAAGCCAATATTATTAGATCCATAGTCATGTTTCCTTTCAACTGACATCGGATATTAAATTGTTTCCCCTCAAGCTTCAATTCTATGTGTATGTCTCTTAGTCCGTGCATGTGTGTGAATGTGAGACATAATTAAAACCCAAGGTAAAGTTCTTGCTCCACTAATCAATTTGGCCATCCACATATATGCGGATAAATATAGGCTACATTCATTAATGAAAGAATTATAATTAAAATCAACTCGAGCACAGAACAATGGAAGTCCTTCAAATAAAACAAAAGTCCAATCACCAGACTTAAGTAAAAGAAGAAAACAACATAACAAACCAGTCCATAATTTAGCCACTAGAAGATAAACCAGTCCATAATATCCCACTTTCTTCTTTGAGACCAGTGGGAACTAAGAAAAGCAATAAGTAGTGAGTAAATCAGAAATTAAGATAAATTAGCTTCGATGGGAGTGATCTTCCCCCACGCTCACCACTCATCACAGTACAATTTTCCTCATGCACACAAAATCATAATCTTGGAATGGCATATGAACCCAAAGCCTCTTTTATCTTGATTCACTTGTCCATGAAACATGCATTGGGAAGCTAAATTAAAAATTACTCACCCTTCTCACTTTATTACTAGAGACCTGCTGAATATTTAATGATTTTAGTCACTTATAAATGCCACGTCTAACACAAAACTGGCAATTTGAACAATGCACATCTAGCCAAACAAATTGTCAGTTTTGTACACTATACATTGATGTGTCATCAAACTTAATTCCATTATTGGTTTGGTTTAGATCCTGAAATGACATAGAAGTAACAGCTGATTCGGAGTTTAAAAATAAACAGAAGAAAAAAATGCAATAAGTTCACAGCGTTATCCCCAACCTGTTGGATAGCTGAAAATATTGGCATGAACACATCAGTATCATAGTTGCTCATTTTGTTCTGAAGAATAGAAGTCAAGCGTTCAAAACCCATCCCAGTGTCAACATGTTTTGCAGGCAGTGGTTTCAAGGAACCATCACTTTCTCTATTGAACTGCAGGTAAGGATTTTGATCATAATTCAGCCATCAGAAACGAAAAGAGTTGGAGCACAATGTAAGGAATGAAACAATTGATCTAACATGGACTTGAACTAATAATACGCAATAATATACCTGGATGAATACAAGATTCCATATTTCAATGCATGTGGGATCATCATTATTGACCAACAAAGAGGCATCTCGGTTGCCAATTCTATCAAAATGTATTTCCGTGCAAGGCCCACAAGGACCAATGTCCCCCATTTCCCAAAAGTTGTCCTATGCAATACATCAATGAAAAAACAGCAGGAGAAGGCAGTTAGTCTTTAGTTAACTCAGAGAGTCAGAACATATAATAAGGATGGAATCTACTGATGTTAAAACCAGAACTGGATAACAAGTGAAAGAGCATTAAGAACAAAACCAAGTCATGCACAGCATAACTACAGAAGAAGACGACATTATGTAGATGCAACTTCTGATAACAGCAGCACAATGACAAATATCTAGGAAAATATAGTACTTCAGTTGAATTGAAAGATATAGAAATTTTGCTAACATTGAAATCCTGGTCAAATGAAATGATTGGACAGTTGAAGAAGAAGGTTATTTAGGAAAACACAGTGAATACAGAGTAAAAATTGAATTTCTGATAGTAGATAGTAGATACATAAACAAAAAAAAAAAATGGTGTTAAACAAAAAGATAATAGCAACTAGGACAGTTGCATGAGGCCTACCCAATGCTAGAGCACATAATAGATCGGATGCTTTAAAGAATGTGTCTGGAAACAACCCATATAGTCTACCTGCTCGCCTACTACGGTTAAGGGAAATGTTTATGTCAAAAGGCAAACAATGTGGGTAGTACGATTATTTCTCTTTATGTTAGGCTGGCCTATAGCCCTTCAAATTTTAAGGTCTTTTTTTTTTTGAGAGTAAACAAAGCATTGTATTAATAAGGCAGACAGTAGTCAAACACAATACAGCAAAACTGAGTACCAGAAGTACTCAAAACGGAAAAATGAGAGCACAAAGGCCACAACAACCAAGCGTGCCCAAAGAGGAAAATAAAATCCTCACAGCCTCAAGGCACTCCTAAGCAACACTCCCACTTCCTAACAACCAAGAACTAGCCATGAACAAAATATCGTTCCATAAAATATGGACAGGGCGCGCTTCCCCTTTAAAAATGCGTTGATTCCGCTCAATCCATATCAACCAAAGAGTGGCCCAAGACGCCGTCCACATAATCTCTGCACCTCTCCTCGTCAGCCCATGAATATTACCTTGACTTAAACACTCATCGCACGATCTAGGAGCCGAGTATCTATCACCAAGCCTGTAATGTCATTCCTCCCAAATTTTAGAAGAGTAAGAACAAGAGAAATATAAAGGATCGACATAATCAACATCATTAATGCAAAGAGGGCAGCACTGAGGAGATAGCGAAACATAAGGCATTTTTCTTTGCAAAACAGCACCAATACTAAGCTTATTATGAGCTAAGAGCCACCCGAACACCTTGACTTTAGAAGGAATGAGAGCTTTCCAAGGGGCAAAAGGAAAAATGGGAAAGGAATCGTCATCGATGAGATTGTGGAATAAGGATTTGCAAGAGAATAAGCCAGAAGAGTGTAAAAACCAAACAAACCTATCCTCCCCAATGGAAAGGTTAACCTGACCTAAAAGGGAGACCAAAGAAGAAAGCTCAACTTGTTGACCTAGAGTAAGGACATGGGGTAAAAACAAGTTCCAATTAACTGCCCGCAACTCGCCTTGGGTAGAGATGAAGTGAGAAATTGAGTGGTTAGGGTAGGGCGAGATGTGGTAGAGTCTAGGGTAAAGGTCAACAAGAGGGTTCTCACCTTGCCAACGATCCTCCCAAAAACGGAAGGAACGACCATCTCCTACTTTTGGTAGCATGAGGGGGAAAATATGGGGGATCAAAGAAATAACAAATTTCCATGGGCTTCGGAGTGTTGAACGAATACATGGGATAATTTTCCTACCAAAGTCAATCAACCCGAATTTACTAGTGATAATCCTAGCCCACAGAGCCTGCTTCTCCTTGTAGAATCTTCATATCCATTTTGCACAGAGCACCTTGTTTCTATTAACAATGTTACCAATGCCAAGAACTCCTTTATCCACAGGTTTTTGAACAATCTCCCAACTAATCATATGCATTCTACAAGAGTTATCCACCCCTTTCCATAGAAAAGCTTTCATCTTCTTCTCAATAACCTTAGCAACGCTTGTTGGAATACGAAAAAGGAATAAATAGAAAATAGGAATAGCAACAAGAATTGAGTTAATTATGGCAAGTCTCCCACCCCTAGACAAATAACCTCCTTTCCAACCATCCAATCTCCAAGAAATCTTGGACACGACAGGGTCCAAAAAGTCTTGCACAAAGGATTTCCACCCAACGGCATTCCCAAATATTTCAAAGGCCAAGAACCAATAGAGCATCCAATTCCAGAAGCCAATCTCTCCAACACATCATGATCAATGTTAATACCTGCCAGCTGACTCTTCTCCATATTTACCTTGAGACCAAATAAGTTATTGAAGTGATGCAGCAAACTCATAGCACAATTAACATTAGCTTCATCTCCATGCAAGAATAAGAGAGTATCATCAACAAACTAAAGGTGAGAGAAAAGGCAACAATCTTTACATACAGAAAAACCTTGAACCATGGATGAGCGTCCCGCCAGTGACATCATTCGGCTCAAAATATCCGCAACCAGAGTGAAAAGAAAAGGAGATAGGGGATCACCTTGCTGAACCTCCTCCTAGCCGCGAACTTGCCAGTTGGTTTTCCATTCATGATAATGGAGTATGATACGGATCTCAAGCAACCATCGATCCATGATGGCCATTTGGAGCCAAAATTTTCCTCTCCCTCACAAAATCCAAAAATCTCTAACCCACAGAGTCATAAGTGTTGGCAAAATCCGCCTTGAACACCACACCTTTAAGGTTAAAGTCTTTTTAACTACTAGGTATCTTCCTCGTCTCTGGTTGAAATAATTGATCATGAATAGTATGACACTGACTTAGATGTTGATCCGGGAGAATTCTCCTTTGATAGCACCTCCTGCAGGACTGGATTCTCGTTCTGAACCAAAGACCAAAGAGAACCTCGTAACAAAACCAACTTTAGCTAACAATCAAGTCAACAAAGCCTTCTCCCAACTTCATGGGATGGCAACATAAAACCACTTCCTCCATTCCATCTATTAAATGGCTAAGTCTGTAGTTATAGTGCAAGTAGCTAAATGTTTCTTAATAACTCAATACATGTTATTTTAGTTCTTTCTCTTCCTAAATCGTTAGTTGTTGCTGTCCATTCTCAATATATCACTCTTCCTAATTGGCGTGTCTAATGGTTTTTTTCTGCAATGTGTCCAAACCAGTTTCTGCTAATGCATAAACAAAACATGCTATTTGCATTACCAAGATCATCTATTGCACTTGAAACTTAAACTAGAAAATGAAACATCTACTACATTTTACTCCATTCTTTTATTGGACCTCCTCAGCTCTTCCTAAACGTCAAGGCCAGAAAGTTCCTCTCAGCAGGACTTAATTTGATAAACATCAGTCATCTAAGAAGTTCAAATCCTTTCCACCTTTAAGTTCAAGCAACCCACAGAGACTAACAATTATAGATTACATTAGACTCATGAATTTAAATATTTATTGAGAAATCACACAAAAGCTTAAGGAGTTTCCAAAGTAATGAACACACACAGATAACGCAAGGCAATTTCAATATCCCAAAAAAAAAAGAAACAGAACATGGATGATACATTTTATTTTTACTTTTTTGAGCAGAAACAAATACTGTAATATATTATCTCAAGAATGGAACATATGCACAACAACCACGGAGCACCAGAGGTGCTACGACAACCAACAAACCAGACAAACAAATAGCACCAAAAAAAAAACATGGATGATACATTTCATAATGCATAAATTAAGTAAAGGAATCCCCAAGGAAATTACTTTACAGCCAAAAGGCAGCACACGACCAGGAGGTAAAAAGTTTAGCCATATATTCCTAGCTTCATTATCAGCTGGCAGATCCATTTTCTCATCCCCTCCAAAATAGGTGGCATAAAACCGGTCTGTTGGCAGCTTATACACCTGTAGAACAATAAGCACAAACCACTGAGACAAATAGTCCGCTTACAAGAAATCAAATTTATCTTGTGCAACAATAACAAAGACATGTAGAATACATTATTCAGCTAAGCCTGATTACTTAATTTCGCCCAAGCATATTATGGGAATCAAAAGTTCACTCTCCCAACATGCATGTGTTTGTCTTAGCCAAATTTGTACAATTTGCAAAGTTCATATTCTTCTAAAACATATAAGAGTCCTCTTTTGCCTAAATGATGAAACTAAAATATGCCATTTCCACCAGCCTGCCTCAACAAACCTGTGTTAGAAGCTCCCATGCCCATTCTATGGCTTCCTTTTTGAAATAATCTCCAAATGACCAGTTTCCAAGCATCTCAAAGAAGGTATGATGGTATGTATCTTTACCCACATCATCAAGATCATTGTGTTTTCCACCAGCTCGGATGCATTTTTGAGTGTTGCAGGCACGGGTTAGTTTACTCATGGGAGTGCTAGGATCCACAGTTCCTAAAAAGATCGACTTGAACTGGTTCATGCCTGTGAGCATAGAAAATGTTTCCTAACCAGTTTTCCATACAATGTTACTGCAAATAAATAGTCAAAAAGGAACATATGAAGCAATGATGATCAAACAACACATTCAAAGATAAAAATGCTTTGTGACTTCTGATATGCTATGAGGCTAAGATCATCAAGCACAATGAACCCTAGATGTAAATGTTTTATGTTTCAGATGAAAGATGATAATTATTGAATTTTGCATTGTGTATGTAGAAGCTAGAAGTTCTAAAAAATAGCTTTCTACTGGTAAGCTCCAGGACAAAGTGAAAAACTCAAATGCGAATGAGATTTGCAACTTTATAAGAACCAAAAGATTACTTCATCTTTTCATCCTTAATTCTGATGAGCGTTCTACTGATGTTCAACTGTGGGTCTGCAGGCACCCAAGGTCAAACTAAGAAGGAAATCACTGAGTTTCTGCACAAGAGTTCCAGCAATTTCATGAGTTATAATTTTTTAGTCGTCTCAGATTCCACTATCTTGGCTCTTTGAAGAAAGGCTCTGGATCAGCACTAAATTCAGTGGTGACCAAGGCTTGGCCACACTGTTCACTAGACGCTCTGCACACCTGCAACAATGACCAATTTGGGCAAGAATTCCACTACAACATTATTGTTACCACTCAAAGTTTTGGTGTGTGCAGATATATTACCAAATGCTGATCCTGCCAATGTTGGATCTTTAGAGGCAATAAGCAGTATGGTGCCAGGCGCCTATGGTCCTAAAACTCCGGATATCAAAACAATTTCAATGAACTGTTTCCAAATAGTAGAAGGGGTCTCAGAGTTTGGTCTCACTGATTCCATTCTTTCATATAAAAAGGTTCTTCACGCTTCTAACATAATCCTTGGTCAAAGTACATGCTGATAATATTTGAGCCATCAATTTACAGCCAGTAGAAAGCAGTCTCCTCAGGTACGTCAAAGTTCAAGGAGTTGGAAAATCTGAAAAAATGCTAGATTTCAGCTCTGTCAGTTATTTGCTTTAAGACTGCATTAAGTTCACATGTTTTTCATGTAAAACTGCTTTGCAGTTATTAAGTTGAGTTGTTTCTAGTCTTTAGGAGTTAGTTTCTTATTTGATGTACCAGTCATAGCTTAATTTTAGGACCATGTGCTTATTTTCAGTTAATTCTTTAAGTCTATAAATGTAAGTCTTTGAGTTTAAAAATTATAAACGAAGCAGTTGAAGAGAATTTTTCTGAGTTTCATTTTCTTACTCAAATCTAGATTGCTCTTCTTTATTCTCTCAAAAGCAATTCTTGTTTTTCTGTTTTCCTGATTTCAAATAACTAACATTTGGTATCAGAGCCAGGTTTTGAGTGAAACCCAGATATGGAAAAAGAAGTCAGTTTTTCACAAATTGCTCCTCCTGTCTTCGATGGAGACAATTACCATATTTGGACTGTGAGAATGGAGACCTACTTGAATACTTTGGATCTCTGGGAAGCCGTTGAAGAGGATTATGAAGTTCCTCCTCTGCCAAACAATCCCACTATGGCTCAAATCAAGAATCACAAGGAAAGAAAAACAAAGAAATCAAAGGCAAAGGCCTACTTGTTCGCTGCAGTATCACCAACTATTTTTTCTCGAGTTATGTCCCTTAAAACAGCAAAAGCTGTCTGGGAATATCTCAAGGAAGAATATGAAGGAGATGAGAGAATAAGAGGAGTGCAAGTGTTAAACTTAATCAGGGAATTCGAGTTGCAGAAAATGAAAGAGTTTGAAACAATCAAAGACTATTCAAAATGATTTGCTCAGCATTATCAACAAGGTAAGGTTACTTGGTACTGATTTTTCTGATTCAAGAATTGTTCAAAAAATTCTTGTAACTGTGCCTGAAAGATATGAGGCAACAATTACCACCTTAGAGAACACTAAGGATCTGTCCAAGATCACCTTGGCAGAGTTATTAAATGCCTTGCAGGCACAAGAGCAAAGAAGGCTCATGAGGCAAGACAGTGCTACTGAAGGAGCCCTGCCAGCCAAGTACCAAGATGGTGGAAAAAGTAAGAAGAAAAGCAGCAAGAAGAGTCAAGCAGCAAATGGTGAAGCTACCGCAAACAACAACAAAAACAAGGGTTGAAACATGAAGGGAAATTTCCCTCCATGTCAACATTGTGGTAGAAAAAGTCACCCTCATTTTAAATGCTGGAAAAGACCTGATGCAAAGTGCAGCAAATGCAACCAACTCGGACATGAAGCTATAATCTGCAAAAGCAAGAATCAGCAGCAAGAAGCAAATGCTCAAGTTATTGATCAAGAAGAAGAGGATCAACTTTTTGTTGCGACCTGTTTTTCAAGCAGTGTGTCACGGGCATACCTGTAAGACAAACATGTTACCCATGCGGCACCTCGAATACACATATTCTCGGTCAGCCATTCACACTTATACTCATGTTACAGCGGAGTACTCGAGTATCTCGCTTGTGCGTAACGCTGGATAGTCACTCGGACGGATCACTCGGATACCTTTGATAGCAGTTCTTGTATAGTGCTGCCCCGGACCATGCAATACCGGTAAGTTTCATGGATAACTCACTCATGAGTATCCCCACAAGATAAATGATCTCGGGGGTACTAGACGCAGTGGCGGGCTGTGTACTGAGATGTGACAATATTGTGTTATACGTGGCTGGCGTCCTCCACAGAGGTGGGGGATAGCGCCCGCGTTCTGACAGAGGTCAGAGCGTGACAAAAAGGCCTCATGTATTTTGTCACGGTCATGTCAAGACATGCACCGTCACTTAAGAGGAGGGTCCGTGAAGTTTCGTCTCAATCGGAGGTGACAATCTCGTAAATATGGCCCAGTATGATTGGCCTCACATTTTGATGTTTCCTTTTGGAAACAAGCCAAAAGCTTAACATCTACCTTAGGGGGGAGGAGTAGTTGTCCAACTCTCCCTCATGGCCAATACTTAGCCATGCATAGGAAATTCCCTTGGCGCAACCCAGGGGGCCGACTATCATCATCCTGAAGGGGTAATGATAGTTCCCATAGCATTTGGGTAGGTTATGGGACACTGTTATCGGGTTAGCAGTGCGGGGTTCACCGGTATACGGGGCTGGGTATCTAACACTGTTATGCCACCCGCTATCGAGTTGAACGCATTGAGCTATCTCTAGCCTTCGTGCTAGAGTGTGCTTGTGGGGATACTCATGAGTGAGTTATCCATGGAACTTACCGGTATTGCATGGTCCGGGGTAACACTGAGCAAGAACTGCTATCAAAGGTATCCGAGTAATCCGTTCGAGTGACTATCCAGCGCTACGCACAAGCGAGATATTCGAGTATTCCGCTGTAACATGAGTATATGTGTGAATGGCTGACTGAGAATATGTGTATTCGAGGTGCCGCATGGGTAACATGTTTGTCTTACAGGTATGCCCGTGACAAGTGGCTCAAGTGAATGCTGGTTAATTGACAGTGGTTGCACCAACCATATGACTTATGATCGGAATCTCTTCAAGGAATTGAAGCCCACCGACACCACAAAAGTCAGAATTGGAAATGGTGACCACATAACAGTGAAAGGAAAGGGAACAGTTGCAATTTCGAGCTGTTCAGGTACAAAGTTCATTTCTGATGTGTTGTATGTTCCTGAAATTGATCAAAACTTGTTTAAGTGTTGGACAACTAATTGAAAAAGGTTATAAAGTTGTGTTCGAAGAAAAAAGTTGCTTGATTAAAGATGCAGTTGGCCAAGATATTTTCATAGTAAAAATGAAAGGGAAAAGCTTTGCTCTAAATCCATTGGAGGAGGAGCAAATTGCTTTCCCAATCAAAGAAAATATCACAGAAGTATGGCACAAGAGGCTCAGGCACTATCATCATAAGGGGTTGTTGCAGATGAAATCCAAGATGATGGCAAATGATCTTCCAGAACTCGATGATCATATTCCAAACTGCAAAGCATGCCAATATGGAAAGCAAAGCAGGAAACCATTTCCCAAGGTAACATGGAGAGCATCAAAGAAGCTGCAATTGATTCATACGGACATTGCAGGCCCACAAAGAACGCCTTCTCTAAAAGGTAGTCTCTATTATGCTGCATTCATAGATGATTTCACCCGTATGTGTTGGATTTTCTTTTTGAAGCACAAGTCAGAGGTGGCTCAAGTCTTCTGGAACTTTAAAGCTAGAGTTGAGAATGAGAGTGGTTGTAGAATTCAAACTCTTAGATCAGACAATGGCAAGGAGTACACCTCTGAATCATTCAACCGATTTTGTGAGGAGGCAGGCATTCAACATCAATTAAAAGCTCCATACACTCCGCAACAAACTGGAATAAGTGAGAGACGGAACATATTCATATTGGAGATGACACGATGTATGCTACATGAGAAGAACCTACCAAAGCAATTTTGGGCAGAAGCAGCAAACACTGCTGTTTTTTTGCAGAACAGGCTTCTCACAAAAGCAGTGAAGGATCAAACACCCTTTGAGGCATGGTATGGTTATAAACCATCTCTGAATTTCCTTAAAATATTTGGATGTTTGTGCTTCACTCATGTTCCACAGATCAAAAGAGATAAATTAGATAAAAGAGCACTTCCAGGCATCTTCATTGGCTACAGCTCGGTTGCAAAAGCTTATAAAGTTTTCCAGCCACAAACTGGAAAAATTGTTATAAGCAGGGATGTGCACTTTATGGAAGACGAAGAGTGGAATTGGGATGATGCGAAGAAGATGGATCCCACCTCAAAAGGGCCAAAGCTCAAGTTTCCTGTTTCGGACACAGCGGAACAAAGCATAGGAGACTGGGAGAATGACATGGTGGATGACATTCCTGTCAGAGGTACAAGATTACTTTCTGATGTTTATCAAAGAGGCAACACTGCTGTGTGTGAACCTGAAGATTATGAACAAGCCAAGACGAATCAAAATTGGATTGCTGCAATGAAGGAGGAGCTGTACATGATTGAAAGGAACAAAACATGGGAGTTGGTTGATCGACCCAAAACAGAAAAGTAATTGGAGTCAAGTGGGTGTATAGAACCAAGCTTAATGCTGATGGCTCAATCAATAAGCATAAAGCTAGACTTGTGGTCAAAGGATATGCTAGACTCGATACTATCAGGCTCTTACTTGCTGTTGCAGCACAAAAGAATTGGAAGGTGTACTAGGTAGATGTCAAGTCAGCATTCTTGAATGATTTTCTGCAGGAGGAGATTTATGTAGAACAACCAGAAGGTTATGCAAAGGAAGGAGAAGAAGACAAGGTCTATCTTCTTAAAAAGGCCCTCTACGGATTAAAGCAAGCTCCAAGAGCTTGGTCAGTAGAATTGATGAACATTTGCAAAACTTGGGATTTGCTAAAAGCTTATCTGAATCAACATTGTATGTCAAGCACAATGCAGCTGACATTCTTATCATCTCACTATATGTGGATGATCTGCTCGTGACAGGAAACAACAAAAGTTTTGTGGAGAAGTTTAAGCAAGAGATGATGGAGGTTTTTGAGATGACAGATCTTGGTTCGATGACCTTCTTTCTTGGAATGGAAATTAAACAGGATGAACATGAAGTCTTTATCTGTCAAAAGAAATAAGCCAAGGAGATTTTGAAAAAGTTTAAACTCAAAGAATGCAAAGAAATGAGCACTCCTATGAACCAAAAGGAAAAGCTCTGTAAAGAAGATGGAACAAACAAGATTGATCAGGCACATTTCAGAAGTTTGATTGGTTGCTTGATGTATCTTACAACAACTCGGCCTGACATTTTGAATGTTGTAAGCATTTTGTCTCAGTTTATGCACTGTGCAAGTGAATTGCATCTCAAGGCTGCAAAGAGGGTGACTATATATGTCAAAGGCACATGTCATTTTGGCATTAAATTCACGAGGAGCAAAGAGTTCAAGCTGGTTGGTTTCTCAGATAGTGATTGGGGAGGTTCCATTAATGATATGAGGAGCACTTCAGGCTACTGTTTCACACTTGGTTCTGGTATTTTCTCATGGAGCTCGAAAAAACAAGAAACTGTAGCTCAATCCACTGCTGAAGCAGAATTTGTTGCTGCAACAGCTGCTGTTAATTAAGTTTTGTGGCTGAGGAGGATTTTGATCGATCTTAACTTGGAGCAGAAGGAAAGCACAGAGATATTTGTTGATAATCAAGCTGCTATTGCTATCTCTCATAATCCTGTGTTTCATGGGAAAACTAAGCATTTTAACATTAAGTTATTCTTCTTAAGAGAAGTACAGAAAAATGGAGCTGTTGTTCTCATCTACTGCAAGACTGAAGATCAACTGGCTGATATCTTCACCAAGCCTCTACCAGTTAGCAAGTTCGAGCAGTTAAAGCAAAAGCTTGGAGTTTGCGGCTCCTAAAGCAAGGGGGAGTGTCAGTTATTTGCTTTAAGACTGCATAAGTTCACATGTTTTTCATGTAAAACTGCTTTGCAGTTATTAAGTTGAGTTGTTCCTAGTCTTTAGGAGTTAGTTTCCTATTTGATGTACTCAGTCATAGCTTAATTTTAGGACCATGTGTTTATTTTCAGTTAATTCTTTAAGTCTATAAATGTAAGTCTTTGCGTTTAAAAATTATAAACGAAGCAGTTGAAGAGAATTTTTCTGAGTTTCATTTTCTTACTCAAATCTAGATTGCTCTTCTTTATTCTCTCAAAAGCAAATCTAGTTTTTCTGTTTTCCTGATTTCAAATAACTAACAAGCTCATCCATTTAAGCTGTGTGGATGGAAGGTTCTCCCTAGCCATTGAAGCCTTCCATTCGCAAAGAGCTTCAAATGGAAGGTTATCCAAGATCTAATAGTTGACAAATTTAGAGGAGGATTTTGCTACTTTGGAAATCCTACTTATCCCAATCTGATTGTTCTAACTCAAAGTCCATTTACAAATTTGCACCAGATTGTTCTTTATGTTATACACCGCCATTCAAAGAAGAGTGCAACTGATCAAGGCCTTCAGAAAGTTGATAAAATAGATAATCTCAAAAGCTGACTAGTAGTATATACAGCAAGGTGATGACCAAACGAAGTTCAAGTACAAGCACGAGTAACCGAAATTGCGCTCCTAAAGACCTTGCCTCATACTAAATTACAACAATGTGCAACAATAATTGGACACCCCACAGATAAAAGTAGCTGAAGAACTATGTTCCAAGTCAAAATATCAAAGGATCCAAACTTGAAATCATAAATGGATAAACATTTCTCGATATCAGCACGATCAATCAACTCGTTTCCACTTAAACACATATAGCCAAAATTGGCAAACCTTTTTAGTCAATCAATTCATCATCAACAAAAAAAAAAAAAAATCCAGCATAATCATCTCTGCCTCAAATAAATAGGATGAAAACTATAGCAGAAGCAAATGACATCCACTACCAGTGATCATCTCAAAAACGTTAAATTTAACCACGATCTTTTCTTTCCACTCTCTCATTTTTTATTTTTTATTTTTGCAAATTAAACGACTAAACGACAGAACAGAAGAGGAAAATCACCATACAAAAAAAATCTCAAATTCACCGAATTTTCCAACAGAACAACATGATTGATCATTGAATTCGAAACTGATCACCGAGAGAGGTACGTAGAAACAATAAAGAGAGAATCGAACCGGCATTAGCGAAGAGAAGAGACGGATCGTTGAGGGGGACGACGGGACTGGATTTCCACTCGACGTGTTTCTTCGACTCGAAGAAGCTGATGAATGTGTCCCTCACTCTGTTCGCCGCCCACTCCATCTCCTCCTGCGAATCCAATACACCAGACATGGCGTCGTTGAACTTCCTTGAAGAAGAAGAAGAAGAAGAAGAAGTATGCCAAGTAGAGACAGACAAGATTGAAGATGCAGAAATCGAGAGTAAGAGTTTATCGAAGAAAGAAGAAGACGAAGAAGAGCTTAGTCGTAGCGGCAGTGCTGCATTTCGCCTTCTCCAAAACACGCTGCATTCCATAAGAACTGTTTTCAACGCTCGCGTAGAATTTATTAAAAACGGTCGTTTTCTTTCCTCGCCGATTTTCTGTCCAACTTGCCAAATCCTCGCCCTCTTCTTCACGTTTTTTTTTAATGTTTAACGTACAATGATTCGGACGTGCTACGTGCATCTCACGCGCGCTTTCCAAAAAGCTGGGGACTAAAGCTTAAAGTGGGCGTTGATTCGGATTGGTTTGCATACCAACCCCACAGCACTCAAACGCACTACAAAAATGCCACAAATCCGTTTATTTAATTGAAGCTGAGCTCTACATAGGATCATATATATGTTCAAGTGAAGTCAATACAATTATACAAGTGTTAATTTTGCTATTGAGAAATAGCATTATATATATATATATATTACTATTGAGAAATATTTTTCAAAAAGACTAATGAATTTTGGGCTAGTTTCAAACGTCTTCTGCTTATAGCTTTTATTTTTTACAAAAGTGCTTATGAAAAAATAAATGATAAATATGTAATAACTTTTTTTAAAAGCGCTTTTAGTGTCAAATTAATGTTTGTTTCCCAATTTAAAAAATGCGTTTGAATTAATTCATATACCTTCCAATTGTATTGCAATGGCTCTTGTCTAGGATGGCTTCCTGAATGTGTAATTCTGAAGCTTGAAGGCTAATTAGAGATTCTCCACGTCATTTCAATATGTGAAAAAAATAGATGCTCTTCCAGGAACAGGCTTCCAGCCCAAAAAAGAAACTGGGTCCCCCTTAATATTTGGGGCAGACTTGGAAGGAAGTATGGTTGATACACTTGGTATCGAAGAGCATCAAAAACTAAATCTTGAGGAGGTGTGATGAAAGGTATCTTATGCCAAAAAGGATTCTTTATACCTCTTTTATGATACCAAATTCCCTTTTTTCTATATTCCATCAAACAATCTTGATCATAGTATTCTTGCTTCCATCACCCTGATTCTGATTCTGATTCTGATGTAAGGTCCTGATCAAGACATATTGAATCTGAATGAGAAAACTTAGCTCACCAGTAGTCCCCACAAGAACACACGCCATCTCGGAAATGATGGAACCTGTTAGCATCTCTAACTATAATCACAGTCTCCATGATCTTAGATATGAATTTTGTCGCGTTGTGGCAATCTAAACAAACTCGGAGATTCTTGATGATCCTAATTTCCGTCCCTGGCTTAGAAGTGATGAGACCAAAAGCTATAGCTAACTTCTCACTGTGAACATTCACCATTTGTTCTTTTTCTTCCTCTTCCACATCATGCAATGCCATATCCTTCTCTGTCTGAAATCCAGCCTCCCTCATCTTTCCCATCAACTTCTCCAACATTGCATATATTGCAGATGACTGAGGATGCGACCTATCACCAGACGTGAATACATGAACAGTCTCACCAACTTCAATAAGGGTGCACCCGGGAGCCTTAGCCAACTTTTTCTTCTTAACTGATTGCCGTACTACCGCAGCCTCACGATAATTTCCATCAGATGTGTATATATTAGAGAGTAAAACATGGTACCCTACATTCTTGGGGTCCAATTGGAACAGATTATCAGCAGCAACCCGCGCTAGGTTCTTGTTTTTGTGAACCATACAAGCACCAAGCAAGGCTCCCCACTCAGCAGGACCTGGTTCAACGGGCATTCCCTTTATAAACTCTAGAGCCTCCTCAAGCTTACCTGCTCGACCAAAGAGGTCAACCAAGCAGGCACAATGCTCGGGTCCTCGTGTGATTCCATAATGAGGCATTGACTGAAAGATCTTCTCCCCCTCTTTCACCAAGCCAGCATGGCTGCAAGCATAAAGTACAGAGAGAAATGTAACTCCATTAGGAGTGACATTTGCCTGCAACATCTCAGCAAAAAGTCTTAGTGCTTCATGCCCAAGTCCATGGAGACCATAACCAGATATCATTGCATTCCAAGAGACCACATTCTTTTCTGGCATGTTATCAAACAAAACCTGCGCCTCTTTGATGCTTCCACATTTAGCATACATGTCAATAAGAGCTGTAGAAACATAAATATTAGACTGGAAATTCTCTCTGATCACCAACTCATGGACCCATTTTCCTAGAGTGACAGCTCCAAGTTGGGCACAAGCCGAAAGAATACTAGTAATTGTTACTGGATTTGGTTGCACTTTTGACACCTGCATTTGGCGGAAAAGGGAGATTGCCTTTTCGGTCAATCCGTTTTGTGTATACCCACTGATCATCGCATTCCAAGATGCCAAGCTTTTCTCAGGAGCTTCATCAAAAAGCTGCCTAGCAGATTCAATCTCATTTAATCGGCTGTATACAGTAGTGAGAGCAGTAGAAACCGAAAAATTCAAATCAATACCTGATTTTACAGAGGACCCATGAATGGACCGCGAAAGATCCAAATGCCCAAATGGCGAAAACACAGGGAGCAGACCCACAATCGTACTCGAATTGACTTCCTCCCCTGAAGCTACCAAATCCCGGAAGAGATTCACCGAACACTCAGTCTCACCATTACAACTATACCCCGAAATCATAGCATTCCAAGAAATCACATCAGGTCTATCAATTTGTTCAAACAAGAATCTCGCTGTAGAAATCTCCCCACACTTAGAATACAAAGAAACCAAACCTGTCAACACAAATCCATGTCCAAAAAACCCCGTCTTCATCGCCAAACACTGCACCTCCCTCCCCACATTCAAATCCATCAACTCTGCAGCCGCCGGAATCACCGCAGCCAAAGTCGTCGAATCAAATCGAATACCCCTGCAATTCATACCCTTAAAAACCTCCAAAGACTCGCTAAAACAAGAATTCTGAGCCAACCCGGATATCATTGCGTTCCAACAAACGGTATCTGGTTCAGGAATCATATCAAACACCTTCCGGGCAATCCCAATTTCCGAAAACTTGAGATACAAATCAACAACCGACGAGCCCACAAACATATCCAACTCATACCCATCAATGATCGACTGAGCGTGTAATATTCGCCCAAATTTAGGAGAATTAAGTGACGAAGACGAAGATACTGTGAAGGCGTAGGTGAAGTTGTCGGGCTTAAGACGGGTGTTGTGACGAAGGTGGGCAAATAAGGAAATGGCGGAGGAAGGGAGGTTGTTGCGGGCGAAGGCGCGGATGAGAACGTTGTAGAGGAAGAGATCGGGGTGGGGGATTGTAGAGAAGAGGAGGTTAGCTTGGTGAATGGAGTTAAAGTGGGAGAATTTTTGGATGAGTTTGGTGACAGTTATGAGGTCGTTATGAAGACCGTTGAGGATGATTTGGGCGAGGGTCTGGTTGAGTTGGAGAACGGTAGAGGACTTGGAGATGAGGTTTAGGAAGGAATTGCGGTTTGTGGGTATGGCAGAAGAGTGGAGGTATCGGCAGATCATTTGAGGAAATTTTGAGTTTTTGTAAGATTGCTCTTTTGATATTTCTCCTGAAAGAAGAAGAAGAAGTTGGGTGCAGTGGTGGCGTGTTTTTGAATGAGAGAGCGGGAACTGATCTACATATATTTGCAACGATTTGTTTAGCATTAATTGTTATGGTTTTATTAATTCCAGGTATAATGATTGTGCTGTAAACAAATGATAATTTTTTGGCAAGTAAAAAAAAAGAAGGGAAACAAATGATAATTTCTTTGTTCACCTTCTCAACTTAATATGCTGTCATATTTCTTCATTTTTCTTTTACTTTTTCAAGTAACCTAAGTTTTTCGAGACAGTTTATATGTACAGACTAATTCTCAAAGGCAAGTCCTAACGAGAGGAGAGAGTCTCTTCCCTGTGTTGTTAGTTGTTAAAAATAATAGATGCATAACTTAGCAGAATTTTTTTTTTTTTTTAAAAAAGGTCATTCAACTTGGGAAATTTAATTTAGAAAATTTAGTACCGTAAATTTAGCAAATTTGCCAACAAAACTGCAAGCTCAATTTTCCCAAAAATAAATATAGAAGGTGGCAGTGGTGGCATCAGGTCATTTGGGAAATGGGTTGCAAATCATGGGATCATAGGTTCAAGCACCAGCTTCCCAAAAAAAAAAAAAACACATGATATGCACTGCTTCTGTTTCCCTTTTCCACTCTTTTTCTTCTTTTGCATTTACTTTTTAATTTGAGTGATACAAAAGAATTACAAGATAAAGAAGAGAGCTGCATAGCAGCCCTTTCTTCCTATAAAAGAGAGAGAAAGAAAGAAAAAAAATGAAATCGACATAAGTGGAACGAAGATTACCCACCGCAGTTAAAGAATTTACACTCACTGGAGCAAAGTAGGCATGTGATTTTTCTTTTTTTCTCTGCTGAAGATGACAGAAAGCAGGAAGTTCTTAGCGAACATCAAGAGGGTCATGCGGATGCTTCAATAGTTTGGATTGGCTGATCTCCATTGGTAATGCTTTTTTCAGCTGTATAAGATGAGTTCTAAGACTATTTTCTTCTACCTGCTTTACCCCCCCCCCCCCCCCCCCCCAAAAAAAAAAAAATCACACATAAGATCAACTTATACCAATTGCATGCACACAGATGCATACTGTACTTGCTAGCATGATTGTGAAAATATAATGCAATTTAATAGGTAACGTAACTTTTCAGTACAATGTGCAAACTAAATAGGTCTGTTATGATCTTTCTGGCCGCCTTTCGTGGCGGAAAAGTATAACGAGTAATGAACCTAGAGCTTGAGTGTGGCATATGGTAAAGTTTGATGAAGCTAAAAGTATGGCCAATCCATGCTGCTACTTGTTTCACAATATAAAAAGTAGCATCATTAACTGATGTACAAGTTAATGGTTTCTTAATCATTTAGGAAAACATCGTTTTAAGTTTTATCTAATTTATGCAATCTACTGGAGATACAAACATAGCTCCACAGCCAGAAATTTGCATACCAAAGTCCTGACCAAGACATGCAATTCTTTTTTTTCTTTTTTCATTCACAAAAGATTCAAGTTTCAGCTGTGACAGCTCAGAAATGCCATACAATACATTTGTTCTACCAGGTCTCCGATTTACCTGCATTGCAGCCGTTGAAGCCAATAGGTCCCCACACTCATCAAGCATGGCTCTCTCGTGTGCCTTTACATTTGCAAGTTCAGACACCAGACAATTCATCCCTTCCACCTATAAGAAAATTTGTTTGATTCAACACTTAATAATCAAACAAGAAACTGCATCATTAGATTAGTGACCAATGATAACATTATAAGTTACAGTTTTGAGTGCCTAGGAAGAAGAAAAAAGAGTAAAGTTTGGAGTTCGTAACCAAAAAAGGAAAAAGGTAACACTAAAAGGCAATCGAAAGAATGACTCAAGTTTGGAATTTGTGCCCTCGACCTGATAAAAAATATGAAGTTAAATAGCCAGGTGGAGGAACAGAAAAAGAAATTGGATAAGGTTTAATGTTGATGTCGACGTGATGTTTGGAGTGAGTAAGAGCAAGCAACAAGTGTACCAATCAGTCTAGACAAATATCTTAAAGTATGAAAAAAGGCTATGACAGAGCATTCTTCCTCTTTTAGTAATTCTATAGACCCCAAATTTCAATCTCCTCCATCAATTCTCTTTAATGTCATGGTGATGCAATTAAAACTATGTTTACTCTTTGGCAGAGAAATAACCGCAAGGCTAATCCTGAGCCTGAGTCCAAAAATCCTTGTACTCCCTTTGATTTTCAGATTGAAAACATATGCTAATTGTTAAACTGGTCCTGCATGTTAAATATCCTACTTCCTATTTTTTATATCAAACAAAACATGAAGCCTTATCCCAAATATGCTAATCTTGATCCGTATTCTAGACTTTCCCTGAAACTACACTTTTAGTAATATCAGATGGAAACCAATGAGGACATTAGTCAATAACACATACTTCACCTTATTTTATTGCATCCTTAATGGGATCTTCAAACCAGTCTTAAAATGGAGCAACTTCTTGCACCAATGCATTGGATGAGTTGACAAATAGAGATGTTGACTGAGCCATCCACTACAATGACTCATTGGATGACCCGACATGCAAGGAGGAACCTGAGGAATGAGGAGCCTTTCCATAGGCAACTTGGATTTTATTTTCACATACGTATCAACCTCCCTCAATGAAATACATTTCACCTTGAAGATGTACTATTATTAATAAGAAATGCACACTATTAATAGTAATAGAGCACAATATTAGCTCTTAACGTCCAAGGTAATGTATATAATACAGAGAATGAATAGATGGTTTGTGTACTTCAACAATGGCCACAGAGGAATAGGACAAAGAGCACACAGAGCACAGTAATCTCACCCTTGGTAGCAGAGAACGCATAACAGAAGCTATTGCCTGCATCATGTCGACAGCTGAACAAATAGCACTCTTCAATGTGTGGATATCTGCCTGTGGACAATATGGATTCAATAAGGGAGCAAACTATTTCTTTTCAACTCATGTTCAGCATATAATGAAAAACAGACATACCCTTGCCCCTGCAGTAACCGGAAGACGCAGAGTGCAAGCCTCCAAAGCCTCAATAGCCCCAGAAACAGAAGTAAAGTGGTCTCTTTCGATTAGGGCCCAATCATCAAGATAGTCCATCTGTAATTATCATTGCATGCAAGTTCGTAAGATCACAATCACACATTAATAACAAAGTAACAAACTTATAAGTAGAATGATATGGAAACTTATTGAAACGAAAAAACCAGATGTCAAGCACATAACATTTCTCCAGACTAGATCCGACCAAGTGAGAAGTTGCATGCAACAGAATTCATGCTAGAACTTCTACGAATAGTCAGATGTATTGCCACAGCATTTATAGTTAACATCATAAATGGAAGGAGTTTGGAGCAAAATTTTCTGCTATAACCAATTTTAGAAGGCACAAGTGCTTTCTCTCCCTTAGCTTTTTTTTTTTGTGCACTTTAAGCAACAGTTGATGTGAGTTGTGACTATAGTAGAAATGAAGTCATATATTAATGATGCCCTCAGAAGTTTCAAAATTGGATATCACATTTACAATAAGAAGTAAATAATTTACCTGTCCATTCAGAACTGAGTTTAATTTCAGCTCCTGTTTCAGTTGCCAGAGGTTGATACTTCTCAAGGTGACAGAATCCTGCAGTTTGGAAGTAGTATTCCACACGTTGCAGAGAGCTTTCTGCTCATCAATGAAAGGTTTTAAACAGTTAAGTGTTATCTTGAAACCACAAATAACAAGGATTACACTATTATATAATGTAGGCATTAACAGGAAAGATATCTAGACTTGGTTCACAAAAAAGAGACATTTTGACAACACTATAATATGACAACATATTTCAATATTTATTACACAGATCATAACTTCTGAAAAAAATATCATACTCAACTCAAACCAATAATCTTTTCCCAAACATCATAGGATCGGCCACATGACTATGCTTTCTCCACTCCGCTCTACCAAGAGTTAAATCTACAGTTATGTTAAAGTAGATACATACCTTATTATACAACTTTTGAATAAATTATGAAGAGATCTTTCAGCAAATGACAATATAGGGGTCGACCAGCGTTTAGAGAATAGGACTATAAAGCTCTGGTGGTTGGAAAGTAAACATTAAGGTTAGGATTTATGGTTGGCTCACTTATGGGGGGTTAGGTGACTCTAGAATTGAAGTTGCGGAATTGTTTTGTAAGGGAGAATTTAGGCTTGGTGTGATAGAAAATTTGAGAGTAAATTAGGAAAAGAAACTAAAATTGAATAACACCAACCAATTTTAGCTATAAATCAGTCTAATCCGCCTCAAACCTAAGCAACATTCTTTAGATTTGTAGTTGAAGTAGTAAGGGAAGAACGAAACTCTAGGGTTCCAGGAATCATTCCTCAACAAGACTCAACTCAACAAAGCCTCTTTTTCAACTACATGGGGAGGGTATTTAAATCCTCTCCCTATACCATGCTTCCATTGAACAAAAATCATTCAACAAAACAATGATATCAGACTTAGCAGCTGCTTTTCAAATAACTTCAACCATCTTAAAATTAAAAACTAAATAAAATATTTATAGATTTTCACTAAAGGGATGGATAACTCTTAAGAGGTAATATTACAATTTTTCATGCACATAGACATATCTAAAACATCCAAAAACTCCTTAAAAACTGACAAAATGCCATGAATCTTCAAATGATGACAAAATAACAATGAAGCGTCAAAATCTAAGAGCAGGACCCCACGTCTAGCTAATCCAAATGACAAAAGTACCTTTGGTTGCCTAAAAGGCATTTGAAAAGATATAAACTTTTAAAAAAAGTTATTCAGAAAAAATCCTGAGATCTATCTTTATGCCATATCAAGACTTAGTGTTGAGTTCTATTTCTCCTCAAATAGAGTTAATGGCTGTTAAGAACCCCTATTATTGTTTTTCCACCATCAAGAAAAAAGAAATAAACAAAGAAAGTTTATTCAGAAAAAATCCTGAGATCTATCTTTATGCCATATCAAGGCTTAGTGTTGAGTTCTATTTCTCTTCAAATAGAGTTAATGGCTGTTTAGAATCCCTATTAATGTTTTTCCACCATCAAAATATCTGAACTACATATGGAAGCATGAAGGCCTCGATCATGTTCAAACAGGCCAAAAGTGTCTAGGATTTATAACACATGATTCTTTTTTGTAGCCACTAACTACACAACTTCAAGAATCAAATGATTATTTAACCACACAGACAAATGCCCATATAGAATTACATGTAATACGTAGGTTACAAATATTGGTTCACATTTTCATATATTAACATACCATCAATCAGCATGTATAATCTCAGTTGTAAAATGACAACATTTCCACATGACCATCAAAATGAAATGGGAATTGAGAATTTTGCACGAGTTTTAATATTTTCTTTACTTTCATAAAAACTGAATTTCTTTTTTCTGAGTTTATTCAGGTCCTATATTTTGTTCATGTCCAAAAATTAAGCAATCCAAGCTAGCTTTAATATAAACTCAAAGTTGTCATATTGGATTATCTACCATATCTATCATGAATCATATTAACTTGCTATACCAGGACTATCATTTGGGAACGCCAAAGCAATAAAATTAAAAAAGGAAGGTCTCAGCTTCTGCCTAAAGACTGGAAGGGTGATAAAGCTTCTGAGATTCTAATTAAAAGTACAAGAATCTATATGGGACTAATGGGTAAAACGATAGAAGATAATTATGTTTTCTAGCCCAAACTTGCTGGTGTGTCTTGCCCAATACCCAGGGGAGATCATAAAACCTATACATTTTATGATTACGATGAAACACTTTCAAAAATGATAGTAAAAAAAAATTATCATACCTCCGCTGTTATTTTTTGGACAAACAAAGCAGCATATGCTCGAGCATTAACATAGCGCCATTGCATATATCTATTGTAAAGTAACCGGATCTGATGGACATCTTCGATGTGGTTTGCACCTCTCTTTCCTTTTCTAACATCAGCAATAAAGCTAAGAACTGAGGATGAACTGCTAGATCGACTTGTTGCAGAGCTTGCTGAGGGAAAAGGTGATGATGGTCTTGTCCGAGACGGACTGAGTGTACCTCTGGACGGGGTGGATGATAGGAACGGAACCTTACCAGGCGATGGAGGGCGTGATAGTCCAGGAGTTGGCAAGGACTGAGATCTACTAGCACGAAATGCTGGTGATGCTTTTCCTGATGAATTTGTAGAAACACCAACACTTGATGACACAAATTTGTCTGGCCCAACAGCATACATATCATAATCTCTCCGGCCACCTTCATAAGAATTTACTTGATTTGCTGCCTCAGTCTCAGATTTTTTAATGCCTCTAGCCATACCATCAGATACAGGTGTTCTCCTCAATGGAGAAATGCCACGTCCTGAAAGTGATAAAGAAGATGTCTTGCTAACCTTATCAGTAAGATCTATACTCTTGGTTAAAGCACTGGGGGACACCTTCCCACCCATTCTTCCGGGCAAGCGATGATTATGGGCATGTGAATTATCCATGGGCTTGGAATTCTCTGACTGGTCAGATGTATTCCTTCCTCGAAGAGGAGTCTTTTTTCTCTCTGGCATTGCCTTCCGTTGAACACCAGGTGTTTCAGCATGCCTGTTTGCCACATTGGCCGAAGACTTCAATGTGTGATCCGAAGGGGAATGAGTGACCGGCTTTTCTTTCTTACTTACAGGGAGAGAAAAAGTGTCAGACTGAAAAGAAACACAAAGGCTTCGCATTGTCGAAGGCCACAAGCCCTCTAATGTCCTTCCACCCACTAACCTTCTGGAAGAGCCTTGCATCTCCAAAGATACATCTTGAACAGGGGTCGAAGGCCTTGGAGGAGAAGGCGGTGTAGATGGGCGCCTCCTCTCAGCCGAATGGGGTCTTTTAGGACAGGAAGGGGAAGATGTAGGTACTGTCCGAGTGGCATTTGGAGATGGATACCGTCTAGGGACAGCAGGTGTGGACAGAGAAGAAGGGGAACTAACAGCAGCTTTGTACCTAGATGGAACATCTCTTGTCTTAGGCTTGCGATTGACGACGGCAATGTTCTTCTCCGATGGAACCAATGGCGGTCTCAAACACTCCCCTGTTGCCCCCTTATTATGTGGTACCTCTTCTGCTTCATACACATCCATTCACACCATCTAAATAGTATTACATGGAAAATTGTTCAAAAAACTTTCATCTATTCCCTTTAACAAACTTGCAAAGAATCTGTCTGACAAGCACAAGCAGAGAGTGAGAAACTAACTACACAGGAAACCAAAAGATGAAGCTATGAAAATAAATAGGAAAATGCTAAAACTCTCACATACACCCAGATCTAAGAAACTGTTTTTGGCAAATCAGCCAGACATTGATAATGAATTCTCAGCATTGATCAAAAGACGCCTAATTCCTTTTGTACCCTTTTGCCCCTGTCACGGGAATACCATGGTCGGAGGACGGGCTGGAAATAGATCTTCTTCTAATCTACTTTGTTTTTTATTTTTCTTTCCTCTTTTTAGGAAAAGGAATTAAATGAAAATGAAATAACAACGCAAATATGATTCTTTCATTCTCTTCTCTTTCCCTATCTCACTTCTCTATAACAGCAACTGCAGAACTGAAAAAAGAAAGAACTTTCCTTTCGGAATTGACTGGACTGAATTGAAGAAGAAGAATATACACCGGACACTATTTCTTTTCACAGTTTTCCATGGTTAATTAAAAATTAAAAAAAAAAAAAGAAGCATCACAGGTGTTTTCTTTCCGATCTTAATCAGATATTCTGGAGCTGTCAGGGTTATAGCAAGAGACATGGAGGAAGTCCACGTGCACCGGAAACCATTGTCCATCCCCATGAAATCTCTCTCACACTTAAACAGTAAAAGAATCTCTCTTCTACATTGATCTTCGAAGAACAATTTAAATAATCTTTTCTGTTTTGACCATTTCCTTTTTTTTTTTTACTGAACGCAAATCGATGGAACAAAAAAAAAGGCGATTACAATTAAGTCGAAAAGATCGGATTTCGCACCAGTTAATCCATCCGCTACTCTGTGTTTAATAAATAATCTTAAAAAAACAAAAAAACAAAAATCACAGAAAGCAAAATAAAAATTAAAAAAAAATCCTTCCAAGAATCATTAAAACCAAAACCTGCAATCGCTCAAAATCAAAACACTTGCTCAAATTCTCTCCGCGTCAGAATTCAAACTCTTTCTCTTTCTTTCAAAAAAAAAGAGAGAAAAAAAAACATAAAATCTATCTGGAAAAATCCTCACAAGACTCAAATACATAAACTCACCACAGAGAACAAAACCCGAACTCGAATACAGAAAAAATCGGAAAAATCTGCCATCGGAACTCGAATCGAGACGGAGAGAGACTTCAAGTATACAACTACGGCCACCGGAATCCGGCCAGATCGTCGAGAAGACGTAGAGACGCCATTGTTTCCGGCGATAGATAGAAGAAGAAGAAGAAACGGTTCTGACTTCCTGAGAAGCCACACTGAGAATTTGAGATTTGAACCAGCCGTGCTCCTAAGACCAAAATGAAATACAAAAAATATGTGTATTTATATATTTAAAAAATAAATTAATATTATATGATAAAAACTGATTTCAGTTAGGAAGGGCGTTGGAAGGAGTCTATTAAGAACTGTTGTTTTCGCGCCATTTAGACGTAATGTTAATTTTTTAATTATTAAGGAAGGATTAATTTTCAAGATGGTACTTAATTATCATTCTTCAATGACAATAATGACCTTAGGTTTGTTCATTAATGACAACTAACCTTTTTTGCTTTTTCTTTAGGTCCCGTTTGGTCCGACTGTTAAAAGAAAACGCCTTCTTCTTTTGACGCCCACAGATGAAATACAAAAGTTAGATAGGGTCAATTGCTCTTTACATCTATGGTGCACCCTATTAGAGGGACAGAAGCTGAAGGCCATCCAAACAATGACTATACACGGTTAGCTTTTCTGTACTTTTATATGATACAGTACCCCCCTGCTCTACCACAAAACTACGGTTTGCTCCTTTATTGGCCCACATTGGAGGGCCATGGATCGTTAAAGAAAAAAATCTTTGACAAACATATGCAAATTCTTTGAAATAATAATGGTCCAATTTGCATGAATAAGCTTAATTGATAAACATTTTTTTTTAAATAATGTTAATAGTTAGTTAGATAAGCAACTTCATCACTATACGGTTCATATCGTATTCTCGAGAAAGTATCAGGCCTATTTTTAACTCATTAATCTCTCTTACCCCTAGAGTAAGACAGTGACAAGAGTTAAATAAAAACTTTTTGGTTCTAAAACTATCTCTTTATCAACTGCACCAACTTTATGTTAACTTTTCTTCCGTCTTTTGTTTAAATCGATAAAGCAATATGTATGTAAAGTTAGTTTATGTTGTTGGCAAATAGATTTGTTTTCTGCGTTGTTGATATGAGTTCAAATTTCAGGAGAAATTCACGAGGATAAATTCTTATAATTTTTTTAAAATTGTTGGTTGTTCCAAAAAGAGAAAGGAAAAAAAATAAACGTAATAATAATTCTTCTAATGGGCATAGAAAAAAAAAATCCCCAATATATATGTATTACAATAAAATCTATTAATTAAAATTTTGAAAAAAAAATACAAAAAATAATAATTTATGGACGTGAAGCACGTAGACAGGGAGAGGGCCATGTGCGATATGGGGAGTAGTAGACAAATGGTTTATTTAATGGCACCGAAGAGCCATACCACTACTCGGCCTGGTTTCAACTAATTTCTTCGTTTGGTATTATGCTTTGGGTTGGGGTGGAAGATATGATTTTACGAACCATCAGCTTCTTGGCATGGCCTAGAAAGAAACGTTACAGCGGCAAAAATGGAGGAGGTGACACCCCCCCCCCCCCCCCCCCCCCCCGCGGGGACCAATGGTGGCTCGTGGCAAGAGGCAAGAATCCACTATTGTCATACAAGAAAAGAAATACTTCAGATAATTTAATTAGATTGGGTCGGCTATGTGAATCTATTTTTTTTATTCTACTCTGTCAAGGGCGAGGTCAACATTCTAATTATAAGAAGTTAATTTTTTTAATTATCTTTATTTATATTATTTTAGGTCTACATGTATTTCTATCGTTACCATTTAATTAGTGTCGCAAATAGGTCACTTTTTCAAAATGACACGTCTAAAGCTTACATTATATATGTCCAAATTATTTTAGTTGGTTATGTCTCATATTTTATCTCTAATTGGTTCTATAGTTATACTCAAAAACCTACTCATTGTACATTTATCATAATGTACTTAAAAATACTGGATGAAGTAACATCCAACAATTCAAGCGTGTTAAAGTGATAGTATCAGAACTTTAGTTTTGTAAGAGGTCTTGCGTTCAAGTCCCGTTATTGACATTTACATAATTAATCTTTCTTTTATTCTATCTCTCTTATAGCTCTTTACGTATAAGATGAGACTGCACGTAAGAAGGAATGTTGATAATAGTTTGATATCAACAAAGAGTCGATTGAATACACAATCAGTTTTCTACTAATCTAAGGGTTCGTGCACATAGCATATATAATGCAATGTACAACTAAAGCTCCAAGGCATTAACATTATTATAAAAATGTGTTGCTTTAATGAATTAAGTTAAGTCATGAGAATGTACGTGGGGGTTGTACTTAATTGGAGACTCTTAGATCACCATCTAAGTACTGTAAGACTAATTTGGGGAAAAAATGCATTGGTTGTGAATTTGAAGTTTTGTTGTTGTTAGGTTTTAAACCAACAACAATAATAATTAACATAAAAAATGATGAAGTGGGCCCACTTGTAATAGAGACCAAAACAAGGAATGGGACATCCATGTCATTATTGAAAACAATAATGGCACAACCGGAAATAAAATCTCCAACAATAAAATAAAATAGTTCGTTAATACAAAAATAAAAGGAGCTAAAGCTTGACAAAAAGCACGCGGAAAAGAGAAGCAACCCGCCATAATAATAATAGTCATCAAGTGCCGTCCACCTCAACGACTCATCCTCACTTTCAAACCACTCGATCTTCATTACGATTCACATCAAAATCATCCAACGGAGGAAGAAATAGTGGCGGACGCCAATCACGAGTAATTGTACGCAGTTGGTCAACAAAAGAGAAAAAGTCAATAGTCTGGATGAAAGAGTGACGCGTACGCAACGCAACGCTTGGGCGCCGTGTTGTTGACCAACCCTAACGAGCTAATATAGATAATATTAATAGGATATCATCACATTTATATATCTAAGTTTTTTTTATTTATGTATTTATTTATTTTTGTTTCGAAAAGTACATATACGTATGTCTGTTGGGGTGGTCCTCCGAAATTTACGGTTAAAAAATTGTTTGAATTTTGGAGAATTTTAAGGTTGACTAAGGGACAGGTGGTGCATTTACAATGGCCCAGTTCCGGCGCTTAACTAAAGCGCAACACCACCCTAACTATGATGACGCAACCTAGTGGGCCCACAAGAAGATGAGGGAAGGGACCATCTTTGGTGCCTGTCATTCCTTTATTTATTTATTCCATATTTTGATTCTTATATATTGGTAGACATCCTTTATTCTACTAAAATTTTGTCATACAAAATAATGATATTCAAATGTAACAAATGTGCACATTTAATAATAATAATAAATTAATAAAGATTTTTTTTTTTTATTGAAAGCTGCATAAGTCACCTATATAAACATGCTTCCTTTTTTTATTTTTTATTATTATTGATATTTTGACATTTAGAAGGTATCATTTTTTTCTTTAGACGAGATTAATTAATCATTCCAAACTCAAACATGGCAGAGGCGTTTGAGCTGAATAAATAGGAACACGCGTAGGTTATAACTCGAAACTTGGACCTCAACTTCACTTATACTACTTGTTAGAAAAAACATGTTTCCTTCACTTTCTTATATTAAAGGCTTAGTTGACGTCTATATTAAAATAATGAGATTACTTCTACCACCATTACAATAATAATAATAATAATAATAATAATAATAATAATAATGGATGCTTTTGTTTTTGTAATAACTAAAAGTAAATGATTTGAATTGATAAAGGAAGGGGAGCAGACTAACTTGTAACTATGAGTTTAATTAGTTACACTAAATAATAATATCAAACAAATGTATTTATATATATAGTAACACATTCAATTGTTTCTATTGGGTATAAGGAAATGATCAATTATAAATTTTGCATTATGTCTCCTCTTCATCATAATGAGTTAATCACTCTTTTTTCAACTTAGTTGTTGTGAAATAAGAAAACATATTTATATATGCACGGAAAACTTATTAAGGAGAAAAGAGGGTACTAATGATCGAAATTTGGTTCTCTTTCAATATTTCATTATGAACTCGAATTGATCATTTCTCACTAATTAGTTCTTTTATGGTTTGTTAAGCATATTGGGCTTTAATTACCCCCTTTCATCTAATCTCCTTATTAATTATTTTATTTTTTCACTTTCATGCCCTTAACATTCTTTTTAATTAAATCTTCATTCTATTATTCTTTTTTGATTAATAAATTAATTATTTTCAGCAATATTTGTCTTTTGATGATCAGCAATTATGAGAGATGGTGGCAGGGCATGGGAAGAGAAAGGGAGACAATTACAAGTACATTGTATCCCTTCCAAAATTCTTATTTTGTCTTTTGCTGTAAAGGGCCCCTTTCCCAGCAACCAAAGGACAAATTGCTGTAAATTCAAGCCTATCACAAAATTAATCAAACCATATATATAAGACTCAAATTGTAAACTTGAGATGAGAGCCCACCCTTCACCTGCTTCATTCATTCCACATGGCTTGATTTTGACATTTCAGGATCATTGTGCCCTTCATATTTATTATAAAAATATTTGTGATCATTAATGATGTTGAAAATAACATTATATTTAGTATGTTTGGTTTTATCAACTTTTTAACCCTGATTATATATATATATATATATAATCAAAAAGCTTTTATTATTTTATTTTATATTATTATTATTTAATTTTAGATATTGAAGAGGTGTCCTCTTTTTATTATTTTATTTTATTAATGATGTTGTAAATAACATGGGTTGATAATAAATGGGACATGTTCAAGTTCGAACTTAAGACCTGACCTTCAACCTCACTTATATTCAGTTCATTAACCATTTAATTTATTACAGATATTGCAACTTCAAAAGGTAAAAGTGACAATCTTGATTAAAAAGTTTTGTTATAAGTTCGGTTATGAGTTTTTGTAACAACTCTGTAATTTTTTTTTTTATAAAACTTGTAAAATATTTAAGAAAAATGAAAAATAAATAATACAACCACGTGGATCTCTCTTTAGTTTCTAAAAGAAGACAAATGTATCCCATTTTGAAATTAATTGAATCTTTAATACAAAATGATGGGAGCTCATGTGCTAATGCACGCCATTAATCACGTAAAGCAACAACTAAAGCAAGATTTTCAAAAGCTGCGCCATATATGAAGTAACATGTGCACTAAAGCTATATATCTTACCGCTCATGGCCAATATATACCCTCCACGTTTCATTTTATTATTTACAAATCATATATAGATGATATTTCTTTAATTAGATTAATAATATATCACCGTCGTCAACAACTTGTATATATGAAGTTTTTGAAGCTTAATCAATTGCTGGTTTGCTTGGTTTGTAAGAATACTAAATTTTTCTTTAGTTTGGATAAGAGGGGTGACGGGCAAGACAAGCTATAAAAATTATGAATGGGCGAGCAAAATGTCATTGTTTTAAAAATTATAAAAAAAATGTTTTATGCACGTTGACTGTCAATACTATTTTTTGACATTGATACTTAACTAATTTGTTAAATATATATTTTAAGGATGCATGTGTATTATGTGACATCCCAATATTCAATGAATATTAGATGTCAGTATCAAAAAATAACATTAACACTTAACATATCTTTAGCATTACTCAAATTATAATGGTTAATTAATCAAGTAACTAGTTGTAAATATACTAAGAACACACACCTTCTAAATAAATAAATAAATAAAAATAGTTATCCGACCAGTAAATCTTGTCCCCCGTAATCTGTCTCCGTGCATAACTCGAGATTCCCGTCTATTTATATTTTTATTGTTTGTGGCCATATCATTGAGCCAACGCTTTGTTAGCATATGCGTGCTTGCGGGCACAAACGCATACGTGTATTTTTTAAAATAAATAAATAAATAAAAGAATAGTAAATTAATCAAGTAGCCACTTGTAAATATACTAGCTAGGCACGTTTTTCATGGCTACTAGAGATTAATGTGTTTTTTCTTTCGCAATATAATATCAGAGTTCAAACCGGATAAAGTCAGAAAAGTTTATTAATTTCTTTCAAGACTTCATAATTGGCTAATTATATATTAATAATAAAATGATGAATATTATTCAAAAAGGGCTTTTCATGTATTTATTTATATATCAGTACTTGATAATATTATTGTGTACGTAGTATCCACTCAAAGCACCCAATCAAGAAGGAATTTACCTTAAATTAATAACTCAATAAATATCACATAGTCAAAATGATATATTGATTAATTAACTGCATATTCCTAATTATTTGACTTTCAATTAATCAAACTAGAAGTATTCTAGCATGAATTGATGGTAATCTTTTATATAAATGAGGGCATTAGTTTACAGGTATAGATTTGAAAAGTCCAAAATCATTTTATATACTCAAATGAGCATTAAGAAGGTGGCATTTTGTTATTCTTTTTGAATCTAGTATTCCTCAACAAGTTGTAGTTTGTTGAAATGGTACCATCAAGAAGGGTCATGTCATGTAGAACATAAATGAGCATTAACTATACATCTAGGTAGGTAAATCGGGTTATATAGATGATCATGAGCATGAGGTGCGTATCCATGCATGGCACAGAGTTACAGGCATGCATGATAGCAACACTTGCAGTATCACTCTCAGTTCATACAGACCTTGTTCCCCAAGTCCTGCCGATCATGATCAGTACTCCATGCTTGCCTTACAATAATTAATTAAATACTGCTAATTAATGGTACTATAGTTGTGTATATATATATATATATATATGCTCTTTTTGTCCAGCTTCCCATCTTTTGTTTCAACTCCTCCAGATTATTTGTCTCATCTAACTGAAAAATTTTCAAGGCTTTATTTTATGTGTCCCCTTCCACCAACATCCCTGCATGCATGTGGCAGAGTTATAATCATAATTAAACCAATATGCCCATACGAAAAATCTCTGTTATGATACATCAGTTGGACCCATAAGTTTGGTGAGCTGAGCCCATTGGATTCAAACATTTTGGTTTCTCATGATATATTCTCACGGCGTTCAGGTATAAAATTAGTTTACGTTCGAGCTAAAAACAAAATGATATACCTCTTATAACGATGACATTTTGATTCTGTGACAACTTTAGAACTTAGTTCATTTCTACGAAATCAACCACTCGATGTTCTCTACAACTATATTTATGTATATGCCTAAAATATTTAGTCCGTCATACCTTGAATATTCTTTTTTTGTTTTGTTTTTTTTTGAAGCGTAATTATTTTTTTAAAATCAAAATAAGCACTAATTGTGGTAAAGACTCGTGACCAAAAATATAATTTCTTTGTAGCGAAACATGGAATGATGTGGGTGAGAGGGTGAAGCATGCATGCATGGGTCATCATCAGTATTGACCAAATGGGACCATGGTCAAGCACACGTAGGTAGGAAGGTGTGTTCACCGACAAATGGGTTTGTTTGGTTCCTAGGATGTGATTGTACCTGATAAGCCTCGGATACCATTGGCAGCGTTAGCAGCAGATAAACAGGCACCAGACAAGCTTCTCTGAATACCATGCACTTGCACCTCAGGCTCAGGTTCATCATATGTTGACATCTCCCAAACCCAAACACCAAGAAGATGGTCCTAGATCTTCTCTGGGAAAACAATTAACGATGATCATGTACTCTAGGGAGCTTGGTTTTTATCCAGCTCCACCACTCTTTTTTTAGAGTGTGTGTAACGTGGCCACTTGCTATTGGACCAAGTGGGGGTAGGCCTGTAGTAGTGTTGATTTCTGAATTTTCTTTTGTTTGGTTGCTTTGATTCTCTGATTATTATTATTATTTTTTAATTTCTATTCTATTTTATTATATTTTGGGGTTTCTCTGGCATGATGGATCCCATCTTGTCTGCTGCTCCTATATATACACCTAATGAATGAAATGGGCAAAACCCTACAAAATCCAAATGATCCTTTTTTTACTTTTTTTACTTTTTTTTTTCCCCACTTTCAAGTTAGTATTAAATCAAAAACTTGCTCAATTTTTACTGTTTTAAACCAAGAAATGAAGCTTCAACATTGGACCCACTGACATTATTTGTTTGTTTTTTAGAGAAAGGTTTGGATTGTAAGTATTATTACTTTGATCCATCTGGATAAGATATATACATCATCAATATTAAAGTGTTTTTGTATCAATAATAAAGTTAAAATCAATGCATTCATAATATATTTTTTAAATAAATACAAATGGAGTCACTTGAGTGGTGTGACCTTCAATTTATACGCCGAAGGTTCTAAGTTTAAGTCCCCGGATTTAGCCAAAGCACAGTTCTAACGGTAGGGTTATGTCGCCACTCAAGAGCATTAGTTGAAGTACGCGTAAAACTGGCCTAGACACCCTTACGGTTAATTACCTTCAAAAACTAAAATTTAAAAACATAATAATTTAAATTAAATTATTGAACGATATCCTTATTAGTTTATAATTCTTTTGACAATAATGACTTTTCTTTCTTCTCTTCTGCCATTTTCTATATGGGCTTGGTGTATTAATTAATTAAACTACTGTCGGCTTCAGGCCCATGGAAGGAGAGAAGAAAATTGTAAGAAAAACAAAAAGTATGGTTCATTCAATCAAATGTATCAAACTTGGGGATCTTGATGCTATCATTTAATTATTTACTTATTTATGTAAATTTCTTCTCAAAATCGACAAGAAGAAGAGAAATGATCTATTAATACTCTACCTTCCACATAATTTTTCCTTATGTAATAAATGTTATATATATATATATATATGTAGCTTCTTCATAAGCTTATATAATATACTTTTAATTATATATGACAAAAGCATAAGTAAAAAATTCCACAAATATTTGGATTTAGATTTCTGATTTTTTCAAAAGAGATACGAATTAGAATGACTCAAATAGTGATTGAAATTATAAATGACCACTTGGTGTGATGGTGAAGAGCATTCTTAGCCACATTGATTATCAAAGATCAAATCATTTTATAAAAAAAATAAACGGTATTTGCAAGGTGGTGTGGGCTTTTAGGTTCTTTGTTGCATGCATACAAACTTGTCAGGTAGATATCTTTATTAATAGTAAAAAAATAATTAAAATTATGATTGCACAATGACATATTATTAAATCACATACAATTGTCATGAGATATATATTTTGTTTTTGGAGAAAATTAGTGAATTATACCCAACAGTCACAATTTTAATCACTTTTTTTAGTCTTTTAGGGTTTTTTTTTTAATTTTTAAAATAATCAAGTGGAAGATTTTTATTTTTTATATTTTTTAAGTGAAGTGGGAGTTCTTATTCTGGACTGGGTTCTCCCATATTGCAAAATAGATATGGAGGCCCATCTGTTGAAAAAAAAAAAGAAAACCAATTCATAGGCCCACCAACTTGGGCCAATTAAAACTTGATTTACTTGACCAACTAAATTGTGCCACCTGGAGTTTTGACTGTAGAGGGACTCATGGCACCACCACCATCAGCAAAAGCAATGCTGTTATCAAAGCTGTTGTGCTCTCTTATCTCCTCCTTTTGGAGATAAAGATAGAGATTTCATATGAAGTGAAGTTGCATTGATGGAGCTGAGTCTCAAATGTTGAAGCTCTTACCGGTAAGAATAGTACTGTTTACATATCAAATTCCTAGATCTTCTCAGCTTCCATTCTTTTTTTTTTTTTTTTATCTCTGATTTGGCTTCAGTTTTGGTTCTTCAATTGTGTTGCTCTGTTTAAATTCACTAATGGGTATGTCATGTTTCATGAATTTAACATGAAAAATATACAAGTACAATAACAAGAGATATTTGCAAATGGGTGTTTGTTTTTTTGTTTCATAGTAGAAGCACTGATACTAAATCAGAAAACTCATTTTTTTTTGTAATGTATTTCTACAACCATATTCTTGCTTCGGAAACCCATACTCATTTGATTTCTTACTGTTTATTCCAACATAACAATCTGAGTAATTTAATTTCTGTGTGGGCTTGCTGAACCCAGAAAGGGAAATAGCTAGATTTAAAGTAAACACCAAAATGGTGTTTGGGGTATCATGGAGTCTTAAAGAAGTTGGTCAGTGTTTTCTGCATTAAAGCAAATTACTGGTTTAAAGTAAAGATGATTGCTTACCTACCCTCTTTAAGATATTGACTTATAGTTTTGAATCTCATTTTGGGTGAAAATGATTTTTATTTTTTTATTTTTGTTATGCAAAGTTATTATTTGTGACCCTTTTCATTCTTTGCTTACCTGGTACAAATCAGTAGTTGAGGGTTCAATTCCATCCTATAAAAATGGAAGATTCAGGCATGCTTCTTTTTATATTTATATGTTTCTTTAGTTATTAATTGCAATTGTTGATTTCATTAAATGAGATTTCTATGCAGCAATACACAGTTATAATTTTTTTAAGTGGTGAATGTAAAGTTACTACTACTAATCATGGAGATGGTGCAAAAAGTATCAGATGTTTACTTATCCTATGCCTTACACATATCTGATCCCTTTACCAAGTGACTTCTGACAAAGGATTCAGAGACAATTCATCTTATATTTCTCACCCTTTTGTGTCAAGATTTTTTACTGTTTCATTTTCTTCCAAAATCTTAGCATAAGCATTTATTAAAAAATGCTTAAATTTCTCTCATGAACTTCCATCAACACTACATTATCCTTTTTATTTTCTTGCAGTGACCTTTTGAACTATTCTTGCGGCTTTCTCTTGAAGTGCTTATATATCATATAGCCTGAAGATCTGCAATACTACTTACTTCCAATTCCAAGTTGAACTGACTGGTAAGCTCAATGAGGGTCAAAGAATTTCTTGAATGTCCAGTCTGTTGGGAACCCTTCAATGTTGTAGAGAATGTGCCCTACATATTCTGGTGTGGCCACACACTCTGCAAAACTTGTGTCCTCTCTCTTCGCTGGGCTCAGGTCAAATATCCCGCACCGCCAATCCAGCTTCCGTTCTTTGTTTCATGTCCATGGTGCCAACTTCCTTGTTTCAGGTTGGTCTGGAAAGGCAACCTCCGGTTTCCTCGTAAGAATTTCTTTGTCCTCTGGTTGGTTGAAACGGCAAATGGGAATCGAGTTTTATCCCTCTCTTCTTCTTCTTCTTTTAGTTCTGCAAAGTCTGTTCAGCCATCTAGTAGCACATCCATTCATCAAACCGGAATGCTACTAGCTCCATCAACAGAGCAGTACCACCAAGAACTTCACAGAGGCTCATCAAGTACTACACATGGGAGAAGCTGGTGGGTTTGCGTATCGTTGCAGAATTCGGTTTTATTATCAGTTCGTTTAATGGCAAAGTTCCCTCTGGTGGTAGTTTTCGTGGTGGTTGTTTTGTATGTGATCCCTGCTAGTGCTGCCATACTAGTTGCCTACTTGTTGCTTACTTTTCTTTTTGCTTTGCCTTCATTTCTAGTACTGTATTTCTCTTGCCCTGTTCTTGATTCATTGGTGAGAGAGATCATTGCATAAAAGGATCTTTCAAGTAATGGAACTTGAGTTATAATTATTATTTTTCTGATTACTGATGTCCATTAATGATTCTGTATGTATTGGTGGAGCCTTTTTTATATTAATTGAGGAATGGTGAAACTACAGTAAATGACCTGTTATGTGCCATAAATCAACTATAATGATCTATACATGCAGATTCTCTTCCTTTCATGTTCATAAATTATTTGTTATTTTTCTGATTGGAGCCAATAGAATGGTAAAACTAAAGAAAAAACAATATTACAGGTGTAGCATCCAATAATTTAATGGGCAGCCCTCAAAATAAATAAATAAATAATGAGCATTTCAATTTACAAAATTTAGCTGAAAATAGAAGTAAAAAAGTGGCTTATATTCAGTTTAGTTCTAAAATCAATAACTATGTTAGGTGACCAATCAGTTTGACAAAGGGAAAAAAATGACACATTAGTGCTTCTGCTCTACCTAGCTTTCCAGTCATGATTCTTGGCTTCAGACCCGAGTTTTCTCCTTTATTCAGACTCGGATGGAGGGTTGTGTTACACGTAGCCACACCAAATGTTGCTATGAAGTTACAATTCTCAGTACTTCACAAACCCAGTGTTCTTTTGGGGCTTGCCCAGAACTGACTCGATGCTGCCCGGGTACAAGTTGAGGCTTTTTGCCACAGCAAAACCAGCATATAGGCCATCGACAGCAGCACTCACAATACCACCAGCATAACCTGCCCCTTCTCCAATTGGGTAAAGTCCTTTCAGTGATGTGCTCTCATATGTATCAGCATCGCGAGGAATCTGAACTGGAGAACTTGTCCTGGTCTGAGAGCAAAATGCAAGGAATTTCAATGAAAATCAAGAAAGAAAGCCATAGTTGCAAACCAAGAAATATTTGAGGCAACCAAAATATCAGTTTTTGTCTCAAGGGTAGGGACTACTTGATTTGAATTTCCTTTTATAAAAAGCTATCCAGTCACATGAAAGAATAGAAATAGTTGTACTGACAACTGACGAAGCAGTCACTGGCTTAAAGCCAAATTCTGCCGTATGTTTTCTCTGGGATTAGTTTCATAGGGGTCAATGCTTTCTTCTGATCAGTGTTGATGAATTGACAATGATTTGCGGCATCTTTTGTGTTTTTTTTTTTTTGTTAAGGTAGAAAAAACAAATGTATGAATGGAGCATCATTCATTGCAAGAAAACTTGAACCATCATATTTCAGCATAAATTACCTCTACTCCATGAAGAAGGCCCTCTTCAGAGATGAAACCTGGAAGCTTTAATTTGGAGGAAGTTTTGAGCAAACAATAAGCCATGTGAGAATCTCAAATAAAATAAAATAATGCATTGTTTCTTCAAAGGCATGGACAGATCAAGGACAGAAATCAAACCTCTCTGTCAAACATGGATATTGAATGCTGTAGAGCCTCCGTTACATGAATGGGGTACAATTCATGGAGCCTTGCTGCCTTCACTCCCAAGCGATAACTTGATGGTGGCACGCCAGCTACCATAAATAATAGATGAGTGACGGAGAGTTGCATTTGTGGAAGTACATTATAATGAGAAGGGAATCTCTCAGGTCCTACCTGACAACTTTTTGTCAAGAAAGTCTGTGACTTTCTGCACAGGCACCACAAAATTGCCACCTCCCATCATGGCAGCTCTTCGTTCAAATTCCCTCTGGATAACCAGCGTGAAGGTCAATATAATTTTAGAAAGGCACTACTTCTGAAGCATGAAACGAACTTGCAGGAAATCATCTAGAGAAATATAATCAAATTAATTCAGTCAGTATAGATTTTCATCTAAGAAAACATCTAGGTGCCACTGCCACTAATTAAATGGTGTATCTAATCCCAACCAACGGTGGGTTGGTTCAGTGGTTAGGGGCAAGCACACCTACTCTAAAGGTCTCGAGTTCGAGTCACTTCCCACCACTTGTTGGCCAACGGCGTCCTTGAGTGTTTGTAGCCATTCTCCAGAGGGATTAGTGAGGACATAAGTCTCCGATACCTGCTGATCTCAAAAAAAAAAAGAAAAAAAAGGTTTATCTAATCCCTACAAATATTATGAGTCGTGAGGACATGACAATAGACCCTTGCATTAAATCCAAGCGTCAGGGATAAATATTGATCAGAACATGTTGGCAAGGTTGCTTCAAAGGTTGGATGCTCTATTGCCTTGTGAGTTATCTAGGCATGCCTTCAGGAGGAAATCCACTGTCGAAGACTTTTTGGGATCCAGTTGTCTCGAAGATTTCTAGAAGACTGGATGAGTGAAAATGAAGATTCCTATCGAGAGGTGGCAGGCTTGCTCTCATCAAGTCAATTCTTGATGCAATTCCAACATATTTTCTCTTTTTTCCGCATTACTTCCGATGTTGCCAAGTTTATTGAGAAGAAATAGAAAGCTTTCTTTTAGAAAGGGATTGACAAGAGCGATGGTTCACACTTGATCAATTGGAAGATTGTTCAAAGGCCTTTGTGCAAGGGAGGGTAGGACATTGGGAATATTATGCTTAGAAATAAGGCTCTCTGTGTAAAATGGGTGTGGAGGCTACATAAGGAGAATCGATCTTTCTGGGCACGGATTATCACTAGCAAATTTGGGCCATTTGAGTTATGCAGGAGAATTGTTCCCAACATTAAAGCTACCTTTAGAAGACCTTGGAAATATGTTACATCGTTGTTCCCTGAAGTGCTTCCTCATCTTGTTCCAAAAATGGGAGATGGTAGAACCTTCAGATTTTGGGAAGACCGATGGCGTAGTGCCTCTCCCCTTGCAGAAATTTTCCCTAGACTTTACCACCTATCACCTACCTTAACTTTCCTATTGCCCACTTCATCCTTAATTACTATCAGTCAGCCCCCATCCAATGGAATCTCTATCTCCCAAATACCTTACAGTTGGCCAACAATCTGAATTATCGTCCTTGCTTTCTCTTCTAACCTCAGCCTGCCTCTCTCTAGGCCCATATAGCTTTACTTGGGATCTTCACTCCTCTGGCATCTTCTCTTGTCAATCCTTTTTCCAAACCTTAATTGATGATGACACTGCCCCTTCATTCCACTATGCTCATTTCATCTGGAAAGCTCATGTCCCCTATAAAATTAAAGAGTTTGGGTGGATCGTGGGTTATAAAAAGCTTAATATGGGTGACTCTCTTTAAAAAAAGATTACCTCATATATCATTGCTCCCTCATTGTTGTTCTCTCTGTTTAAAGGATGCAGATAATGATGATCACGTTTTCTTTAAATGTTCCTTTTGAGCTAAACTATGGGGGGAATGGCATGCGAGGTTGGGAGGCAAATTCTTGATCCCGACATCTCTTAATGAGTGTTTCTCTATGGCTAATGTTCACGGTCTACATGGTAGAAGTTTGGATGTGATGAGATCAGCCTCCTTGGCAACAATTTGGATGATATGGTTGGAGCGGAGTAGGCGGATTTTTGACGGGATGGTGAGGACCGAGGATATACTTTGGCACGACATCATCGTTTTGGCAAGTTCTTGGCTAGTGGCTTTCAAGATCAATGGGGATTTTTCAATCAATGACTGGGTTAGGAGCTGGGAACAATGTTTGTTATGAGGTTTAATGTAATAGTGGCAGTCGACTATCTCTGTTCTTGCTTTTGGTCACTGCCTCTGTTTTTGCTTTTGCTTTTTCTCTTTTTGTTGTGTAGTATGAGTACCACTGGTACTCCTTTGTAGCCTTGTGAACCTTTTTTTCAGCTATCTTAATATTATGTTTGTTTCTCTTAAAAAAAAAAAAAAAAAAATCCAAGTGTCATGAGCCTTGGGCTGTGCACACAAATTTTCTTATGCTGAGGGTCATTCTAGGGCAACTCTCTGGTATGTAAATCTCTAACATTGTTAATAAGGAAGCTGAAAAATCAAAGATCTTATCCATTGCTACAAAGAAGCTAAAACATGTAATCGTAACAAAAATAAGAGCAGAACAAGGCACCTGAAACTCAATCCCTGCAAGAGGTCCATGGAATCCCAAAGAATCAAAATCCTTCAAAGAGATTGTGACAACAAGCGCTGCATTTGCCCATCTGGATGCACGGCGGGAGAATGACATGCCATTGATACATAGCTCTGAGGGATTTGTGCTGGTCAGAACAACCTGCAAGTACTTTCTCCAATTATTCTTTCAATAAATATGTCACAATAAATTGTAATCCCCCAACAAACCATTTTCTGTTGACGAGGCACATCATGAATGGGCAAACAATAGAGCTGCATTGATAAATAATTCTTTGCTATTTCATTCAAAAGACCTTTGTTGAATCATTCTAGGGACAGTTTCAATTAGTATATAGATCTTTTCTCAATGCAGTCTCAAGCTGGTCACCCATCCCAGGAATGTTGCACGTATTGATACATACATCGTCAACATTAATGTACTGCTGGAAAGCATAAATTGTCTTAATTCTTAGATCTTACACCAATTGATGATTTCTCTTCAAGCAAAAAAGGCCAGGAAATAGAGAAAGAAAAAGATACCTGCCCTCCTGGGCACATACAAAAGGAATAACAACTACGATTGTTTTCCCTTGAACTAGCATTTGTGCTCATGTCCTCGTCATCCACATACTTGACCACCTTGTAATCTGCAACTGGTACTTTCCCACGTCCTTTATGAACTTCATTGGCCAGTGTGGAATACTATAATATGAATTTCATATTACCCATATGCATAACTATTCATGACATAAAAATCCTGTTCTAAGCGCATTACTATAAGAAAATCAGGCATGGAGCTAACCTGTATCCTGTTTATCAGTTCTTGAGGATGCTCAATTCGTAGTCCTACCTGCTCAGCCAATTATAACACAGTTAAGTATACAGATTAACCAACTGTTGCAATAACCAAATACACTGTACACTCCTCACAAGACCAATGTAAATTCTACACGAGAGAGAACAAGTATCATAGCTTTACCAAGCATCCCATTTGATGTACTTGACACCCTAAATACATCAGCCCAAGTCCAACATAGAACTGTTTTCTAATATATATACTCATAGGAACCATTTCTGGATGTTAATGACTAATAGGAACTCACAGAAAAATCTTTTGGTATCAACTCCACATTATTAGAATGAAGCATTTGATACACATCACGAGCAGAATGTCCAACAGCTAGAACAACTGCATCACATCCCAACTTCTGGCTGCAAGAGGAGAGCAAACTATTTCTGGCATCAGAAACTCCGACACCCACAACCTTTGAATTCCCAACAACCAGATCATCCACTTTTGTGCCAAACTTTATAGTAACCTAAACAAAACCAGGAAACATGGCAAGTTAATGCCAAGGTCTCTAAAAAATACAGATTCTTTCAAAACTAAGGAGTCAAAGTATGCCACGCACACCCAGTCCTTGAAGATGTTGGCGAAAGTTGCGCAATAGCGGAACCAATCTATCTGTTCCCAAATGAGGTTTCCCATCAACTAAAATGTTTTCTGGAGCTCCAAAATGAACTAAAGTTTTCATAACCTGCAAAAACAAAAAATTAACTAAAATTATTTGAGAGTTAACAAGTACTTTCAAAATATAATATGGGAGGCAAATTGTTTAATAGCGTAGGCCTCAATGCATTAGCAGAATAAAGTATGGAATACATTGTTTAAAAAATAAATTCAAGTTACCAAGACCAGGCTCTGATTCTCACCGCCATAACACTGTCGCTATTTCTTCCTATTCTGGTCACCAACTTTCCGTCACTCCAGGTACCTGCACCACCCTGCCATGCATAAGTCCTTAATAAATGACTTACAGAAATTGAAATTCAAGGAAGATAAAAGAATGGTGAATAAAGTTATATAACCAATTTAAGAACATTATAGAAAAGAGCATTAATTTCATAAGCAGACAAATATCAAATTGATGCCTTAAACAGGTTACTTCTAGCTGCATTCCTTGATATGTGATCAACAATCAAATAGCAGTAGTAAAACACTGAAATATGGGAATGCCTCCAAAGTATAGGCATTCACTTTGCATTATACTATGAGTTGATAAATTCACTCTTTGGTACAATTTAATACATGTCATTCGATGGCATCAAACATAAAATCAAGCATACATGACATTATGACAAAATTGCAGCAATAGTTTTAATCTCCATGAACTACTGGACTTGGCATTCATGAAGTTTTAGCTAATATACACTGACAAGCAAACAAAACAAGAAATGTATCTGAGATACTCAAAAACCCCAATTTCATATTAAGAATACAGAACTTAATTCAATTAAACTAAAAAAAAATCTTGTCCCAACTACAAAATCCAAAATTTGACTGTGCCTATTTAGGATAGCAGGTCTGTATCATGAGCTTTCAGCACTAATTTAAGCCAGCTTTCCAGCAGTCATGCAAGGTGTTGGCGGTCCCAAAACTTGCTCCCCACCGGTTCCTTCTTCTTAATTTCTCTATTGGCACCAGGTTGTTTTGCAATATCCAAGGATTTGTAAATGGGATGAAAAGTAGATAAAACTAAAAATCAATGGCATTTTGGTAAAAACTACCACATAAAAACTACCACAACGTAGAATAATTTAAAGTTTTATAAAAAAGCATATTAATAAAATAGTGGATCATTTTGATAAGGTAACAGTTGGTTTCATACAAGACAATCAACTATGGAACAGGCAATTTACTTATAAAATAAAATAAAAGAAGAAGAAGAAGAGGTACTTTGAAGCTAGTTAGAACTTAGAAGAAAATTGAAAATTCTATTAACTAAATGCAATTCAGATAAAGTTTAAAGACAAGGTTGTGAAATACTATCAAAGAAGAATCTTTAGACCACTGCATTACCATCATGAAAAACTAAAATAATGTTTACCAGGAGTAAGAGAATTAAGATATAACCTCCCCAAAGCAAAAATTGCTTTCCAATTGCAATATTCGACGAACTACTAGAGCACCAATATCACGGCCCCTTTGTTCAACTGCTTCACCTCTTTCTATCAAGGTAACTTCTGCTCCAAGTTCTGCAAGCACAAGCGAAGCGAACAAGCCCGAAGGTCCACTGCCCACTACTGCAACTTTGGGTGCTTTGGCACTTGTAAACATACTTGATACGTCGTTAAAATGGATCTTCCGCTCACCTTCTCTGACCCTTTTACAATCATGTATAATACTGATTAGGTCACCAGAAACTCTCTTCTGAGGCATATGCTCTACAAGCCCAACTTTAGGTTCAAGCCGAGAAATGAAGTCCCATGCACGAGGTTGCAGGTCTAAAAGCCTTCCAACATCCATGTCAACTGTATATACAAATTTGGGCTCTTTCAACCACTGAAAGCACGAGGAAAGCAAATTAACTAGATCCAAATTGACGATAATCAGAAAACTTCTAGACATCTCCATATAATTTCCATAGTTAATCATCATTGAATTGATAATTTAAGGTCAGATAATCTACAAAGCTATATCCAAATTATCCAAAATTCTTCCACAAGAAAATTTTCACTTTGCCTTGACAATGTCAACACATTAAATAATGCACTACTAATAATCAATATTTTCTTTGTCTAGATCATATGAACCAACCTTCCTAGCGTCAAAGGATTTCCGAACAACGGTGAAAGCCTCTGCCGGCAACAATGAAGCAACCTAGAATAAGTACCATAAAAGGTTAACATGAGACTACAAAAAAAAAAAAAAAAAAAAAACAATAATAATAAATAAAAATAAAAATAACTCATTACCGGGAATTCGAGAACCTTAGCGATGGCTTCAAGAAGACCGTCGGAAATGCCGAGATAATCTTTACCGGGATCCTTGTCGACTGGAACTCCGAGCTTGGACAACCTCCAGAAGCCTTCATCTTTGTTCTTGACATCAGTTAGGGTTTTTTTCTCTACTCTTTGAAGCTTCTTCTTCTCCGATGGGTACCTCTTCTTCCCTGTCCTCTTCGCGCATCGAATTCGCAGCGTTTCTAGTCGAGAAAACGAAGGCTTGAAGCTTCTAAGCGCTAAAATAGAGGTCTTGAAGCTCGAAGACGAGAAATTCAAGGGCAAGAATTTAGTTACCGTAGCCATTGAAGCGTTTTCGAGCTCTCTAAGTTGGAGAGTGAGAATTGGCGCTCCAGATAAGCTTCAAAGGCCGAGTTAAATCTGAGTTGAATCATGGAAGATAATGGCCGATCCGACTCAACAGCAGTGACTATCGAGTCAGAATGTCCTTATCAAGAATTCGATAACGACGTCGACATCAAAATTCTGAGGATGTGTGAACGAGGTCCACGTGGATCCATGTCTTCCGCTAGCAAACTCGCAACTCGATCCCTAATTTAACTGAAATTTCTCTTGAAATCTTCTAAATTTCTGCAACTCCTTTTCTTAATCGAGAACGAAAAAATGGCTGCAATGACTTTCACAAATGTGTTCTCTGCTCCAACACTTTTATTACATGATTTTACTCAAACCGCTTCAAATTCGTCGCCTTCTCCAATGGCGTTTTTCAGTTCTCACAACAAAATCTCCTGGAAATCCACATTTTCACATCGTGGATTCTCCCTTCAATCTCTGCAGTTTCCTTCCACCGTCTTGAAATCTCCTAAAACAACGACAGCTACTGTCTACGCAAGAGCTGTTACTGAGAAAAGCGTCCATGATTTCACTGTAAAGGTAGAAACTTTGCACCTTTGGGTTTGCGAAGAGGATAGCTAGCTTGAATTGGGTATATGTTAATTATGCTAAATTCTTTGTTGTGAGTATGGATTTATAGAATGAAGGGTATAGTAAGGTGGAATTGTGAGATGAGACTAAAAGCATTTTTTTGGGTGCAGGATATTGATGAGAAGGATGTTTCTCTAAGCAAATTCAAGGGGAAAATTCTGTTGATTGTCAATGTTGCTTCAAGATGGTAATCCCTCTTGTTTTTTCATTTGTTTTTTGTTCTTTGGAGTAAATTTGCTTCATCAATTGGCTTATCATTTGTGGTATTTATTAAGTTCTTACTGTGGGATTTTGTTTTGGATTGCAGTGGTTTGACTTCATCAAATTACACAGAACTCTCCCACCTCTATGAAAAGTACAAAGCTCAAGGTGAGTTAAAGGCCTTTGTTTTTGTTTTCTGCATTTTATTAACTCATTCTCATGGAAAAGTAGTTTATTTTAAAAAAAAAAAAAACTAACAAAGTTTAAATTGTTGTAAATTCATGTGTAAAAGTTGTATTGATTGATCAATTGCAAATTCTGTAAATTGAAAAACAAATATAAAACTTACTTAAATTTGGGAAATTGAAATGTGATACTTAGAATCTATTTACATAGAAAATATGCTTTTTTCGTTTTCTATCAGAATTATGTCAATTACCATGAGATTTATAGCAGAGAGATTCATGGCAAGGACTCTAATCACTTTCCCCTAAATCAATTCACCGCGTATGCAAAATAGATGTATTATATACCAGAGCTCACCATATGGTCTTCAGTATCTGTATTTAACTATTTATCATGTTGTTACTGGTCTTTGGTACATCATGATATTATAGTTTTGATTAATATGAGAGTCCCATGCACACTACTTTCATTTTGGTTCTAGGAAACACAAGATGGATTGATTAGATTTTAGATTCTCAGAATGGTGTTGAGATATTAGTTCCAAACAATTAGCATAAGATCGACCTAAACATTTTCAAAGCTTATAAAAATTTCTAAGGTTCTTCCACTCCAATTTTACAAGTTAGATATTCAATAAAATGCAGGATTTGAAATTCTGGCTTTCCCTTGCAACCAATTCGGAGGGCAAGAACCTGGATCAAATCCAGAGATTAAGCAGTTTGCTTGTACAAGGTTTAAAGCAGAGTTCCCTATCTTTGATAAGGTGTGACATTGAAATCCATACTCTTGCTTGCACACTTTAAGTCATTTGTATGCTAAAGGGGGTGAGGTTTCATGTCAGGTTGATGTAAATGGGCCAAATACAGCACCAGTTTATCAGTTTCTGAAGTCAAGTGCAGGAGGATTTATGGGTGACCTGATCAAATGGAACTTTGAGAAGTTTTTAGTAGACAAGAATGGTAAGGTTGTGGAGAGATATCCACCGACAACGTCCCCGTTTCAAATCGAGGTATGTTGGAGAAACCTATGCTCAAGATTTTGAAACTTTTATCAGCTGTTGTAACATTAGATATTTGCTAAAATCTATTGGGTGGACTAATTTGGTGTTAAGTAAAATAGAATTTAAGGGTGTTAAGAAGGGCCCTCCCCTGACCATCTGCCAAGACACTTTTACAATTCTAGTAGATATTGGGGTCAGTAATAAAAAATCCTAAAGAATTTCGGTGCACTCACTTCTCTTATTCTCTTCTCCTTTGCAGAAAGACATTCAAAAGCTACTGGCAGCATAATTCTCCAAGTACTGCAGACATGGCATGCAACAAAATACTTACTGTGATGTGATAAATAAACAAAGCTTTGTACGGTCAATCAAATGAGACAACCATTACACTTAAAAGGGCAATCATTTACTGAGTTTGGGATCCCATTTACCAATTTGCTGTCCACCATCCACAGTAATAGTTTTATGATTACATGCTACATGTAGATACTTTGTTTTTCCATTATATTATAAATATTTTGTTAGTTCTCATTTCACAATTCTTATTTCTTAAGCATTGGGCTAAGAGAAAAGAGATCTTGACACCACAATAAGATATCAATTGGATCTCAATGCAATAAACAACACTCTTGTCACTTCATCCCAAGTGCTAACCAAAAGAAAATGAAACACAGCATTGGGCTAAGAGAAAAGAGATCTTGACACCACAATAGGATATCAATTGGATCTCAATGCAATAAACAACACTCTTGTCACTTCATCCCAAGTGCTAACCAAAAGAAAATGAAACACCTGAAATGTTTTGGTGCTAAGATCACGTGAGAACGTTGGCTCGGCAACGGGCAAGAAACGAGCATATAGGAATTGTACACGAGATTAGTATAAGGGTAGAATATATTAGATTAATCCTTGTTCCTGTTGGTTAACCAGATTTTGAAGCTCACTACAGGCTGCTAGCTTGAAGCATAAAAAATGGAAATGATTATTGTATGGATGAAAGCATAAGTACTGCAAAGATTTTAATAAACCACTTTGGTATTTGATCAGCAGAAAATAAATACCAAAGAACGCAAAGATTGATTTTAAGGGTTTTGCTTGAGCTCATATTAGCAAAAATTGTCTTTTGGAGTGTTCAATTAGCATGCTCATGTCAGCATGAACACTAAGAGATTCCTAGATTTCAAATGTGTTACAGAGTTCCATCACAAATGACCTAACACTAAACAAACAAACTTTACATGGTCTCAAAGGATCAAACACTTATATGATAGGGGCAACCTCAAATCATCACTGGTTGATAGTCATCACGGTCCATGATCACAAATGAAGCATTAAGTACTGTGCTGCAAGCTAAGAATTGGCTCACCAGCTCACACTGCTATCTCCATCACGGGAAGGATAAACATCCTCTGGTCGTACTATGCTGACATCCTCAAACTCATTGTCATCTGAACATAGAGAGTGAGAGAGGGATATAAGGATTGAGACAAAATATATTCACGGATCTGATTTCTCATTTTTTGTCTTGCTGTTTCTCTCCTTCATTTGGCACTTTTGAACATTGAAATTTATGGCAGGCATGGAAAAGCAATTATCACAACCATCATGAAGTAAATGATCTATGAAAGCAATGGTTCTGGACTGCAGTTAAAGAAGGCATATAGCTTTAGTCTATAACCTCTGTTGAAATTGGAATGACAGAAATTAGAACTACCATACAGGCTGCTAAAATTTATAAGTCAATCTAATAGTTGCTCTTTCAGAGTATGACAAAAATTCCAACTCATGAACCACAAAAGCCAACCAACTGAAAAATAATTTGGAAGTAATTGTAAAATCAGATAGACCAAAGTATGGTGCTAAGTGATTGCTGATAACTATAAAGCTTTTATGTGCATGAAAATTCACTCATGTTGGAGGGTGAGAGTATCTAAATCATAGTAAATAGTTGAAGACCAGAGATGCATTTGGACTTTTGTAAGATAAGTGAACACCATGAAGATTAAAGAGAAAACATCAATACGACCAGTCATGCTGTAAGCAACTGAATCAAGGGCATGTAAAAAGCAACCAAACATAGCATAAATGTGGCTTAGATTAAAATGATTAGGTGGAAGTGCTGCAAAATAACATGGAATTGTATCAGAAATAAAAGCATTTTACTCTAGGTGCAGGACCAATCAATGACAATGAAAGCAAATCACAAGACATTCTTAAGCGATGCAGGACAAAGATCAAGGATCACACCATTCAGATTGAAACTTGAATTTGTTAAAAAGAAAGATCTTGACTTAAGTTGGAATGGTAAAGCATGACATGAATACCCTCAATCTAACAGGAATTATAGCCCTAGAAAGAATAGAATGGCAGACAAAATTAGAGCAACTCATTCAAAAATATTTAGGATAAATCATTAGGATGCAGATATAAATGCAGATAACAAAATCAAAGCATGAATCAGAGTAAATTTAAGATAAGAATTGAAACCTTTTCTCAAGGTCAATGCCACAACAACGTCATTTTCAACCTGGAAGAAAATCAACAACATTATTAATCATACGCAACTTGTTAAAGAAACTAATAAGCATTTATGAATTATAGTCACTAGATCTAATTCAGAGTTCTTCAATTTGAAAATTAAAAAGTTATAACATAAGCCAAAAAAAAACAAGAAAACCTTATCTGACCAATATTTTAAGGTCTCCATGTTTACAGAATCCTGAAATCTCAAGACTGAAAAGATTGACAAGTTCACTGATGTCGGTACCTTCTGATCTGCTACTGTCTTAGAGTCCTCCAGTACTTCACCAGTTGCTGCCAGGATTAAACGTTGATTATTGACTGGCTGATCAATTAGTGAATGCAACTTCTGCTTGATGTCCAAAATTGTTTCAGTTGGGTCACACTGCACGAAGTATGTTGTTTTCTTGCGTTTAACACGGATGTACATAGCCTGCAGCATAAATACAAATAAACCATAGCATTAAAAGATGAATAAAAAGGTTAGAAGCAAAATTTTCATGCAAGCTATGCAGTGTTTCATTAATAATGCCAAACTCTGTTTTTTCTATTTTCCTTTCTCCATCTAATCAATATTATGGCACTTCAAATAAGTCATACTTCAAATTCGGGAGTTATCACTAACAAATTCTGGATCATTGAGCTTTGTAGAGGAATTTTCCCATTCATTAGATCCTCTTTTAGAAGCCCTTGGAAATTTGTAATATATTTACTTTCCGAAATATTCCCCCACTTCCAACCAACGGTTGGGGATGGAGGCACATTCAAATTTTGGGAATATCGTTGGGTTAGTGACATCCCATTAGCCGATCTCTTCCCAAGACTTTACGATGCATCGCCTTATCTTAACCATCCCATTGCCCACTTTATTGATGACCAAACCCATTTGGAACCTGTTAGAATAATAAAAGACACGAAGATATAACGTGGTTCGGTTTTATGACCTAAATCCACGGGAGAAAAGAAAGGATCTTTATTCTTGTGTAATGTCTTAATGGAGGGACTCCATATATATAGACATACAGGGCTATGTACTTATGGGTACATTTACATTTTTAGTAACTGCTATATTCCTTAAAGGAAATAAATCCTTAAGGAAATAATTCTTTACAGGAAACAAATCTATCAACAATAGGAAACAAATCTCAACACTCCCCCTCAAGCTGGTGAATAAAGGTTTACCATTCCCAGCTTGGACACATTTGCTTGAAATGCAGTATGATTTAACCCTTTAGTGAGCATATCGGCGAGTTGATTATTGGTAGACATATATGGGGTACAGATCAACCCACTATCAAGCTTCTCTTTAATAAAGTGTCTATCAATCTCTATATGCTTGGTTCGATCATGTTGAACTGGGTTATGGGCAATGCTAATTGCAGATTTATTGTCACAATAGAGTCTCATAGGGCCATCCCAGTGTATTTTCAAATCTGTTAAAATTATCTGCAACCATAATAACTCACAAACCCCTTGTGTCATTGCTCGGAATTCTGCTTCAGCACTAGATCTGGCCACTACATTCTGTTTTTTACTTCGCCATGTCACCAAATTCCCACCAAGAAACGTACAATATCCAGTAGTTGATCTTCTGTCAACTACTGAACCAGCATAGTCTGAATCAATATATGCTTCAAGAACCATTCCTGTGTGTCGTTTAAATAAGATACCCTGTCCTGGAGTCCCTTTAAGATACTGTAGAACGCGATTAGCCGCTTGCAAATGAATATCTTTAGGATTGTGCATGAACTGACTTATTACACTCACTGCATATGCAATATCAGGTCTTGTGTGAGAGAGATAGATGAGTCTTCCTACTAGTCTTTGATACGTCTCTTTATTAACAGTCGGCGCTTCTTCAGCTTCTCCAAGCTTGTGATTAAGATCAATAGGAGTATTCATTGGTTTGCATGCTAGTTTCCCTGTTTCTTTAAGAAGGTTTGTAATGTACTTCTGTTGAGAGATAAAGATTCCATGTTTAGAGTGTGCCACTTCAATCCCTAGGAAGTATTTCAATCTCCCTAATTCCTTGATCTCAAATTCTTCGGTCAAACACCGCTTCAAGTTTTGTTTCTCGTTCTCATTGTTTCCTGTCATGATGATGTCATCAACATACACTAATAGAGCTGTAACTCCCCCTGAAGTCGAGTGCTTAATAAACAAAGTGTGATCTCCTTGGCTTTGTTTATATCCCATACTTGTCATTACTTTGGCAAATCGACCAAACCATGCCCTCGGAGATTGCTTAAGTCCATACAGGGTCTTTTTTAATTTGCACACTTTATCTGTGGTGCCAAATCCTGGAGGTACTTCCATATAGATTTCTTCCTCTAAATCCCCATGTAAAAATGCGTTTTTTACATCAAATTGTTGCAGATCCCAGTCATAATTAGCTGCCAATGACAAAAGAAGTCTCACAGTATTCATTTTTGCAACTGGAGCAAATGTCTCTTGATAGTCCACACCATATGCCTGAGTATATCCTTTGGTTACCAATCTTGCCTTGTAGCGCTCTAGTGACCCATCTGCTTTGTATTTTACTGTATAAACCCATTTGCATCCAACAGGTTTCTTTCCTGGAGGCAAGTCTACCAACTCCCATGTTGTATTTTTCTCCAGGGCTTCCATTTCCACATTCATAGCTTGTTTCCAATTTGTATTAGATAAAGCCTCGGATAATGACGTAGGAGTCTGGATATTATTTAGGCTGGTAAGGAAACTCTTATGGGTTTGTGAGAACTTCTCAAAGGATACAACATGAGATAATGGATACAAGGGATGTTTAGTGCATTCCCTTGTTCCCTTTCTAATGGCAATGGGAAGGTATTGTCAGGTTCAGAGGCTAAAAGATCATTGTTAGTTTCAGGAACTAATGAAATTTGTAGGAAGGGTTCAGGGTTTGTTACCTCATTCTCAGGGATTGGTTTAGATTCTTGAGCTTGCATTGGTTCAGGAGCTGCGGCTTTATTCCTTGAGTACACTTGTCCAGTCATCCGATCCTTAGGTTCGTCATTGGGTACAGGGGTTGTGGGAGATTCAGGTTTGGTTTGTTGGAGAGTAAAGGGGTCAAAAAGGTCAAAAGGGTTATCAAGGGAGTTCCGATCCTTATCTTCCATGATGACATTCTCCCCCGGAAGAGAAGGAGCAGTAAAATAGGGCTCAGGTTCATAGAAAGTGACATCGGCTGAGACAAAGAATTTCTTTGATGGCGGATGATAACATTTATATCCCTTTTGAGTGGAAGAGTATCCGACAAAAACACACTTAAGAGCTCTAGGGTCCAACTTTCCCCTGTTGGGTTGGTGAACATGGACAAATGAAACACACCCGAATATTTTAGGTTTAAGATTATTGGAGATTTTAAGCTTAGGATAAAATTGACGTAGCTTTTCCATAGGACTTTTGAAATCAAGGGTCCGCGATGGTAGACGGTTAATAAGATGTGTTGCAGTAAGGACAGCTTCCCCCCAATAGGACTTAGGCATATTATGCTGAAATAAAAAGGCTCGGGTTGTATCAAGTAGGTGACCGTTTTTTCTTTCAGCAACTCCATTTTGTTGTGGAGTGTGAACACAGGATGATTCATGAATGATCCCCTCAGTTTGGAAGTAATTGGTCAATGTTTGATTAAAATAGTCTCGAGCATTGTCAGATCGAAATCTCTTGATTTTAGCACCAAACTGGGTGTGTATCATGTTATGGAAGGTAGGGAGAATAAAGCTCACATCGGATTTTTGTTTTAATAAGAATATCCACGAGACTCTAGTACAATCATCAATGAATGACACAAACCATCGCGCTCCAGAAACATTAGGGATTGGAGAAGGACCCCAAATATCACTATGAATGAGATCAAAAGGATCTGAACTTCTGTCATTGCTAAGTGGAAAAGATATACGTTTGTGTTTCGCAAGTTCACACACTTCACAATGAAAATCTTCAACATTCAGAGATTTAAACAAAAAAGGAAACATGATTTTAAGAGATCGAAAAGAAGGATGGCCAAGGCGGCGATGATGGAGCCATAGCTTTTCTTTATTGGAAAGTTTGTGCTCAGAGAGAAATGAAGTGGTACTCTTGATAGGATGTACTGGTGTCTCAAGGTAATACAATCCGTCCTGTTCCTTAGCATGTCCAATCATCGTCCCCAAGTCCTGGTCCTGAAATGCACAGTAAGTAGGGAAGAAGGTCACATTACAACTCAGATCATGGGTCAATTTTTTAATAGAGATAAGATTGGTAGATAGTTTAGGAACATGAAGAACATTTCTGAGTGTAAGGGTGGGGCTGATGTGAACATCACCTATACCAGCAACTGTGGTTAATGATCCATCAGCTGTGGCTATTTTCTGACTACTAGGACATGGGTTGTAGGTATGAAATATATTGGGAGAATTGGTCATGTGATCAGTAGCACCAGAATCTATAACCCAAGAGTTAGCAAAAGATTTATCCGAGACGTTAAATCCAATAGAAATAGGAAAATTACCTGAATGGGCCAATGAACAGGTACCTGAGGGTTTGTCAAGAGTGCCAAGCAAAGATTTTAATCTTTCAATATCGTCTTGGCTGAATCCGTCTGTCACCGGGGAGGCTGCAATTGTTGGTTCAGTAGACAGATGTGCGTGACCACTGGTTTTCTGCTGTCCTCCGTTGTAACCCCAGTCTTTACTGGAAGTTGAAGGCTTGCCATGAAGTTTCCAACACTTCTCTCTTGTATGTCTAGTCTTCTGACAATAAGTACACCTTAGATTGTCCCTATTGTCTCGATTTGGGACCTTTGATGATTCAGCGCGCGAAGTGTGTGTCCTCTGATCATTTCCCCGATTGGCGATCATAGCTGAGCCTTCCAACTTCTGAGGTGTGAGCATAACATTTCTTCTGCTTTCTTCAGTCCGGATAGCAGAGATAGTCTCATTCAGAGTTAGTAACTCTTTGCTGAGAGTTTGAACTCTCACTTGATCAAACTCTGCATTGAGTCCAGCCAAGAAGTCATAGACTCGATCCTTCTCAATATAGTTTTTTAAAATTACAGCATCTGCAGGGCATTTAGTCTCAATACACCTATAATGGTCAAGTTCTTGCCAGAGATTTTTCAAGACATTGGCATATTCGGTGACCGTCATGTTGCCTTGTTTTGTTGTTCCAACTTTCACTTTGATTTCATACACTTGGGCTGCATCATGGGCCTTAGAGTATGTCTGATGAACGGCATCCCAAATGTCTTTGGCAGTAGTTAGAAACATGCATGTATCGCTAATATTTGGCGCCATTGAATTCCATAGCCATGCCATTATAGAAGCATCTTCGTTATCCCACGCTCCGAACTTAGGGTCTCCGGGTGTAGGTCCAGTGCCCAGAAGATGACTTAGTTTTCCTCTGCCCTTCAGAAAAGTACGTACCAGCTGAGACCACTTCAAATAATTTTTTCCATCAAGTCTGTAGGCGGCTTGAATGTTCGGTAGTTCTCCTTTCTCTATTTTATCAACTGTTTCTTCTATCTGCACTGTTTCGGAAGTAACCGACATTTTTTTTTTTTTTATATGTCGTTCTTCAAAGATGTGAAGAAGAAGAAACAGTTACAGACGAAGATAGACCTAAAAGTGAACAGTGAACAATGATCGAAACAGTGAATAGTGAACAGTGATCGAAACCAGTGAACAGTGATCGAACCAGTGAACAGTGATCAAAACCAGTGAACAGTGGTCGAGATGATGAACAGTGACAGAAATGTTGCAGGCAATGCGTTTGCAGTTGTGAACAGTGATCGCGTTGTGCGATGAAGAAGAAGGAAGAAGAGATGCAAAATTAGTTGGAGACGATCGCGATTTGCAGAATCAGTTGCAGACGATCGCGATTTGCAGAATCAGTCGCGATTTGCAATCCCCATAAGAAAGACGATGACGATGACTGTGGGGGAAGAAGATGACGACTGAGATTAATGACTGTGGAGCAGGAGGAAGAAGAGTTGCAGAGTAGAAGACGACGACGATCAGGCACAGTCGCACGGACAGACGAGGAAGACGATGAGTCGCACGAACCAGACGATGAAGATGATGAATAGTAACAGTTGCAGATGGAAGATGATGAATCGCACGAACCAGTTGCAGGCGATGAAACGATGGCGATGGAAATGGAAGATGATGAACAGTGAGACGAAAACAGTTGCAGATCGAAAAAAGGCGACGATGAACAGCGAGACGATGAACAGAAACAGTTGCAGATCGAAGAAGGAAGACGATGAACAGTGACGATGAACAGTGCCTATGAACAGTGTCTCAGAAACGTAGAAGCGGTAGCGGAAATGCAACGAGCAACAGCAACGGTGATGTAGATGGACGATTCCGGCAGCGACGGCGATGAAGGCCGATAATGATGATTCCGGCGATGAAGGCCGAAACAGATTTTCCAGTAATAAAAACTAGGGCTCTGATACCATGTTAGAATAATAAAAGACACGAAGATATAACGTGGTTCGGTTTTATGACCTACATCCACGGGAGAAAAGAAAGGATCTTTATTCTTGTGTAATGTCTTAATGGAGGGACTCCATATATATAGACATACAGGGCTATGTACTTATGGCTACATTTACATTTTTAGTAACTGCTATATTCCTTAAAGGAAATAAATCCTTAAGAAAATAATTCTTTACAGGAAACAAATCTATCAACAATAGGAAACAAATCTCAACAGAACCTATCCATTGGCACCTTTTTCTTCCTAACCTCCCCACGGTGGGTCAACAAAATGAATTACCTTCCCTTTTAAGTCTCCTAGAACCAGTCCGGTTGTTTTCTGGTCCTGATCGTTTTACTTGGGTTCTTCATCATTCGGGCTAGTTCACTTGCAAATCCTTTTTTTAGTTCCTTATTGATGACCCTTCCTTTCCCTCTTTCCCCTTGGCTCAGAAGTTGTGGGAAGCTCATGTCCCATCCAAGGTAAAAATGTTTGGGTGGATCTTGATCCATAATAAGCTTAGCATGGGTGATCTTCAAAGACGACTTCCATTTATTTCTTTGCTTCCTCATTGGTGTACTTTGTGTTTCAAAAGTGCAGATTGTGCCGATCATCTCTTCTTCAGATGCGCATTTTCGATGAGGCTTTGGAGTGAGTGGTAGACAAAAATTGGTGAAAGATTCTCCTTTCCTGCTTCATGTGAAGAGTGTTTGACGATGGATCACTGTCGAGGTATTAGGGGCAACCAAGTTAAAATCATGAGGTCGGCGAATCTTTGGATGCTTTGGATGATATGGATGGAACGCAATCACCGAATCTTTGATGGAGTTTCTAGGAACGAGGCAGATTTGTGGAATGGTGTCATTAATTTGGCCAGCTCTTGGTTGGTGGCATTTAAAATCAATGGGAATTTTTCCATTAATGAATGGGTTAGAAATTGGGGGCAATGCTTGATGTGTGCTTGAATGTATAGGGGGGTGCTGTTTTCGGCTCTTGTCTTATTGTTGTTTGCCGTTTTGTGCGTACTGTTGGTACTTAGTTTATTTTGTACTCTGTTTTTGTTGATTTATTAATGCATCTGTTTGTTTACTCTCAAAAAAAAAAGTCATACTTCAATATCACTTCCAAGATGCAAGATGAAAATAAGAGAGAGGAACTACTACTCCATAGTGATGCAACTGTGACCTCACAAATATCCTTGATTTGTCTAGCAGTTGTCTAAGTACTTCAAGGCATGGTTCAAGAATTTCTCGAAATTTGGCGAACTTCCACGAATTATTTCCCTTTTTTTTACCATCGAAGTGTGAAGTAGAAGTAAAATAAAAAATGCAAAAATTCGCCGAAATAATTCGATAAAATTCCACAAAATTCAATAAACTTCGATAAAATTTCTATTTTCAATTCAAAAATGCAAAAAAATTGATAAAACTCGACAAAATTCAACAGAAAAGTAAAAAAATGTTATTTCATCAATAGAAAACAAAAAAATACAAATAATTATGTATTATTTTTAACTTCATCAACCAATATAGCAATATAAATTTTAAAATATAATTTAACAAGCTAACAAATTATGTAGTTTATGGGATATGCTTTACCAAAAAGAGAAGAAAAGAAGCAAATAAATAAATAAGGTTGAAATAAGAAAAAAACTTAAAAATAAATTAAGAGAGGTCCCAAAGCCATCTTCTTTTAGTTAATTCTTATAAAACAAGATTAAAAAATAATACATTTAAATAATAAACTAATAAATTAAGCATGACGGAATTCAAACTAGCAAAGTATATGGTCGAGAAGCAAGCCACCACAAAATTAAATATCAAAACAAAGAAAAAGAATTAAGACCAAAAGTCGCCATTTCAAATTCATCAACCCACTTAACAAGATTAATTTTGTTAGGTCACTTATCGGTATTTTTATGTATTAAAAGTGTTTATTTATATTAATTTTTAGCTTATACTACAATAAATTTAGAAATTTAAGCATATATGCAAAAATTTTCTAAACTTCTCTAATTTAGCGAATTTAACTTCTCCGAATTAATTTCGATTTTCAAGTGACCGAAGTCAAGTCGAAATCGAATTTTCGATCCTTGCTTCAAGGCAATAAACCATAGAAGTATAATATCTAAGTTTTTCCAAATGAAACAAAACGTACTAGATCTTACAGAAAATCCAGGTTCAATGAATCTCAGTATGGTCCTCATGCCTCGAGGAGAACAATGCTTTCTCCAAGCTGCAAATCTACCAACTAAACATACCGTTTTTCAGATTTTGGTAGTTCTTTAAAGCATAATCTATGAAGAAAAGGGTCCAAATATCGTCAACACACATCATGGGTCACATGATGGGCGAAGTTAGCCAACTAAAGGGAATTGTTACAAGCAATCATTGCTCTGGCTCATTTCCTCAATGAATGGAAATTTTGCAAAGCCACTTCCTTTGATGAACAACTACAGGTTACACATTTATAAAAGGTTCCCTAGCCTAGTCAACAACTGTCTGTCCATTACCATCTAAATGATGGAAAGTGCAATTTGCTTGGGCATCAATGAACGAACGTAAGCAATTGTTTATGAAATTGCAGATGACAGTGCCATACACCTTTTCAAACATGACCAAGTTTTCCTAGATCAAAAGTCCATGAGTTTCCTTCCTCCTGTGTGTATACTACAAATCTTCAAGAATTCAGTAAGGATAACATTTGACAAATACTAAAGAGGATCAGTTCGCAAACGCATAGACTACATTATAAACAAAAAAACTAAACGAGGCCATCGTGAGTTCTGAAATATTCAAAATGCTGAACCAAAATTCACAGAGGGCAAGTTATCGAAGCGTGTGATCCTCAAACTCAGACACGCATTCGTTCAGGAAAAAAGGTAGCTTCAAATACACGAAGAAGACAAAATTGAAAGCTTTCACGTACCATTTTGATGCTTTTACAGCACAGGCAAGTGACGATATGTGATGAAACCCCGTTTCACACCACTGCAAGAAAGAACTAAAAAATGATATACGATTTCTCCGATTAGTAACATAGAATTCGGTAGAAACGCCACAAAGTGATTCAAGATGAACAAAATACGAAATGTTCAACAAATCAAACAACGAACTGAATCAGAAATTCGAATGATTCATCGCAAAATTGAGATCGAAAACAAGAACAGAGAGAAATTAGTAAACGGGTGACGAGATTTTGGTACTATCAGATGTGGAATTAGGGTTCTAACCTGAAATTCTCGATTGCGTTTCTTCTTCGGCTGAGATTTCTGCCGTGTTCGTAGCCAAGTAGACGCGTACCTCTGAACTTCGAAGATTCTCGTTGACGTCACTGTGGAGCTGTTAGTTTCCGTCAGTAAATAACGGAAGACTCCAGTCAAGCGAAATGGGGTGATTTTGGAATTAGACTTAAAAGTCTTAGGGAGTGTCTCTTTGATTACTTTGTCTTTTATGGTGTAAATACGATAAAAGGACTCAATTGTCTTGAGTAGTTTGATCATGGGGTCTGTATGTGTATTCCACGCAAACCTCATTGTCCTCCATTCGAGGAACAAATACCCTTATCAACATTCAATAAAATTAATAAGGACACAATAATTTTTCATCTCAAATGAGGCCAAGCTGAGGAGACTTGAACTTTCTCATCTCATAAGAGGGATAAATGCCTAAGCTCTCAATCATTGGTTAGCCGGTGTAAAATTTATCGATGGATAAAAATGTTCTTCAATCTAAAAATAAATTGTTTATAAAAGCTATGTTTCCAAAAAAATAAAAACATTAAGGATCTAAAAGCAAAATGGGGGAAATATTTAAAATAATAAAATTTTTAAAGAGTAGAACAAAATGTATTATATTACATCTATTAAGTTGGGTTACTTCAATCAAACAATAGACGAGCTGTGAACAAACTTTCAAGGTTAAAGTACAAGGATTAGATCGGTAACAAAACATAGAGAAACCATCGAGTTGTTGGTTTAATGAAAATGAATTCAGTCTTGTGATCGTCTTTATATAAAAATTTTAGTATTTAATTCTTAGAAGCACCATTTTTAGAAGAGCTCTATTATTTCACTATCTCACATTGAATGAAGACGAGTTTCATATTCAAAGGTTGCAGAATGCCTCCTGAGAAACGAAAATAAAATAAAATAATAGGGAAACTAAACCATGATAAGGTCTAGGAGTTCTCGAGTAACGGTCAATCGGGCCAACCATAGACCCGTTCCAGTGAGCCGTTAATGCTCTCGGAGCAGTTGTTGGCACTACTACGAAACTTCGACCTTCAAAAATCAAAATTAATTCGGAGAAATTTAATTCGACATAGAAACTTTTTGTAAAAATTTGCTAAATTAGAGAAGTTTAGAGAATTTTTGCATATATGCTTAAATATCTAAATTTATTGTAGTATAAGCTAAAAACTAATATAAATAGACATTTTTAATACATAAAAATATTAATAAGCGACCTAACAAAATCAATCTTGTTAAGTGCGGTGATGAATTTAAATAACGGCTTTTGGTCTTAATTTGTTTTTTTTATTTTAATATTTAATTTTGTGGTGGTTTGCTTCTCAACCATATACTTTACTAGTTTAAATTCTATCATGCTTAATTTATTAGTTTATTATTTGAATGTGTTGTTTATTAATCTTGTTTCATAAGAGTTAACTAAAAAAAATGACTTTAGGAAATCTTTTAATTTATTTTTAAGTTTTTATCTTATTTCGACTGTAACTATTTATTTATTTTGCTTCTTTTTTTTTTTTTTTGGTAAAACATATTCCATAAATTACATAATTTGTTAACTTGTTAAATTATTTTTTAAAATTTATATTACTATGTTGATTAATGAAGTTGAAAATAATACATAATTATTAGTATTTTTTTGTTTTTTATTGATGAAGTAACATCTTTTTTACTTTTTTGTCTAATTTCATCGAATTTTGTCGAATTTTATCGAATTTTTGCTCAAATTCTTATATTTTTTTATTAAAAACAAAATTTTTATCGAAGTTTGTCGAAGTTGTCAAAGTTTATCGAATTATTTAACGAATTTTTACATTTTTTATTTTACGTCACATTAAAAATTCGCCTAGAAATTAGGCTAATTTTTAGTCCTTCTCCTATGGCAGAAGCCATTATTAAGATCAGAGATAGCATCAGCAACAATCGCTGGCACTAAAGGCATTGTCGAAAAAATTAGGTTTTCAGCTAGAAAAAAAACCAGAGTATCTATTATTTCAGACTGGTAATCGATCGATCGATCTTACGCTGCTGTATCAATGGGGAACACTTCTTCGATGCTCACTCAATACGACATCGAAGAAGTCCATGAGCACTGCAATCACGCCTGTGAGTTTCATTTTTATCTCCTTCGTGTTAAATTTCTTACGCTTCCATCAGATTCAGAGAGTTTCATCGTCCGTGCAGTTTCGCAGCAAGAGATCGTGTCGCTGTACCAGAGGTTCTGTCAATTGGATCGAGACGGCGGCGGGTTCATCTCTGCGGACGAGTTCCTATCTGTTCCGGAATTCGCAGTCAATCCTCTTTCTCAGGTTTTTTTTTTTTTTTTTTCAGTTTTATTTGTTAAAAGAAATGTAACTTGAGTTTTAGATGTTTGATATGTGTTACAGAGATTATTGAGGATGCTTGACGGATTGAATTTTAAGGAATTTGTGGCTTTCTTGTCTGCATTTAGTTCTCGTGCTACTTTGCAGGAAAAAATTGAATGTGAGTGTCTCTGGAGAATCTGTAGTTGCATAGATTGATTCAATTATGAAGTTATTTCCAATTTTGAGCTATTTTTTCATGTGTGTTTTTGGTACATTGTTGCTGAAATAAGTCGTCAGTTTATGAACAGGTTACATGGAATTGTATGCAATAGTCTCATCCAGTCGATAATTGAAGTTGGACAATTTCTGTTTTCTGATTGGTCCAATGTATTTGCTTATGTGTCCTACATGTTTTCCATAGTTATCTTCAAGGTCTATGATTTGGATTGCAATGGGAAGGTTGGCTCCAATGATATATTGGATGTGTTGGGGGACTTGACTGGAGCTTATATCTCTGAACAGCAGAGGCAGGTGAGCTTATTGCTATTTTTATTTATTCTTTCTTACCATTGGATTAATTTCAATAGGCAAACATTTTGTTTGAGACTCACATGGAACTAATACCACTGTTAATTTATATGAATTTATGAATCCTTAGCTTATGCTTACCTCGTGGAAACAATTTTTTCAAATGAAATACTTGCTATTGAATTGTGGAACTTGACCATTGGGTGGTCAGTTGGAGTTCAAATATATCAATGGAGTTTGTGGCGTTAAGGCTTAAATAATGTTAAAAAAGAGAGAGAGGGCATACCTATTGCACAAGACTCCCACCATTATAGAGTTTGGGAAAGAGACAATGTATCACAATCTTTGAATCTTATCACTTCAAGGGATTCGTGGACAAGAACTTTCATTCCATGCTTCCATAAATTGTGGTAGCTCAACTCTTGTTTTGTATCTGAATGGGAATGAATAACACTGTGCCTGCACAATTGAGAAAAATAGGAGGCCAATCTAAGGACATCTGGATCACCTTTTGCAAGATAGTGAAAGTTCTCCCAAGATGGTGAAACTCAAGGTAACTTCCAAAAACTGCTCGTCTGGGCTATAAAAGTGTAATTGTAGTAAGGCCAAGAGGTAAATTGATTGGTATTTTCCACTATAACTACTGAATCTGATTGAATGCTGTTTCTTTCTTTTATGATATGCACCATTGGGTGCACACTTCAACTTATGGTGTGATGCAACTACATCCTTCAGTTCATATGCTTTTGTTATATGCTATCTACACAAAAAATTTCCTTGTTTTTCTAGATGGTTCATAAATGCACGTTGATTGATTTTTTTTTCTGTTATTACAACATTGATTGATTTTTCACTATTCACTTTGATGAAGATACTATTAAGCAATATTTCATACTAGGTTTGACATATCTAAGAAGTTGGTCTTTTTTGGTTCAGCAAGGCCAGGGTATTAGCACTTCTAATGAGTCTAGTTTTTCTCTTTGGACAGCAAGTTTTGACCCATGTTCTTGAGGAAGCAGGCTACACAAAGGATTCTTTGTTACTATTGTCCGACTTTATAAAGGTATAGAAGCAATATGTTTGATTTATTTAAACAATTATAATTGCCTTATTTTAGCAAATGGATGAATTGAAGATGTTCTTTTTATTATGTTTAGACACTTACATGACATGCTTACTTGCTTTCTTCTGTCATATGAACATTTCTTTGAGTAATTTTACTTTTGTGGCAAACTATCATATGAAGGACTAATTTTTCACTTAAAGGTAGAGAATAGCACAGTTGATAAAGTAATAATTTAGGCACAGGGTATTGATTTGTTTTGGGGAGATTTGCTATGTCAAAAAGGTAAGTTCTTTTTAGTGATCTATCAACTATAGCTTTTAGGTCTGATGATCATTTAACAGTTAGTTTGGCCTACTAGGTATTCTTAGCAGTATCATCTAAGGATGGCAAGAATTGGGTGCAGGAAATACTCTAAAATCACATTCATTTGTCACACCTGAGAATAACCTGAACCTAGATGTTGGATGCTTCACTGGGTGTATTTGATTCTTTGAACTAGTGTTTTCAATTTGGATACTTAAGATATGTACAAACCTAGATTACAGACAATTTTTCTTGTCCATATACTTAGTCAAACACAAGTTGGCCTTCAATCAGAACATGCCACCTCCAATATTAACTATAGCTTGAGGCACTGCTTTCACTTAACTGCTTCTTCATGTTCTTAATTCCTCTGCTCCACCAGTTTCTATACTTTTATGTACAGATTCCCTGCCTGTAATTTTGTATTTTATTCATTTGGAAGTGTATTTTTTAGCTAATTGTGGGTCATAGAGTGTGAGTTCCTTAGTATAACATTGAGGGACTGTTTCATGCGCTGTCCAAGGGGACATCTTTCAGAATGTGCCCTTAATACCCATTAATTTTTAATTAAAATGGCTCTAATTTTGATCATTCTAATGAAAGTTAATTGTGTATCCTGTCATTAGCAGATTATTGGAAAATCTGGATTGAAAATGGAGGTTGAAGTTCCTGTGGACTAGTGAGTTGACAAGTTCATGCCATTGCTATACTGTCAAGAATGTCTGTGCTCATTTATATATGTTGTCTGGCTTAGATTTTCTTTCTGTTCCTGATGGAAGTGCAGCCTATGTTTGTACCATGAACTCTTTTGCCTTAACCCAGCTGCTCAATTGACACTCATTACTGTCCTAGCCTTCTAAATGTTGAAGGTAAGTGTAATGGCAACTCCCAAACTGTTCAGTGACTTCAGTCAAATAAGTTTCATGACGTCCCATTTGTTAATATTCAAATGGAAGTTCATGCCACTGGGAGACTCAAATCTATGGGACATTCCAGGTCATAATTGGAGTTGCTGCGCTTAACCCAGAATTTTTATTTAATTATGTAAAAAAAAAAAAGAATTTGTGATCCTGACTTCCTGACTATTGAATTTATGTGTCTTCCTAGGAAATTGGATGGTATTTTCTGATTGCTTGATGAGCAAAACAGATATATGATTTTGGTTGTCTGATGAGGTTATTCTCTTAACCAAGATATCTAATTTACTGCTACATAATAGTGATGCCAATACCTGACTCCTCAGATGCATGCGTTCTTTTAAATCAATATGCTTTATCGTATAAGCCCCACACCACAATAAAAAGCAACGGGGTGGGGGAGAGCTAATGGACGTACGATTTATACACGTCTGGGAACAATATCAATGTATTTTTATTCATCCTAGTTTACTGGGCTTTTATATGTGCTATGCATTGTTTGTCCTAATCGTGCATATTACCAAGTCTGTGATTCAATAAAGTTATATATCTAATATGAATGTTTAATACATTAGATTTGTAGCAAACTAGTAGAGGGACGTCAATCTCCTTAGTTCTAAGTAAATAAGGTTTTCTTTTGTCAATATCATTAACTTTCGCTTTGGTTTAAATAAGGTTTTCTTTTATTTTCTTAGTAAATAAGGTTTTCTTTTTCTTTTGTCAAGCTTGGGTGCTTTAGCTAACTCATGAAACAGGAAGGTGGTACAATAATGAAGAGCAAATAGTTACAAAAGGGCATCAAAATTTCTAAAGCAGGTAGAAGGGTGAACAATAGGCTGTCTATATTTAACAGATCGGATTAGGATAGCTAGCCAGAGAATTGTTGCATTTCTAAATTATTAATTCAGCAAATACAATATTAAGCTACAAGATAAGGGTAGAGGGAGGATGGTTCAGCTATTAAAGTGCGTTGTTTTAATTTATTAAAGTTAAAAGTTAATATCACAGTAATTTATAATAATTAGTATAATATTTTTAATATACAATTTAAAAGTATGAATGACTTTTTCGTTTAGCGAAAAAAATGGAAATGTTCAAAGGACTCTGCACGCGCTTAGGTCCTTCAATTCAACATCTCATGCATTAAAGATGTCATTATTAAGTGTATTGGGCAGCATCATATTGATGCAAAGGACCATGTAGCACGCCTTAGGCTCAAGTCCCTTAGCAGTATTAAAAAACAGAGCTACAAACAGAGATGGATGATGAACATTGCAGGGTAAGCTTGTTAATTATGATGATTACATGGCTTATTAGTAAACATGACATAATAAAGCATGCTAACATATTCTATGGCTACTGTGAACTCACGATATTATCCATCCGAAATTCAAAGTCAGAAATATACTTAAACAATTGCTCAAAAGATATTATTTGAAATTGTGCTCTTCTTGAGCTCAAAAGGACTAAATTCACTACTCCTAAAGAAACCTACCTTTTGAAAATGGCCGACAAGGCCGCTACATTGGAATGATAGGAGTAGCAAAACTAACAATCAAGGTCAGTAAAAGCTTGCGTGGAAAAAATGACTTTGCCATCCTCCATTGGAAACCACTGTGATTATGATGAAAACAGCTTTTCACCGCCTCTTCAAGGTTCCATCCATTCATAATGAAAATGACCCATTACCTCTTTATTTGATATTATGTCATGTCATGCTGCCACGTGGTTGAAACCCATCATCCTGACCCCAAATCTTCTGCTCCAATTGGCTCTTGGCCGGCCGACCAACCAACCCCTCGAGTGGCCGGTTGCAACATTTTTTTTCTATTTTTTTAAATTTCAATTATATTTAATACGTCCTTAAACACGCCTTAAAAAAGCCATATTTGAACCACCAATCGATTTGACACAGTAGTACCGTCCAAAAATAACCTACAACACGTTTGGATGTATATTGAACTATGTAAAAATGTGTGATTCAATATAATTTAAACGTGTTAAAGGTATTGTCGTTTATATTAATTTATACACTTTAATTACTTTAGTATTTTATTTTTATTTTTTTTGTAAGGTCTCGAATTTGATCTTTAGGATTAGATTAGGTATGTGGATGTATTTTCACATCTCGTTAAATAAAATATGAACATATTTTTTTAATAATGCTTATTTTTTATGGAATAGTCTTTATGATATGATTAAGAAAAAAAGAAAGAAAGCCACATTTGAAAATATTAACCAAGAAAAATTGGGATTTTGCCACGTTTACCTAGAGAAATCCATAATGACAGGAAGGTTATTCAACTCCCGGGAGCATGAGATACTGACTTGGGTAAAGAAAGACTGCGCGGCACGCAATCGAGTAAAAGAAGAAAAGGAAATTATAGCCGTTAAGGCGGTCGGTAACGACTTTTTAAAATTAAAAAAGAAAGAAAAAACGGATTGCGGGAAAAGCAAGAGGAGGGTCCCGCTTCTTTATTTCAAATCGGGTTTAGGGCTAAAACCTTCAATTAAGAAACCCAAAAAAAATTGATTTGACGCTTTTTTTTTTTTAATTATGTTTTGTTGATTCAGTATTTGGGAATTCACTCTCAAAGTCAAACTCTCAGGACCCAGATTTTATTTTTGAAAGAAACTTCCAATTTTTTTTTTAATCTCTATTTTGGGTTTTTTTTTTCTTTTTGGGTAATCTGGGAAGAATCATCTCTGTTTATATAATCAGGAAATGAAGATCTCTTTCGATTGCTTGCTTCTAAAGGGTTCTTTGGATTTTCTTGTAATCTCTCGTCTACGTCTTGTCAGAAAATTGTTCGGATATTATTAGGGTTCTTGGGAAGATTTAACTGTTTCTTGTTGACCCCTTTGGTTTTGTAATTCAGAGCTTGTTGTTTGGAAGAAAGATTTGATGATTTTCATGTAGCTGATTCTTCATACTATCAGGTAATTGGGAATAAAGGAGGTACTTTTTTTTTCATTAATTTTATTTTTTCGATTGTTTCAGCATAATTTTCGATATTAATCTTGGATTTTCATTCAGATTGATTGTATATATATAGGGCAATTGTCGAGTTGAGTGAAGTGGATATGCTATGGCAGATAGTAAATTGTGTTCTTCAAGTAATGCTGAGACCAAGATTCTTGCCCTAAAAGAAGCCCTCTGCACTCAACAGCAACTTCTTCAAAAACTCTATATCGAGTTAGAAGAAGAAAGGGAAGCCTCGGCAACGGCCGCCAGCGAAACCCTTTCGATGATTTTGCGGTTGCAAGGAGAGAAGGCGGCAGAGAAGATGGAAGCAATTCATTACCGGAGAATGGCCGAGGAAAAGATACAACACGCAGAGGAATCTCTGATGATTTTTAGGGAGCTCATGTGTGCAAAGGAAATGGAAATTGCTTCACTCGAGTACCAAATTCAGGCTTATAAGTGCAAACGTAGTGATGCCCAGTTCGGGGAATTGTGTGTTCAAGGAATTCTTAGGAGCAATTCTCTCCCAGCAGATCAATTTAACGAATCACTTTCAAAATTCCTTTCTGAAATAGAGGAGCATGGAATTGCAGAATTATGCCCGAAGAAAATTGAAGAAGACCCAGAACATGAATTTGATTTTGTTCAGAGTACAGATGTTCAGTCTTTTTTCGACAAATTTGCGGTGGCGGATCTTTGTTCGTACAAGGAAAAAATTAAACAGTTGGATGAGCAGTTGAAGGAGTTTTCTCATCCTTATTCAGCTAATAGAATTGGTTTGAATTGTGATTCATCAAATCAAGTAATTCAATCAGCTTACGCCATATCTTACACAGGTTTGGAGTCTGGATCCCAGCCGCTATGTTCAATGAAGTCAAAACCGAGCAAAAATTCTTCGTACGAACCAATTAGGAGAAGACTTAATTTGGATTGTGAAGTTGGGCCGTCGTGTTCAAGTTCTGCTAATGCTGAAGGTTGCTTGCATTTATTTGAAGCCGACGAGATTAATATTCCTCACATTGAGACTAAAGCAAGTGAAAATCCAAACCATGCGACTAGTCTCTATGATGTATTTGAAGTTCCAAACGAGAATGAGAATAACAAAATTCATCAATCACGAAGAAGAGAATTGATTGAAGACGAGAACAGGCTCAAAAAGCCCGAACCTGTCCCACAAGGAACTGGTGATTGTTGTTCTTCCAATGACGAATCCGAGTTGGTAAAGAAAATGCTGCAATGTGCACATCTAGATAACAAAATTTCTGCCGCAAGAGATAATGTTGATGTTGGAAATTGCATGGCTCTTGTGGATCCAAAAGTTGCTGTTGCAGCTTCTCAAGCTGAGGTTCAAAAGCTTCATAGACGTATGGAGAAGTTAGAGCACGAAAGATGGACATTGAAGCAAGAGATTTCTCATAGAAGGGATGAGGAGTTAATGTTGTTGAGAGAGATAACACAGAAGCTTAATGTGGTACAGTCGGAAATAAAGAGTTTAAAAGTTAAGAAAAACAATGAATTGGAAGAGTTTTCATTAGCTTCTGTCATGGAGGTATGCCTTTTTGTTTACTTAGTTTCCAGTGTAGCTTATGCTTTTATAGATTCTAACATGGCAACTGATCAGTTAACATCTATTGCTAGTTACATGAGAATTTCAAAACTCCGATAAAGAAGTTGCGTTTGACAGTGTAGTTATGTGACATGGATTATTGTGTAACAGGCAATGCTATTTTATTCACTTTAGCTCAGCCCTCAATTTGGTGCCATTTCCAACAACACCCACCAAGTTTATGCAACATTGATTTAGCATGTATTGTTCTCGGCAAAGCTATAGAAGATCTTTGGATTTTGAAGTGCCACGAACCAATGAAGCAATCGATGATTGAATTGTATGATTTTGAACCCGAAATGTATACTGTGTGTCTTGAATATTGTAAATAAATACTGTCACATATAAATGTGTGGTTAGTCAACCAAATTTGCAATAATGTTCACTTGGTGAAACCAGAAATTCTAACCATTTAGCTTCTCAACCCGTCATCCATGTATATATATACAAAAGACATAATGCAATGTAAATATGATTATGGTTTGCGGAATTCTTTAACCATGTGCAACAAAGGAAATATCTTCTAGTGCTCATTATTTAGATCTAAATAGCACATAATTACTAGAAATAGAAGAAGAGAGATTTTCTCAAAGAAAGAAAATCTAAAATCTTTTCATGTTTGCTGTCCTTCACTATGCCTATGTGCTTATGTATGGTTTACTACTTGTCTCCAAAAAGTTTCTGAAATATTGGATGCCTCTTGACTTCCATAAATTTTCTGAAATTTCTTATAAATGTACATATAGTAATACAGATTACTATTATCAACAAGTATAATGTATCTTCTCATGCAGAAGCTCATTTCTATCCTAATGTTCCAAGCTGTTAGTCTCTGGAATTCAGATTACAATACTATACAGTTTAGGAGCTAACAGTTACCGGATCAGCGACTTTGATTTTTCAATTTTTAGTTTCCAAAGTGCAACAGCATCCATCTATCATCATCTCATTTTTAGTTTCCCAGGAGCTATCTTGTGACTGAGTTTTAACTTCAAAACCAGGCCAGTTTCTGCAATTTCTCTATCTCAGCAAATAGATTGTGGCTTGAGTTTCCAAAATGGAAGGTGTGAACTACCCTGTAAACAGATTATTCTTCTCTCATGTGACAGTAGAAGATGTTATTCCAACAGAGGAAGCGAAAGTCACGGTAGTGTCACCAGAGAGATATCTTTTGAGTCTGTCGAGATCATCTGCAGCGTCGATCATGCTAGGCCTGGTTGAAGGAACATCTTGGGTGCAAAGAAGGCCCAATTCAATCAGTTCAATTATTGCTACTTCCCACATATTTTTAACTTCTAGGCTTTGATCTCTTGAAGCTCTCATAAGAGATGGATCAATAACGCCCTCCAGATGGCGATAGTAATGGCTTTTCACCCACTTAGGCAAGCTCATGCCTTCTTTGAACATGTTGTCTGTTGGTCCCTTTCCAGTGACAATTTCCAGTATAAGAACTCCAAAGCTGTAGACATCACCCTTCACAGATGCACTTCTTCCCAGTCCATACTCTGAATTAACATTGTATACAAAAACAAACATTTTTATACAAAACTACATATAAAAAGTTGAAATTATGAGTTCTATGAACATTCTAACTTGGAATATGATTGTGGTTTAAAGATCCTTATCACTGCTTGTTTATTTAACAGGGCCTACTAAGCGCACGAGGCTCTTGCCATTGTGAGGTCTGGGAAAGGACGATATACGTAGCTTTACTTCCCCATTGGAGAGGTTATTTTTTAGATTTGAACCAGGGACCTGTAGGTCACAATGGAGAAACCTCAACCATTGTGCTAAGGCCTGCCCTTCTACTTCATCCCTTTCCCTGATCCTGCTATGGCAAAAACTTGGTGCACTGGGTACACCTTTTCTTTTTTCTTTTTCTTTTTTATTAAGGTAATACTGAGGTGCTGTTATCTATCATATCAAAACTAAGACATTAGGTACCTGGAGCAATATACCCGACTGATCCACAAAGCAAATTTGCCGTTGAGTTGGACATATTCTTGGGAGTTACGGTGACCTCCCCAACTTTCATGACCAACCTTGCAATTCCAAAGTCTGATACAAGTGCAGTCATGTCATCGTTAAGGAGAATGTTGCAAGGCTTCAAGTCACAATGAATGACTTGAACCGGAGAATGGTGGTGCAAGTAAGCCAATCCCTCAGCTATGTCGCTACAGATACTAACTCGGGTAATCAAGCTCAAGTCTGAAGAATAACCAGGTTCTTGAGACTGTGGGTAAAGATGGTTTTCCAGGCTTCCATTAGACATAAATGGAAGGATCAAAGCCTTGAATTCTGGTAAACTGCAGGCTGTTATAATCCTCATTAAGTTTCGATGCCGGATTCGCTTCAGGACTTGGCATTCTCGATCAAAGCTATTGGTGTAATTCCCAACTTGCAACTTCAAAACCTTCACTGCAACTACACTCCCATTTCTTAAAACTCCTCTATAAACATGCCCAAAGCTTCCAGACCCAATTAATCTACTTTTCTCAAAACACCCAGTAGCCTCCACGATTTCTTCATAAGTTATTCTTGGATGGCTAGTTGTTATTGTTGTATCATACTTACTTGCAACCCTGTTTTTCTTCATAATCTGAAACCTTTTTGATGCCATCTTGAAGCTCAATCCACAAAAAATTGTAAGAAGAAAAGATGATACAGAGACGGTGCTGACAAGAAAGATTAGAAATTTTGCGGAAGATTCTCTTGATTGTTGTTTTGGATGACAACTTTGCAGCTCTCCTGGTGGCCAACAGAGATTTGGGTTTCCCTGAAAGGATTCAAATGTTAATGAATCAAACACACCTCCTTGTGGGATTGATCCATTGAAGTTATTGAACGACAGATTTATTTGGACTAAACAGATTGATTTACTCAGGGAAGCGGGAATCTCACCGGATAGTAAATTATGTGATAGATCCAAGGTTTGGAGGTTTAGAAGATTGCCTAAGGATGCGGGAATTGGGCCTTGGAGATAATTGTGAGAAAAATTGATCAGTTCTGCTGCTTCGCAGCTAGCCAAGTTTGAAGGTATCTCGCCACTGAAATTATTCGAAGACAGATCAATTGCCCGAACCATTTCCATTTTACTGAGCTCAACTGGAATCTCTCCTATCAGGAAATTGTTGGACAAATTGAAGTAAATTTCTATATCTCTTAAACCTGCAACTTCAGCTGGTATCATCCCACTTAGCCTATTATGAGAAAGATCAATAATGTCTAAATTTATGCATCCTCCTAGACTAGATGGTATTGTCCCGGAAAGCAAGTTGTCCGAAAGGAAGAGCTGTCTTAGCTGAGTGAGATTTCCTAAAGAGGGTGGAATTGGACCTGAAAGCTTGTTTCTTGACAGATCTAACAGTCCCAAGTGACTTAAAGTGCCAAGAACATCTGGGATTTCACCATGAAATGAATTGTTAGAGAGCCAAAGCCTCTCTAACTTAGGAAGAAGACTTAACTCAGGGGTGATGCTTCCACTTAGAAGGTTGCTTGAGAAATTCATGAGTGTTATTCTAGTAAGATTTGCTATAGATTGTGGAATTGCACCGTATATAAGATTGTCTTCAAGATGAATCTCCGAAAGATTGGTGTTAAGCATTCCGATCACTGCCGGAAGTTTGCCTCCAAGATTGTTTCCAGCAAGCTCAAGCTCCCTCAAATGAGTCAAATTCGAAATGGCGGTGAAGAACGGAACGAGATTGGTGTTATCATCATCACTCTCCAAATGATTACCCGAAAGATATAGTATTTCCAATAGAGGCATTTTCTTTAGAATCTCTGACGGCAAAGTACCAGTGAGACAATTGTACTCAAGATCAAGCTCTTTCATATTGATCGAATTTGACAGAGAAGCTGGAATAATCCCACTTAGTTGGTTCAGATATAAACGAAGCGTTTCGAGTTTAGTCAGATGGTTACCTATCTGTGAAGGGATGAAACCTATAAAAAGGTTATGTGAGAGGTCTACGTACATTAATTCAGTGCAGTTATAGAACAGCGAGAGTGGAAGCCGGCCTCCTAACTGGTTTCTGCTCAAGTCAATAAACCGAAGACGAGTTAACTGCCCGAAGCTTTCAGGAACTTCATGGTGAATCTGGTTAGCGCGTAGACTTAGTTCTTCTAAGCTGGAAAGAGCTCCAAATTCAGTAGGAATTGAACCATAAAGTGAATTCTCCGATAGATCAAGCTGCACAAGAGAAGAGAGGTTGCATAGGAATGGTGATATCGTTCCTTGTAGATACTTTCTCTTGAGATCGAGCTCGATCACTCTTTCCCATTTGTCACTGCAGTTTACTCCATTCCATTCGCAAACATGGATAGTCTCGTTCCAATTTTCAAGAGCGTTTTGAGGATCGATAGTTATATCTTTCTTGAATGCAAGAAGTCCCAATTGGTCTGTGATTATTCCATGTGTTTTGAGAGGAAGAGAAGTTGGGATGAGGAGAAGAAGAAGAAGAAGAAGGGTAATGGAAATGGTACAAAAATTTGGTTTCATTTTTTGGTTCCTAGTACAGTGCAAAAACATAGAGCATAGAACATAATTGAAAAATGCACGTTAGAAACAGTGAAAGGAGGAAAAAAAGGAAGAGAAGCTGACCATCCTACAGGAATTTATAATTTAATTGGCCACATGTTTTCAAGAGTTCCTTTGCCAAATGAGAAAGTGGAATCAAAAGAAGACATGGTATATTGATTTTAAGGAAGATAGTGATCGAACTTGTGCACCAACTACACTTGTGAATAGAGCATCCAACTACATTTCTAATGTCTGCATGACTTGTATCTTTTGAATTTTTGTGAAAAAGAGTGGAAAAAGGGTCATGCTTTCATCTGGTAAGTTGACTTATCTCCAGTATGTATTCTTGTATGAATCATCATGCTTTATTTACGCAAGTAAATAACAATTAAGGCATGTAGAAACTATGATCAATGATATTGAAAATTATGTAATGTGAAGAAAAGAGATACAGAGAGGAAGGTTGAAGAAAAGGATACAGAGATGAACCAATGAATATTGGAGAATGATTTTTCTGTATATTGAGAATTGCTTGATTACATGTCTAACATATATATACTATTCTAGTTACACATATTATAGAAAGAATGCTAATATCTCTCTATTACAATCCCTAGAATAATGCTAAGCCATATACAAATCTCTTAATTATAGAAAAAATGCTAATATCACAAATCTCTTAATTATAGAAAGAATGCTAATATCTAGAATAATGCCAATTATATACAAATCTCCAAATTATAGAAACATATCATATAATTAGGAGATAAATCCGACAATACTCCCCCTCAAGCTGGATCAAGGGGATTAATTGAGCCAAGCTTGGAAAGATCTTCATAATCTGGGGTTAGATTTGCCAACAACTGGAAAATCTTGTCTTCCTCAGCCCTTTTCAACAAGATTGCTGAGTCAGTGGTATGTGATCGATAGACCGCTAATTCATTCCACATGGTCTTCATGCGACCAAGAAACTGAACAAAAGGTTTACCTTCTTGTTGGAAAGAGGCAATATACTTCTTGAGTTGGAACACCCGTGCAGAATTATTATGATTTCCATAAAACTCTTTTACGGCACTCCATAAATCCGCAGCCGAGTCGGAATAACTGAAAATCTCAGCAATATGTGGCTCCATCGTATTAAGCAACCACGATTGGACCATCTGGTCATTAGCAAACCAAGTCTTGTATTGAGCAGACTGGACATCCGGAGCGGCATTGCTCCCATCAATAAAATCAATCCGTGATCTCCCACCAAGAGCTAATGTCACTGCCCTCGACCAAGGAAGATAATTAAAATCATTCAATTGAACCGAGCATAATCGCTGATTCGAATTGACATCAGAAGAAGAAGATAAAATCAATCCGTGATCTCCCACCAAGAGCTAATGTCACTGCCCTCGACCAAGGAAGATAATTAAAATCATTCAATTGAACCGAGCATAATCGCTGATTCGAATTGACATCAGAAGAAGAAGATAAAATCAATCCGTGATCTCCCACCAAGAGCTAATGTCACTGCCCTCGACCAAGGAAGATAATTAAAATCATTCAATTGAACCGAGCATAATCGCTGATTCGAATTGACATCAGAAGAAGAAGATAACGGAACAGTAGAACTTTCCGTGTTGGATGGAACTATTTCGGCCATTTTTGACAGAATAGAAACAAGAACAATCGAATTAATTATTATTATTATTATTATTATTATTTTGATAAAATAATAATAATAATAATAAAAATAAAATAAAATAAAATAAAATAGTCGGGGTTGAAATCAATACCACCCCTTTAATGAGACAAGATATGATGCTTTTGGAATCAATACCACCGATGCTTTTGAGAGTTGTTTTAATAAACAACTTTTTTTTTTTTTTTCACTGGAACTACTTCTGAAACCCACAGTAACTGCAACAACTCAAGGTAACGTAGCAACCTACGATAACTCACAATAAAATAAAATAAAATAAAATAAAAACAGGTCTTCACCTTCTCTGCTGCAATGTGCACAGTGATATAAACGCTGCAATAGCAGTAAAATTTCTTCAACCCAAGGTTTGGCTCTGATACCATGAAGAAAAGAGATACAGAGAGGAAGGTTGAAGAAAAGGATACAGAGATGAACCAATAAATATTGGAGAATGATTTTTCTGTATATTGAGAATTGCTTGATTACATGTCTAACATATATATACTATTCTAGTTACACATATTATAGAAAGAATGCTAATATCTCTCTATTACAATCCCTAGAATAATGCTAAGCCATATACAAATCTCTTAATTATAGAAAAAATGCTAATATCACAAATCTCTTAATTATAGAAAGAATGCTAATATCTAGAATAATGCCAATTATATACAAATCTCCAAATTATAGAAACATATCATATAATTAGGAGATAAATCCGACAATATAATGGTTTTAATTCCACTGTGTTTAGTATCAATCTGCTTGAAAAATTATTTAAAGCAGTGATTACTTTATTAGACATATAATACAATATGCTAGACTGATCTTGTTCTCACCCTTTTTTTTTCTTTGATTTAATCATTGGTATCAACTAAAATTTTTCAATGAAGTTCTATATTCTGATGTTTTCTACTGGTTCTAAATTCTAATGGGGGCAAGATGCCAAAGGACATTATTATATTAGAACCTATGATTTTACAAACAATTCTTTATGATCAAAGATGATGGATTCACATATGAAAATCCGAGAAATTTATTTTACCTCATTATTCCTTTTTTTTTTTTTTGAATGTGATGAGTGTGTTTGTTTGCTACTTGCTGCTGCTTCTTTAGTGGAAACAATGTTCAAATGCATTTGCTGATGATCCAAAACCATGTATAAGTGATATATAAAATGTGAAAATTTATTGGATTGATTCGTTCTAATCATTTTTATTTGGTTAATTCAGTCTAGTGAGAGCTCAATTACTGGAAAGCTTCATGGCCCCCCTCAACTACACTGTAAGTGCAATGAATCTGTCAACTCAAAAGCCTTTTCTCTATCTTTGTGTGCATGTTTACAGTTCATTTGCAAGTGGGCTTGTGTAGTCCTGTCTTGATTTTGCTTTCTCACCTTCCAAAACTATTATCCAACGAGAAAATGAGAGCCCCGTTTGGTTTGTGATTCTGACAATTTTCCTTATCTGAAAATTCGGAAGACCCAAAAAATGTGTTTGGGCTAGTTCAAAAACAGCTTTCTAAGATTTTACTCAAAAAGCAACCTGTTTTCAGAAAATGATAAAAAAAAACAAAAATCATTTTCTGATTTTTCATTTTCGATTTGAATCTCTGTTGAATCACAAACCAAATGCAGCCAAAGGAAATCAGGACACATGTCAGCTTTCAGCATCATTGTTGCAATCTGCTCACTACAGAGAAAACTGCTTACTTAGTGACTAGTGACAAGGAATACTAATTTCAACTCTTCTGGAGACATTTCATTGACGATGCCATGTCCTCTTCGGAAACTAAAGGGAGCTCACCATCTTATCTAGAATGTGGAGGGACACTCTTATATTTTCTTTATATTGAATTGTCGTGATCCTTTTCCAAGACTATATAAGATTCCCTTCTATTTGACTTTTGATTTTTGATTGTATAATAGTCCCATCTTGTGGTTCCCTCAGATGTGTAACAGTCTAATTTTCTCGAATTTTTTACTGAATTTACTTTCATAAAATTTATCACTTTTTTCGGTGTTTTTCCTGCTCTGGTGTAAAGGGTGGCAAGGTCATATCCTTAAATGGTAAATTTGACAGTTTTTTGCAGAACAGCCTCTATGTAGCATTTTGGAAATATGGCAATGGAAAATGAAGCAAAGCTGAAACTGCACTTATTCCTATCATATTTGCTAAAGATTTCATGAGCCTAGCATTAAAATTGTTAAAAAAATTAATGGTTGTAAAGAAATAAATTCTACAATCCTAGGATAATTTTCTAAACTAAAATACAACAAAAATAACACCAAAAATTTTAGCGTGAAAAACCCTCTAAAAAATATGTAAAAACCACGGGATCCATAGGCCGCTTAAAGACTTCCACTATAATATAATGGAATTACAAACTTCACCCTTCGGTGGATCTCTTACAAATATACAATATCTATGTATCTTTAATTTGTGGATAAAACTTCACAAATTGGCTCACACTTTTTCTTCTTAAAGAAACTCTCTTTGAGGCTCTCTGAATCTCTCCTATTAAATCTCTAGAATTAAATCTCTCCAAATAAATTTCAAGAATGAAATTAAGGCTCTATTTATAGGAGTATTGAGGAGCAATTTTATAAATACATAAATCATATTTTAATACAAAATTTTCAGCAACTTTGGCGCCCTGTTTGACAATTTCTGCCGCCCTACATTATTCTTGCTTGCTGCCCACGTGAAATTCAGCCGCCCTCCTGTTGACAGTCGTCTTCTTTGAATAGCCGCCGAGGTGGACCAACAAATCTCCCCCTCCACCTCATGTGGAACAGGGCTCCTCCACACCTGCAATCTTTCTACAGATAGCAAGTTTTTCTCTGGTTAGAGACTTCGTCATCATATCTGCCCCGTTGTCATTAGTGTGGATCTTCTCAACTTGTAGCAATTTATTTTCCAGCACATCAAGAATTAAATGATACCTCACGTCGATGTGCTTGGACCTTGAATGGAAGGTTGAGTTCTTGCTGAGGTGAATTGCGCTTTGACTATCGCAATAAAGAACATAATTTTCTTGGTTCTGATGCAATTCTTGTAGGAACTTTTTCATCCATAGTATCTCCTTACAACCTTCAGTGATTGCAATGTACTCTGCTTCTGTGGTACTTAAAGCAATACACTTCTATAATCGTGTTGCCATGAGACAGCTCCCCCTGCAAAGGTTATTAGGTACCCAGATATCGACTTTCTCGTATCCACATCGCCAGCCATATCTGAATCTGTAAATCCTTCTAATACAGATTTATCATTACCAAAACATAAACAATGACTAGAAGTACCTTTAAGATACTTGAGTATCCATTTGACTGCTGTCCAATGTTCCTTTCTAGGATTTGATAGAAATCGGCTCACAACACCAACAGCATGAGCAATGTCTGGTCTGGTGCATACCATAGCATACATTAGACTGCCAACTACCGATGCATAAGACACCTTGCTTATCTCTGATTTCTCCTCCTCGCTTGAAGGACACTGGCTCGTATTAAGCTTAAAGTGGCTTGCCAGAGGAGAACTAACAGGTTTAGCTTTGCTCATGTTGAAACGCTCTAAAACTTTCTCAATATACTTCTCTTGAGATAGCCAAAGTCTCTTGTTCTTCCTGTCACGAACAATCTTCATGCCAATGATTTGTTTTGCGGGTCCTAAGTCTTTCATGGCAAAGGACTTGCTCAACTCTTTCTTCAACGTGTTAATCTTGCCAATATTTTGGCCTACAATTAACATATCATCAACATAAAGCAAAAGAATAATAAAATCACCATCAGAGAATTTCTTGATGAAGACGCAGTGATCAGCTGTCGTTTGGTTGTACTCCTTTTCCTCCATGAACGAGTCAAACTTTTTATACCACTGCCTCGGTGCCTGTTTCAAACCGTACAGACTTTTCTTTAGCCTGCATACCAGCTTCTCTTTTCTTTTGACTTGAAAACCTTCGGGCTGCTCCATATAGATTTCCTCGTCAAGATCACCGTGTAAGAATGCGATTTTTACATCAAGTTGTTCAACCTTCAGATTAAGACTAGCTGCCAAGCCAAGGACAACTCGGATTGAAGACATTTTTACCACCGGTGAGAAGATTTCATCGAAGTCAATGCCTTTCTTCTGCCCGAATCCTTTCACAACCAATCTTGCTTTGTATCGAGGTTGCGAGCTACCTTCTTCGCTTTTGATCCTGTACAACCACTTGTTCTTGAGGGTTTTCTTTCCCTGTGGTAATTTCACCAAGTCAAATGTGTGGTTCTCATGCAGAGATTTCATTTCTTCCTGCATGGCTTTCATCCACTCAGTCTTATGCTGGTCAGTGATAGCTTCGGTATAGCTCTCTGGTTCTCCCCCATCAGTGAGCATCACATAGTCGCTAGGAGAATATCTTTGACTTGGTTGTCGCTCTCTGGTGGATCTCCTAAGTTGTGCTTCTGGTTGGACTTGTTCAGGAACTTGTTCTGGTTCTGAACTTTGAGCTGGTGGAACATCATCCTCAGTATCTGGTGCAGCTTCCTTGTCATCTGAATTTGTTGATGGAGAGACTGGTTCCAGATTAACTGGAATTTCTTCTGATTGTGGCTTCTCAGGTTTCTGAAAATCCTCGATCGTCTGATCTTCAAGAAACACCATGTCTCTGCTTCTGACAATCTTTTTGTTGACAGGATCCCAAAGTCTGTAGCCGAATTCTTCATGGGAATATCCCACAAAGATACACTGCTTCGCTTTTCCATCCAGCTTGGACCTCTCGTCTCTAGGGATGTGAACAAATGTTCTGCAGCCGAATACTTTCAAGTGTTTGTAAGAAACGTCTTTCCCCGTCCAAGCCTTTTCTGGTACGTCGTAGTTCAGTGGAACTGATGGAGAAAGGTTGATTAAATCGATTGCTGTCCTCATTGCCTCCCCCTAATAGGAGTTTGACAGTTTTGCATTTGAGAGCATACATCTGATTCTTTCACAAATGGTTATGTTCATCCTTTCTGCGACACCGTTGTGTTGAGGTGTCTTTGTTACCGATTTTTCCAGCCTAATGCCGAAACTTCTGCAGTACTCCTCGAATGATCCGCGATACTCACCGCCATTGTCTGATCGTACACACTTCAAACGTCTGCCAGTTTCTCTCTCAACTTTTACATGAAATTGTTTGAAAACTTCCTGCACTTGATCTTTAGTTTTCAAAGCAAAGGCCCACACTTTTCTAGAGTGATCATCAATAAAAGTCACAAAATAATGAGCACCTCCTAGTGTCTTACCACTCATTGTACAGACATCTGTGTTTATTAAATCTAGAATATTTGCCTTTCTAGATGGTGGGGAACTACGAAATGCAACTCTATGTTGTTTACCCATAATACAATCAACACAAGTACGTAAAGATGTACCTGTCATTCCTGGCAAGTGCTCCTTCTTGGAAAGAATTCTAAGACCCTTTTCACTCATGTGGCCGAGCCGCTTATGCCATAACTCGGTGGGAACTTTTTTCCTCACGGTATTTACTTCTTCTCTACACAGCTTGGCTTCTGTGATGTAAAGTGATGTATCTTTCTTGCCTTTGGCTACTACCAAGTTTCCTTTGGTGAGCTTCCATTTTCCTTCACCAAAGTTATTATTGTAGCCATCGTCATCAAGCATTCCGGTAGAGATCAAATTGAGGCGGATATCAGGAACATGCCTCACATCTTTCAAGAGTAACCTGCATCCAAGGTTAGTTTCTAAATAAATATTACCGATGCCGATAATTTTGGATGCATTATCATTTCCCATCCTCACTCGTCTGAAATCACCTTGAGTGTAGGTTGAGAAGAAATCTCGTCGTGAGGTGACATGGTAGGAAGCACCTGAGTCAACTACCTATGTAGAGTCTTGACTTGCAAGGTTGACATAATCAACATCTCGAACAATGACAACTTCTTCAGTGAGAGTTGCGGTGTCATTCGTTCGGGTTTCTGCTTCTTAATTTCTGGATCGTTCCGCCTTTAACTTTCTACATTCTATAATGAAATGTCCGGGCTTGCCGCAGTGATGACACTTCTTGTCATGCCACGATCTGGACTTCGAGCGTCCTCTTTGCTGACTTTGGTTACGAGGATATCTGCTTTTACTTCTTCCGTGCCATTCTTGCTTGCCTTATTTTTCCATGACAAGTGCTTCAGTTTCAGGAGTATATCCATCGCCTTTTCGTCGAGACTCTTCGTTCAGCATTCTGTCTTTTACCATGTCCATGGTAAGCTTGCCTTCAGGAGTTGAATTACTAACTGACACAACTAGAGGGTCCCAACTTTTTGGTAGAGAACTCAGCAACAACAACGCTTGTAGCTCGTCATCTACGATCATCATCATAGAGTTGAGTTGATCTACAATGCCTTGGAACTCACTCATGTGTTCTGATACGCTGCTTCCATCTTTATACTTCAAATTAACTAATCGTCGCATCAGATTAGCTTTATTCTGTACGGTTGTCCTCGCATACATTTTCTCCAACTTTTGCCAAAGAACGTAAGCATCGTGTTCATTAGCAAAATTTTAAAAAATGCTCTTGTCGATCCATTGTCTGATTTGAGCAGCACACTTTCGGTTCAACACGGCCCAGTCAGCGTCTGTGCTGGTTGTTTTTGATGTCTAGTCATCTGTCGAAGTTGTAGTCACGGCTTTCTCCTTCGGCATTATAATCGGTTTCCATAGATCTTTAATGTATAAAAGATCCTCCATCTTCGGCTTCCAAATTGCATAATTAAATGCAGTCAACCTGATCATATTGTCTGTGTTCATATTGTCTGTGCTCTCCTCCATTTGAGTCGTCAGTCAACAGGTTTCGCGGAGCTTGAAACTTTTCCGGTGATGAATAGTACTCTGTGAATAGTACCCCGTAAATAGTACTTTGTAAATACTATTACTATTTAAAATAGTACCACTGTATGTATGAACAGTACCTTCGCTGAAAACGACCCAGTCTCTGTTACCACTTTGTTAGGAAAATTGATGGTTGTAAAGAAATAAATTCTACAATCCTAGGATAATTTCCCAAACTAAAATACAACAAAAATAACACCAAAGATTTTAGGGTGGAAAACCCTCTAAAAAGGAAGTAAAAACTACGGGACCCGTATGCCGCTTAAAGACTTCCACTAAAATATAATGGGATTACAAACTTCACCCTTCGGTGGATCTCTCACAAATATATAATATCTATGTATCTTTAATTTGTGGATAAAACTTCACAAATTGGCTCACACTTTTTCTTCTCAAAGAAACTCTCTTTGAGGCTCTCTGGATCTCTCATATTAGATCTCTAGAATTAGATCTCTCCGAATAAATTTCAAGAATGAAATTAAGGTTCTATTTATAGGAGTATTGAGGGGCAATTTTGTAAATACGTAAATCATATTTTAATACAAAATTTTCAGCAACTTCGGCGCCCTATTTGACAATTTCTGTCGCCCCACGTTATTCTTGCTTGCTGCCCACGTGAAATTCAGCCGCCCTCCTGTTGACAGTCGTCTTCTTTGAATAGTCGCCGAGGTGGACCAACAAAAATGCATGGTGGGCAGTCCAGTTTGAGGATTGCAGAAGAATGAGTAGCCATTAATTCTCTAATGTACTTGGTTTCAATCTGCTAAATGACCAAAGGTACAATTGTTGCTCTTCATGTTAATGCTATAACATTATGCCTTTTTTGAAATTTATATGGAATCAGAATCATAACTTGCTTGAATTGAAGTTCATGCCACATGCTCTTCCAGCAGCAAAGCTTGGAATTGCTAGCTAGTAGCTCTTAAGCCTAAATGGAGGGACAAAATTTGGTGGAATGAGCACTGCAGTTGATGAGACAAATGAAGCACAAGTGCAGAGTCATGTAGAAAGCTTATATATGCTTCCAATTCTACTAGTGAGAGTGAGAGTGAAAACTACAACTCAGTACAAATGCCAACACAACAAAAATTGATAGGCTCAAGACAACAAAAATTGAAATAAAAGTTGATTTTTCTTTTCTTAGTTTTTGAATTTCATGAAAGTCTTTATGCTGTGGCTCTTGACATTTATTTGACAGGGACTTATATCAATTTAAAGGAAAATTAGTGCATTATTAGGTTCTAAGAAAGAAAGTTAAAAAGGGTAAAGTCAATTGCTTCAGCTTAACCATTCTTTAATTTTGATTGTAACATTTGATAGAATTGATGTAACTGGCAACACACCCAAAAAAACAAAGAAAAAAAAAATCTAAATCACTATGTATAATATGAACAATACCAGCGATTATCAGAAAAAAAGAACATAAAATAGTAATGATCTGCAATATTATAATATATACAAATCAACTGTGCAAATGATAAAACTGTTGTTGATGTGTTTAATTTGAATTAGGTGGATTAGCATGCAAGAATGAAGAATTATACATACATCATTTCCATTGAAGAGCTAACTGGTGGGTCATATAAACGAAGCTATTGGTTAGTGGTGGTCACCATCATGGAGCACCATCTCATGCACCATCATGCTTCTCTTGAAATTTCAAGCAAAAAAGAAGGGGTGCAAGTCCTTATTGTATTGTCTCACAAAAAAAAACAAAAGAGTCCTTATTGTATGTATATAATTAAACTTTTTATCCCAAGTAGGGTCAAAGCTTTTCTATTGATATATGGCAAACTTCAATTTGTAGGTAGACCCAAATTCCTAAACCTTTAAATATATAAAGAGGAAAACTTACCCTAAAAGGGATATTATAGAAGTAAAAAAATAATTAATGGCGTTTCTTTAGGGAGAGGTTTGTTTTAGGCTTTTAGCCCTATTTGGGTAGTCAAAAAGCTTGTTTATGTCACAGGTTTAGTGCTATTTAGTAAGCTATATATATAGTCAATTATAAATTTATTCATTTCGACCTTGTTAAGAATAAAATAAAATTATTTTTATGAGATTAAATTAGATGAAATTAAAAATAAAGTAATATTATATTTGGTGTAACCCATAAAATTAAAATAAATTTTTTAAACTTTTTTTTTAATTACATTAAAAAAATAAAAATAAAAAATAAACGAGGTCACTGGGTTTGCAAATTACAAAACCAGTTTTTTTTGTTCAAAGAAAAAAGAAGAAGAAGAAGATGAAGAGGAAGAAGATGAAGAAGACAGCGATTGAAGAAGACACGAAGAATGGCACAAAAAATAATAATTACCGAATGGATAAAACAATCCTGACATTTTTTCGGGATTGTTTTATTCCGTAAGAGGGGGATAAAATGGTGGGTGAGATTATTTATAATCTTATCCCACCCATTTCTAAATGCTGGAATAGGATTAAAAATAATCTTATCTCATCTTATCCTCCCTACCAAACTGCCCCTTAAGTGTATTTGGTGCATTTTTCAATAGCCACATGCAACTTATAAATTAATTTTTCGTGTAGAGGTAAGGTTGTATATATCGTCCTTTTCGCAAGCCTAACAATGGCAAGAGCTTGGTGTTATGCCCTTTACATATATATATATATATATAATAAATTAAAGATAATCAACATCATTGTATCAATCAAAATGTCAACTAAAATGATGATAGATTAGGGAGGAAAAAAGATAGATAGATGTTTGGATGTTGATCAAAATAAGCACAAACTTCCATGCATCTGTGCTGATAATTAAGTTCTTATTTACCACATTAAAAAAAAGAGAAAAAAGAAGAAGAAAAGAAACAGCACAGGGCTGATAAGAAACTAAAATGACAAAATGTATGCCCAGGCCCAGAATTTTGGACCCATAAATAAGTCCAACACTGGCCCATATTGGCCTTTTTGGAAAGCCCACAAGGCCTTTCTTACCGATAACTCTTAGAATTCGTCCTTCCATTAATTTGAGGTTATAAGCTATCAATTGGCTTCATTTAGGGATGTTAATGGATTCGCTAAATTGTAAAACCAAATCGAATCGAACAGATGCATTTTGTTTGATTTGATTTTTTAATAAGTTTGATTTGATTTAGGCTTGAAAAAAGTATAAATCGATAGGTTTGGTTCGGATTGCGGTTTGAGACTTTAAAAACTAATCTAAACCAAATCGAATCGATTATAAAATTAAAACTATTAATATTTATTTTTAATGTCTATGATTCTTTTATGATATAAAGATTCTCTTTAAAAAAATATATAATCATCTTTATATAGTAAAAATAATTTTCAAGTTTTTTAAATATGCATTAAAAAAGTTAAAAAGTTAAAATTTTCTTATATACGTACATATATAATTGATTATTTTAATTTATTTAATATATGTACATGTAAAACTTCAAATCAATCAACCCAAACCGATTATGTTAGGTTCGGTTTAGTTTGGTTTGATAATTCGAAATAAACCGATTAAGCTAAACCGAATCGAAATCGATTATATTTGGTTTGGTTTAGATTTGAGCATTAAACAGATCCAAACCGAACCGTCGACACACCTAGCTTCATCAAATGTTTTTCATATGTGATTATGGTCTTGTTTGGAAGAGTTTTCCAAAAGTGTTTTGGTGAGAAGCTCTTTTGGAAAAAACACTTTTGAAAAAGGCAAGTCTCTCCCAGCTTCTTCTAAAAGCAGAAAACTATTTTTTTTCAACCATAGTTTAGCTAGAAGTACGTAGGTGTTGCCAAACACTTTCAAAAGTGTTTTTACTCCAAAAACACTTTAAAAAACTATCCTAAACGGGGCTTATAATTATCAATAGCGCTAACTGATTCTGTTCATTGGACTTGGGCTTGGACTAGAAGTGAGGTGTTTGGATTAATTTGAGGTTATATGCTTTAATTATATATGCATAATTGATTTTATTTTATTTTTATTTATTTTTTCCTTTGATAGGGTGTTGATAATAATTATGTTTTTAAGCTCTAGATCAAGAATCATTTTGTTGATTAATTTAGGTAATTGTTCATCCAAATTGCTTTACTTCTTGATCAAACAAGATAGAAAATAAGCGTAGTAACACTTTGTGAATATCATATTCGAAGAAATGAATTGAAATGGGCAACAAGTAATTAATTAATCAAATCAAGGTAGCTAGAATAGCTAGATGGCTAGCTACACCTAATAAAATAAATTAAAAGAATATTATTTCACACATATATATCTAGTCTAGATAATTATTAATTAATCAACTTTTAGAAGGCTTTTCTTATTCAATGGCAATTAGGCTAGAAGGGTTGGAGAGATACTGTTTCAAACAGCTCATCTCATGGGATATATCAAGCATGCTTGGTCTCCTTGAAGGAGAGTTCTGAGTGCAGATTAAACCAAGTTCAATCATCTCTAAAACCACTTCTCTCCAAACCTTGCTACCACATGGTGGAAAATTAGCTGCAGCTGGTGGTGGATGGTTTAGCAACGCTTCTTTGATCATAGGCTCAAGCTTAGATGGATAATGGCTCTTCACCCATTCAGGCAAGCTCAAACCTTGGTGAAACAAGACATCGGTGGGCCGTTTTCCGGTTAAAATCTCCAAGAGTAAGACCCCGAAACTGTAAACATCGCCTTGCGTCGAAGCTTGCCTTCCCAAACCATATTCTGCATTAGGTAGAACCATCAATGATATAATTAGCAAGTGGGCGTTAGGCATGCGCGGCCAACGGCCAATGGTTCGTGTATTTAGTGTGCTAAACATAGTCTTAAAACTAATTTTTAAGCAAAGCACTTTGATATAGTGGAGAATTTTCTTTAATTTCATGGACAAATGAGTTGGTTCAGCTTGGATGTTTTAGAGCTCCATTTGGGCTCTAGCTAGCATAGCCAACCAATCTTATCTCATTTCATATTGCTATTTTTGCTGGCTATCTTTTTGATGTTTCTTAACTTAAACAAAAAGAAGTCTATTTAATCTTCATCACTCTTGGCTAGGCTATATGGATATATGGCTATGGCTTCTTGGTCACCACTCTAAGATTATTCATGTGTCATCAAGGCTGAAGAAGCATGCATGTATATATTATATGGTCCTTACCAACACGCAATGGGCTTCTAGATTTTAAGAACATGTATCATAGATGTCACTCTTCTCAATTTTGGATGATCAGGTGATCTGAATGAGTAATCCATTGGTGTGTGTGTGTATGTAAAATTGAAGACTATAAATTAACTCATCTTATTAGTATTAATTGTTAGATAAATATTAATGGTGCAAAATTAATTGAATGAGACCTGCATACCTGGAGCAATATATCCAACCGACCCACATAATAGGCCGGCCGTTGAAGGAAAGGAAGATGAATCCAATATTGAGGTATTCTCACCGGCGACAAATCCACCATCGGCACCCTTCACCAATCTCGCAATTCCAAAGTCCGTCACCAAAGCCGTCATGTCATGGTTGAGAAGTATATTGCTTGGCTTCAGATCGCAGTGAACGACTCTAACAGGAGAATAATTGTGCAAGTATGCCATCCCTTCAGCTATGTCACTGCAAATATTCACAACTTGAACCAAGCTCAAACTACGATGACCACTTGATCCATGGACTGGATATAGATGGTTTTCTAGGCTCCCATTAGGCATCAATGGAAGAACAAGAGCTTTAAAACCTGGCTTAGTACATGTTGTTATGATCCTTATCAAGTTCCTATGTCTAGTCCTCTTTAGGACTTGGCATTCTCTTTTAAAGCTCCCCAAAATCTCTCCCCCCATCTTCGAATCCAAAACCTTCACAGCAATTCTGGTATTATCTCGAAGAATGCCCTTATAAACACGCCCAAATCTACCTGACCCGATTAGGCTCGAGCTGTTAAACCCACCGGTGGCTTGAACTAGTTGATGATAAGAGATTCTAGGGTACTTGTGCTTTTCGTCTTCCCTTTTCGGTTCTTCGTCCTCCAAGATACTGCTGTCACCAAATATTGCCGATGCTCTTCTCGCTCTTGCCTTGAGTACTAACGGGTACCCGAAGAAAAATAACATGGGACATGTTAGCAACATGAGGAGAATCGGCAAGATTCTAAACCGATGAGCCCGTTTTTTCTGATGACAGGATTGCATGCCCGGGATTAGCCCACATAAACCAGGGTTACCTCGGAGAGAATCAAAACTAAGTGATTTGAATACACCCTCATTTGGTACAGTCCCATTGAAATTATTATAAGAAATATTTAATGTCTTAAGAGTCGAAGATGATTGTAGAAATTCCGGTAGTTCACCGGTCAATTGGTTGGAAGATACATCGAGAACTCGTAGATAAGGCAAGTTTCCGATTTGAATTGGAAGGGAGCCTTGAAGAAGATTCCCCAAAAGGTTGAGATACTCGAGTGCAATGCAGCTACCTAACTGAGCCGGAATTGAGCCCGAGAGATTGTTCGAAGACAAGTCGATGGCTAGAACCATGTCCATTTTACTCATCTCTAGTGGTATAGGCCCTTCTAAAAGATTATTAGACAAATTCAGGTACAATTTCAAGCTTCTTAATTCAGCAACTTCACTTGGAATAATCCCTGAAAGTTTATTACGAGAAAGGTCTAAGATCTCTAGATTGGTACATTTTCCCAAGCTTGGTGGTATTGTTCCTAACAAGTGATTTCTATGAAGCAAGAGCCTTCTAAGCTGAGAAAGATTAGATAAACTATCAGGAATTGAACCAGACAGCCTATTATTGGACAAATCTAAAAGACCCAACTGAGGAATATCACCAAAACCTGAGGGAATTTCACCAGTGAACAAATTGTTTGAGAAATAAACCCTTTCTAGATTAACCATTTGGCCTAGTTCAGACGGGATTGATCCGTTCAAAAGATTACTAGACAAGTTCAAAAGGGTGAGATTCAAAAGATTTGAAATTGTGGGAGGAATAGGACCGTAGATAAGATTCTCTGCAAGAGTGATTTGCTTAAGTTTGGTTGAAAGATTTCCTATAATAGGAGGAAGCTCTCCAACAAGACTATTTCCCGAGAGCTCGAGTTCTTGAAGATTAGAACAATTAACAAGAGAAGAAAAGAAGGGTTTAAGATTAGAATTACCAGAATCATGACTAGAAAAGTTATTATCAGACAAATAGAGGAACTTCAAATGAGGCATTTTATTTACAATCTCCGAAGGTAACTCCCCAGTTAGCGAATTCGATTCCAAGTCGAGCCATTCTAACTTGGAGGAATTTGCAAGAGCTGGAGGAACATGACCAACCAGCCTATTAGACCAAAGTAGAAGAAATCTCAACTCTGTCAGCCCACAGTGATTCCATAATGGAATTTCACCGTTGAGAGAATTGTTTGAAAGATCGATATAATCAAATGAAGAAGACCCGTTACAGAGAAGTGAGTCGGGAATCTGACCAACAAGCTTGTTACTTCCTAGATTAAGATAAACAAGCTCATGAAGATAACTCAATTCTTTAGGAATCTCTCCTTCAAGCAAGTTGGATGAAAAGCTAAGTTCTGTAAGTCGGGAAAGAGATCCGAGCTCTGCGGGTATTCTACCAGTGAAGAAATTGTTTGATAAATCAAGAATAGATAAGAAAGTGAGATTGGAGAGAGCAGGGGAAATTACGCCTCTGAGTGATCTTCCATCAAGATCAAGCTTCACTACTCTGTTTCTCCCACTGTTGCATTCGATTCCCGTCCAATTGCAAGTGTTCTTGTAATTTTCATCAGGTACCCACCTTTCAAGAACATGTTCTGGGTCTGAAACAATTGCCATTTTGAATCTCAGAAGCGCCATTTGATCGCCCGAAAGCCCGTTTTCAATCTGTTTTTCTTCCCCATTTGCAACAATTATAAGAACATGAGTAACTAATAAAAACATTATCACGTGTAACATTAATGAACTCATGAGAATCACGATCTTAACAAACATGAAATATAAAAAGATTAATATCAATAATAGTTCTTCTTGATCAAAAAACTAGGAAGAACAGTACGAAATGTTAATGGGATTACTGGTAATTATATAAAGCTTCTTGGTGTATTGATGATATTAGAGAGGAAGAAGAAGAAGAAGAAGAAGGAAGCTTTTAGCTAAATCTGCCTAACTGCCGTTGGGAAGAAGGGACGGCCGTTTGGCGCCAGAGAAGTTTGACTTAAAAGTCAACGAATGAATGTAGGACACGTGGGGCCAGGAGGGTCAATCGTCAACGCCGTTATTTAATTAACTAAACAACTCCGGGGGGTATGTGGACTGTAGTCTGTAGTAGTAGTAGGGTGGTATCCATGTCAGCAGACCTACCTGATCATCGATCTCTTAAGTCGGCTTTGTTGCCCTTAAGTTAGGTTATATAAATTATAATTGGTAGTGGAAGCTGCGTTGTTAGATTAATTAAGATAATTTTTTAATAATTATTATTATTTTTTTAATTAAGAGATTTGGGGCATGCTTGCTTAATGTGGTTTAAGAGGGGATGACGTGGCTGTTAGGTTTCCGTTTTTGAGTGTCTTGTTATGGTTCTCTTCATGGTCCCGTACTTCAAGATGCTGGTTTCTTAACCAACTCCTACACATCTTGACTTGCCACGTATATATGTACTTCTAAACCATATTTTTATTAATGAAATAAATGTCTCAATGTTGAATAAAAGTTAAGATTGGTGTTTCTAATTATAATTTGGATATACTATAATTATTATCTGAAAATTTAGTAATTGTTTAGCTTTGAATCTTTTTGTAGTGAGTAAATAAGATTATATTTACCTTGCAAAAAAAAAAAAACCATAAGATTATATTTGAGAAACATTAATTGTGACATTTATGGGCAACATTAATTTTTTGTCAGTAAGCAGTTGGTAAAGAGATGACTTTGAAATCTAAAGGTTTTAAGTTCAACTCTTATCACTGTCTCACTTTAAGGGGTGTGAGAGATTAATGGGTCAAGAACAAGGTTGATATTTTCTCGAAAGTGTGATATGTGATGAAGTTGGTTATACAAATTACTAACATTATTTTTTCTCAAAATAATAATAATAATAATCTTATAAAAACTTAGAATAACAAATAATACGCCTTTTTAAACTTCTAATCATTTAATATTTTTATAGTATAAGTTTAATACTATCAAAAGCATTAATTTTATAGAATTCATCTCTTCTGAATGGCAATAAGTTGAACTTGTAATATTGCAAGGACTAGGAACCTTTCTCATTAATTAAAGATGGCTTGTTTTATTATTCAATATAAGATAAAACCATGCAACTTGACATAAGTAATTAATTGCTACTTGTATTATTGAATAATACTTTTGGGATCCAAATTAATTAATATAATCGACTAGCTGATAAATATATAGGTAATTCTTGTGAAATAGAGAGAGGACTTTAATTAGTAGGGGTAGGGTTGATTATCAGTTATTAATGTTGCTTGTTCCGCACTTGATCAAATACGTGTTAGAAAAAGTGATTAAAAATCACGAAGCGTGTTATATCTATTAGTGCGTCCTCACCTGCTAGAAAATAAATAAATAAATAAATTCTTAGATAATACACATAGGTAATATATATATGTCCAAATGCATAGTACACAAATATGAACATATCTACAGCACCCAATCTCCTCTGTATCATATCCGACCACTTAAACAAATTAATCCATTAATTTAATCGATCAGTTTGCAAGGAAACATTAACTTAATTCCCATGATAATGACATATATGGGACTAGACAGTTCTATCGTTCTTTATTATTTTATTTTATTTTATTTTTTCAAATTAATCGTTTTTTATTGTTAAAGCCAATTTTAATTCACTCTACATATGGTAAGATATTGTCTCTCTTACGGCCCTCAAGTTTGATTGGCTCCTAAGTTGAGCCATCGAACCTGTGTACACACACGTATAGTGTGTCATAAAGACAAGTCTCAAAGAATTTTTTATTTTTTATTTTAGGAAAAAACCTTTTGATAGTGTGAGAGGGTAATGTTTCTTATGCATCTTTACTAAAAAAAATACATAATCGATGTAAAATTAATATCTAGAGTTAAACCCACCAATAACCACAATTCTCGACCTATGAACCTTTTGATGGGGAGGAGTAATGAAAATAAATTTACATAGATGATAACATGTAGTTGAGAAAATGTTTTCTTGAGTTGAATTGTTGAATGTATATTATAATAGAAAAAAGGGAAAAGGGTTCATTTGATTGAGTTGTATAAGGCTGTATGAACACATGGTAGCAGCTAAAATAATCCAAATAATATACATAAAGAATGATTATGTTTAATATCAAGTGTCTATTAATTTTTTAATTTTTTTTGTGTTTGCTTGATGGGGATCAAGTCTATGCAAGAACCCAAGTTTGAAATTAGCACTAGTTGATAATTATTGTGTTCATAAGGTCTTGATTTGCCTAAGTTTTTGAAGAGCATGAACTAATCAATAGGATATACTTAGCGTTGCCTAAGTTTTTGAAGAGCATGACCTGATCAATAGGATATATATATAGAGAGAGTACTTAGCTACCTCAACTTTCTTTTTTCAATTATATGAGGTCGGCTTTCTCCACTTCATTTGATAAAGGGCTAAGTCGACTCCCATAGATTGTTATTATATCACTTTTATTAACTAAATTACTTAAAGGTCTTTGTTCCATGTGTCTAGACCACTTTAAATGATTTTCTTTCATTTTATCTTCGATTAGAATTATTCTTATCTTTTCTCAAATATATTCATTTTTTATTCTATCTTTTACCTTATTTCCATTTTAACATACATATTTCCACAACACTTCGGCTGATTACATTTTTTTTGTTGTTGTCTAACATCTTGTTCCACATAACAGAGCTAACAAAAAAATTGCTAGTTATAGAGAAAAAGAGTGAAACACAAGATATTTCTCTCTCTCATGTAAGGGTGTAACGGGTTGGGCTAGGTTGAGTTCGAGCTAAAATTTAACTTAACTTAAACAGGTCGGGTTAAAAAAAAAATGAAACCCAACCCAAATCGAATAAACTCCTTAGCCAACCTAACCTAATTCAGGTTGGATTGAATTGGTCATTCAAGTTTAGATAACTTGATTCATTTTTTTTTAAGAAAATGACTTGAACTTTAGAAGAAAAAATAAAAATTCTAGGAAGAAGGATACAAATAAAGAAGAAGAAAACTATTATGTAGAAAGCCATAAAGGTTATGATTTGGGTTTGAGACTTTGAGGTTTTGTAAGTTTGCAATTTTGGGGCTTTAACCGATAAATGATTTAAAGGTTAATGTTAGGTTCAATTCGGCTTGAGTTGAGTTGAATTCTAACGGTGTCAACCCATAACCTATTCCAAATCGTTCGAATTGAAATTTTTAAACCTAACTCAAATGACTAGATCAACACAACCGATCAAATTGTGTTCGCTTCTACCGGGTTAGCTTACACCCCCACCCTCCTAATAAGCTTGAAAATGGGTTGGGCCGATCCAATTAACATTAAAAGCCCAAGCCCAACAACATTGGATTAGAGACGAGCACTGGTCTGGACAAGTAGTTAGTTCAAAAGAGGAACCTAGCCTTTATAGAGCTATCACCAACTTGAAATATTCTGAGTCTTGAAGATTATATACCCGATGATTGCAATTTCTATTAAAACCTTTGTATAAGAATAGCGCACGCGGCGACTTCGACTTCGACTTCGACTCGAGCAAAAACCAAACGCCTTTCTGCAGCAAAACCTCTTTGCTTACATAGCAAGCAATCGATCAAATCAATCCGTTGAGATGGTAATGCGTTTTCATCTCTCGATGTTTTCTTTCTCTGAAAGATAAATTCGCAGTTCACGTGTTGTTCTTTCGACCGATTTGTTTGAATTCATGGTTTTCTTATTTGTGATTTCTCTGAAATTGTCTGTCTCGTAATTGCTAATCCTAGAAGAATTTTAGAGCCTTGCTTCAGTGAATTTGTTCCGTCTGGATCGAAAGCTAGGGCTTTTTAGTGATTAATTACAGAACGAACAATAGGATGAGCATAGATCATTAGTCCCCGTGTTTCTTCTTGAACTGGATAATTTGTACGATTTTCAGAGCCTAAACCCTAAATCACAGAGGAGAAGGAGGGGGAGGAGGAGGAGGAGGAGGAGGCCACGTGCACTGCGCGTGATTCTCGTTGCTTTAGCTATACTGTTGGTTTTTAAGCTGTTCACTTGCTAAGAAGATGATTTGAGCAGCTGATAGTAAAATTGAAATGAATTTGAAATGTGCATTAGTAACCTAAATAAATTGGCACTATCTATGACCTTTTTTTAAAAAAAAAAAATGTTGTTGCTTATGATAATTTGATAATTAATAAATTGTTATTTTCTTGAGAGCTATAGAGTACTTTAAATTTAAAAGGTGCCATCATTATTTAAAAATATAATGTTTTCCTTTCGTTGGCTGCTGTTTGTGTCTCTTTCAGTACGCTGTTTTACCCTCAATTCATCCCATTAATTATGTCGTTCATTTCTTAAGTTTTGTGATTCATATAGTTGACCTCATGCAGTTCTGAAAAGGCTCAAGAGTATTTTGTAAATTATGTAATTCGTTTCTTTATAGTAGAATCCGAACTCATGTAATTGGGAAAAGCCTTAGTTGAGTTGAGTTGAGTATTTCATTACAGTAGAAGTAAATGTAGATGATTAGTAAAGTAAATATGAGCAGCATTTGTAAATTTACTCTATTGCGAAGGCATTATTCAACTAAAAGTAGAAGTGTTCGGATGTGCAATTTATGTTTAAAACTGGGAAAATAATTGTTAACAAAGAGCGCATTTTATTTTCCTAGATAACTGTTATCAAACATTTCTTTTTATGTCGTACTCGCTACTTATTGCTTATTTGGTCTTTCTATGTGGACGTTTATCTTCTCCGGACATAAACTTCTTGTATGCCTAGAGCATAAAATAATGTTAGTGTGGAAAGAGATTCCCAAACATTAACAGACAATAACTTGATTGAGGTAAAGGTTCTCACTGTGAAAATTTGGCATCCTTGGTTCGGCTATTCAAGGAAACTCGAGGTGATTTGAGTCTTGGTTTGGAAAGATGTGAGACTGTTCTTTTGAGTGAAAGAAATAGCTTAACTTTGGGTCAAATCAGGTGGTGATAGGATTTGCACTTCTGATCCTTGAGATCAGAATTCAGCATAGGTGGTGATGATAATGAAGGAAGTAATCTGTAATTTTAGTACATCATAATTGGGCCATGCTCTAAATAATTGAAATATCTCGTCTTTTGCAGGCTAACAGGCACACAATCATTCTGATGCAGACATCTCAGAACAGAGCAACTAGAACATTTATGGATTATGAATCTATAAGTCAGGCTATGGATGGTATAATACAATTTCTTTAATGGTTCATGTTCTATTCTCGAGTGTTGCCTAGTGAATTCTAAATTTTGATATTAGATGCATCAATTACGACGAGTGACCTATGTACACTAGATGGTAGTAATAGAGGTAGAGATAGACCTAGAAAGGTTAAAATAACATGGACAGAGATAATTAAGAAAGATCTACCTTCTTGTAATTTGAATGCCGACTTAGTCCTTAATGGAACAGAGAGGAGGAAACAGATTCATGTAGTTGACCTCATTTAGTTGGGAAAAGGCTTAGTTGAGTTGAGTTGAATTGAGTTGAGTAGGGCTAGATTAACATTTGATGAAGAACACCTAGGCTTTCTTTTTATAAGATGAGTTGGATGTGTTGGTTGTTATTGTCATTGTATAATTGGTTCAAGAACATAAAATCCTCGGCAAATGAATTGACATTATTTTTTCTTTTAACATCGTTCTTAAATTGAATTGTGGATTCCACTAATGACATTCCTTTTTTTTTTTTATTTAAAAAATGGCATGGCCTAGAAAGTTGAATGTCAAGGTTTTGCTTATGTTATTTGCTTAAATCCAATTGTTTTGTGTAGTTTACTACCTCCATAGAATAAGCTCCATATTCTCAAAACTCAAACCCAACTCAACTAAGTATTTTCCCAACTACGTGGGGCTGACTACATGAATTTGCTTCCTCTACGCCAAAAAAATAAAAATAAAAATAAAAAAAATAGAAAAAAAGAGGGACCAGCAATCAATTGCTATATACTTGTCCGCATGGCTTTTAACAGTTCTAGGAATCAGAAATGGATTCACTAATGGTAGTTGAATGTAACATATGCACATCAGTAGACGAGTGGAATAAAGAACTACACTTGTTATTACATGTTCCCTATCGTAGCAAATATGTTCAAGTTTTGCTTTATATTATGCATGCATATAGGGGAATCATCCTTATGAGATATTAGCCCAGTGAAATTGATGAAAGTTGATGGTTTATAGTTGTTTAACTTTTAGGCCTCTTTTCATTTCCAATAGATGGTTGAATAATTTTTTCTATCCATTTTTTTTTAGGGGGAGGTGGGGGGACATGATTTACATAATATATGCCAAAAATAAGTATATCAAGAAACTTTTACCCTTTGGCAAAATAGCCTTTCAAACTTTCTTTTCTTTGATCATGCAAACCTCTTTTGACACTTAAAAAAGTACATGCAGACTACTGCCTCTTTGTGTTCAATCAATACACCATTTCTTCTTTCATGCTTATGCACAACATGCGTATGTACCAGCAATGCATGTGTATATAACTGTCAAATTATTGGAACTTGGTGAATCAAATAGGAATCAAATCAATAAACCGTAAGACTCGTACATACATGATATAAATGTTATATATATATGGTTGTCAAAATCTCTATTCAAATTTATGAATTTTAAAATTCACAATTCAAGTAGGGGGAAAACGATTCAGATTCTTAAATATAAATCTCTATGTTTTTGAATCTTATAGTGAATACTAAAAAAATTAGTAGTTCTTATGATACATCAATTAATACAATTATATATTAAATTTCACATAGTTGTCAACATTTTGTATTGGAATCAAATTGCTCAGGAGCTTTCCAACTTGATAAATTATAAGATTCACATACATGATTTGAATCATTTATATATTTATGACTTTACATATGGGCTTTATTTTCTTGTACCATTGACTTTTGAGTCATCTACGATACACACAAATATCTGCATCATTGCATTAGTGATGGATATTTATTTATCAATAACTCCCCCTATGTTGACCATATTTGTGTACGCACGTTTAAACACAATTGCTTCCAAGCCAAATAAAGGAGGATTGCTTTAGGTAGTTGACAGCCAACATAAAACTTTTTCGTATCAACTATGACATGAATCTTCTTAATCAAATTACACGAAGAGCTAGGACGGTTCAAGTGTTTGCTTAGCTCTTGATAGAGTGGAGTGGAGGAAACGGTTTCATGTATCCCATGTAGTTGAAAAAAGGCTTAGTTGGGTTGAATATAGTAATTATCATTTCATTACTGCGAAAGTGGTGGATTCATTTAGCAAATTTATATGGTTGGAAAAAGGCTCTGTTGAGTTGTGTAAATACTACTTCATTATTATCAAAACCAAGTTTGTAAAAACTTTGTAGATATTTCTGTTCGAACTGTAAGATTTGTTGAATATACATGAACGTGGAATTATGTTTTAGGCAGGACTTAAAGAAGACAATAAGTTCATAAGGTTCTCAATTATTGTTATTGTTATTATTTTGAAAAGTATTATCATAAGTAAGCAATGAGATGTGACCCTTGACCCCAGCTAATTAGCTTATTTATTGTGTGTAAAATCATTGAGTTGTAACTCATCATATTTCTACAAATTTGTAAGATTTTTTTTTTTTGGGTGTGAAGGTATCTGCAGGCTGTACGAAAGGAAGCTTAAGGAGCTGAATCCATCCATCCAGAACATCACTTATGATATTGCTGATCTTTACAATTTCATCGATGGACTTGCTGACATGAGTGCACTAGTGTATGTGTTATTTGTTGTTTATTATTTATTTTTCGATAAGTAATTCATTCTTTGATAGAGTTCTGTTAAGTTCGCATGTTACTGTTTTACAAAGCTTGTCTCGTTCAAACGGGCATAGCATCAGTTTGTTTGGACATTAAAAAAGCAGCATTAAAATGCTCTGGCCTATTTTTATTTATGAATATATCTCGGGGAAGTTTTTACTTGGATTCATCAAATGAATTCCCCATTTTAAAAATTGCTATGTTTTGCTTTTAGGATTTGAAAACTGCTATCTTTTCTTTAATGGGGGCAGAGCTTAGAGAACTGATAATGCCTTCCACCTTTTTCTGGATTGCAGCTATGATCACTCTATTCAGGCTTATCTCCCATATGACAGGGAGTGGATTAAGCACCGTACTTATAGTCACCTGAAGAAATTAGCCTATCCCTCTGGGCGTTAATTTGTTTAAAGATATCATATTCCATTTGAGAATGAATATATGGAATACAGAGTGCAAGATTGGAGATCAGACTTGTTTGGCTGACATTGCAACTTAATAAGTTTGTCAAAATGAACTTGATAGTGTCAGTTCCTCTCGCATGCATGTGTAGAACGGCAATGGTGGCAACGCACACAGCTTTGTATCAATATCTTCACAGCCAAATGCTTTATTTCATTGTTCCGAGCTTATTATATTCATGCTGAAGGGTCTGTGGGAGACTGTAAACTATGTCGTAGAGCGTGTAACATTGTAAAATTCACCCTTAACTTTGTTCCAGATACTTGGTATCCTGAGGTTTTAAGAATATGATATTTCAAAATCTGCTATGTATGCTTTCAGAATCTGATGCTTGGTTTTGGCTTTTGATAGATGTGTTGGCCTGTATAGGTATATTCATTCATAAGATGCTTCATGCACTTGATTACAAAGCACAACCATATGCATTGACTTAGATTTGCAGGAATATCACATTATTTTCTAATCTCTGCAATACAAAGACCCTTTTTTTCTTTTACAAGCCTAAGATTTGCCCTATTATCATGTATATGTATGTGTTTAATTTTCTTCAACAATAGTGTATGATGAACTTGTATTAGTAACATGTCCCAATTATTGAGTATTACAAGCATCTCCCTCTCTTTGCTCATGTTCTTTTTAAAAGTACTGCATATTGTAGATTGTAATATAAACCTGTGTTGAGTTGTTTTGCTCAAGCATTAAATCATTATTTTGAAATATTTGATGAACTTGTTTTTGGTAGGTTTATCTAATGAGCATTATTTTGGGTCAGGGTTTCAAAACTTTGACTCTATCACTTGCCAAAATATTAACTATAATAATAATTGAGAAGAAATTGAACCTACTGTCTTCTTCAAGCTACGCCCAAAAATAACTCCATGGTCATGTACATTTAACTTTTCTTAAACTTCTAACAGAAATCTATAAAATCCTTTGCAAACTCAACAATATTTTTTATAATAATAAAATGGTAATTATTTCCACTCAATATATTTCTAGGCTGACTGAAAATTATTCTCTAAAACCACAGTCAAGTGAACGACATTCCCTAAACATTAAGAGTTGCTGAACCTTATGATCTTGGCAATGGGCTTCCAGATAGAAAGGACTTGAAGAGCACAAGAGATTCCTTGGGTCTAGTTAAAGGAACCTTGTGACCTGCACCTCTTAGTGTTACAAAGTTCAGACCAATGTACTGCTGATTCCATCCTCCAACCTATAAATAATGGGGAATAGAAAACATGGCTAATTAATGTAGGTTGAATTTATGAACTTTATCTTCTTTTGTTTTCTTGAAGAAATGATCCTAAAGGGTTACTCAAAATGACCAATTAAGAGTAAAGAAGAAACAGAGGTTTGAAGAACAGTAATTGGGAAAATACACACCTGCCCATCAACATACCAAGGATGCCAAGGAGAAGCAGTTGGAAGATTGAGAGCCTCGAGATTATATCGAGTGGATGTAACTGGAATTACTGTATCTGCGTCACCGCTGTAAATTGAGAAAGAGAAGAAAAGAACACAAAATCATTTAGGGAGTTAATTGGTTTGCTCGAAAACATTAAACTCAATAAAGTCTTTTTCCAACTACATAGAACTCATTGGCTGTTAGCAACTCATTGGCCTAAAATAACACAAACTTGGTATTGAACGGTCATCGGATAGTGTTTCTAATGGATTTGTTGTAGTAATCAAGAAATTCCATTTACAAAAGAATATTAAGGCTGCATTTGATTCATGGTTTGGAAACTCCAAAAAGTGAAAATTTGTAAACGACTTTTTATCATTTTCTAGAAACAGCATATTTTCGGAGTAAAATCTCAAAAAACTTTTTTCGGATTCAACTAAGCAAATGCAGCCTAAGAGTACCTGAACATCCAAATCCGAAGCCCGGCAGTTATAAGTTCATGATAAATGTCGAGTACTGAAGTGGCAGAGTCTTTCCAATTATGGAAAATAAGATCACTGCAAAACAAGCAAAATTCAGAATACTCCAAGCATGTTCTTCCCAAATATTAATGTTTCTACAGATATTGAAGATGCTGGAACAAATTATAGTTTCAGCATATATATATTACATAAATTCACACCTGCAAATTTCCCATTTAGATGGTGCTGCTTCTGGATCAACATGAAGTGCTTTTTGAACCTCTGGTATGTTGAAATACACTGCAGAGTACTTCTTGGTGCATGGATCATACTTCTCATTATTGAGTCTAATCCTCTGTTTACATTATACCCAGTATTCAACAATTTTTTTATTTTTACAAATCATTCAAATTCCAAAACTCCCCGTGTAATTAGGAAAAGCCTTAGTTGAGTTGAGTATTCAGATTCCAAAACTGTTAATAAAACCGTTCCCCAAAAGAGTAATACATATGACACTAAGATATATATGAACATGAAGAACGTTTTTGAATAAGAATAAATATAAAGGGTACAAGTAGAATAGGGTAAAGATAATATGGCTATACTTACAATATTTCCTTTAAAAGGCTCATTTGAGTAGTTGACATGGCTTCCAATACTATTACAAAAGGGGGTGAAGATGCTATATATGTCAATTTTTCCAAGTTCATCTTGAACTACATCTGAAATCTTTTGACAGTGATCCGAGCTGTGTAGAAATGAGACTTGGCTACAGAAGATGTTGTAAAATTTGTAGGTTTGATAAGAGATCAAGCCGTTAGACCACAAAAATTCGGAAACTCCAATGTGATCATTGAAATCATCAGTTAAAGCATTTCCCACCTGCATTACAGATGTTTCATCTATGGACATTAAGCATAATGGATCATAAAACCTTTTTCTTTCACAAGGGAAAAAAAAATCATACCATGAATCCCTTGAGATTGATTGATCTTTTTGTTGTTGACCACTTTGAGTTGTGCCTTAGGATGGCTTGGGCTAGCTGGGGAATGAAGTGTCCTAGCTCAAACATGTCAATAATTCAAAAATTTATGATATCCTTTTTGTTGTAGAATTTATTTGTTCATTCCAGTTCAGTGAACTTTCAGGCTTAAATTAGCTATCTAATTCTAAAATTTTAAGTCTTACTAATACAATTTCCATACTTTCGCATGCTCTGTAATCTATACCGATGAAGAAAACCAAAGAAAATTCTTCTTTATTTAATGAATTGGATCACTTAACAAGGAATGTGATAATCATGAAATTAAGTGCTGCATTGAAAGATGAATTTGGCTATTGTTAAACCTGCATAGCTTTCTCCTGTGATGTAGAAATCCCTTCCTTTGTATTGAGGAAACCGCTCGAACCACTTCAGAAGAAATATTAAAGAGTCTTCCGCTGCAAAAAAAGGGTGAACCAGGATCAAATGAATGATTGTAAAAATAAATTAAAAACCAGTATGGTCATTACCAGTCCTCTTATCTCCATTTTCAAGCACATCCAAGGGATTTTTCGAATAGGAAAAACCAGCACCAACAGGGGAGTCAAGAAATATGATATTAGCCTCTGCAAAATAATGTAAGTAAATGGTGGAAAGCACTTCAGTAGTTGTAGTAGAAGAGTGGTAAAGGTCATGTCGTTTAGGTGCATTTATTTATCCAAGTAAAAATATAAATTCAAAATGATTCATCATAAACATTATCTATGTTTTCTCCGATCATCATCTATACCCCTATGTTTTTGAAAGAAGAATTTTTTTTCTTACCTTGATTCCATGAGTGGGGATTCAAATAAAGGGTCTTCCCGTCGGCGTTAACGTGAAATGGACCGATCTCTTCTGCTTCCCCAAATCCAATGGAGGAACACCCAGGTCCTAAAAAAAACCAGCTCTTATGTCAGAAACACATTATTGATTCACTTAAAGAAGAAAATGATAAGATGAACCCAATTGACTTGTTCATAATATATCCTATTGATTTAAGATAACTATAAAAATGAAACTTCTAGGACCAAAAATAAGTTAAAAAATCAAAAGGGTGTTCAACTTCCAAGAAGAAAATTTTATAGATTGAAGAAATCCCACTTCCAAAATCCAAGAACATTCAAAGTGTTATTCAGACATGAACATTAGGAAAATTCAAGAAATCTTCAAGACTTCAACTTCTTCTGAAGTTTACAAAAAAAACTGCTTTAGATTGGAAATAGTAGTAGTAAAAGAGGGTAGAGTTTGACCTCCTTGGAGCCAAATAACAAGTGGTTTTGAAGAAGGGTCTTCAACAGCTTCAAAGAACCAATAGAACAATGACCTTCCTGAATTCTGATTAACACTCGCATACCCTGAATAATGAGCAAAGCTAAAATTAAAAGACACTCCTGGAAGATCAGTGACCTTGTCTCTCTCTTGTTCTTCTCTTGGGTCTATACTACTACTGGTAGCTTTGCCACACTGAAACTGATCAACTAGGATCATCAGTGACAACAGCAGAACATGAAATAGCAAACCACCTCCGATAATAATAGTCTTCTCCATCTTTTATTTTTTCAATAAAAAATTTGGTCTCTCTTAATTTGAATAAAATCTGGTCTGAAAATCACCTTGTGAGTCTCACCATTCTCATCAACAGAACAAAGTTTCATTAATGGAAGCTCTCTTCTTTGTCTAACTCTTGTACCCAACAGATCATTCTTGATAATAACTAGATTGAATTGCCCAGTGTCAACTTTGGAGTCAAGACAACACAACAGATAATTAACAATCACTACTACTTGTCTTTCTGGTCTGGACATGTGCAATTGCTTTATTTTTTTTTAAACTTTTTATTATTTCTTTCATAAAGTTGGCCGGCTTCCAATTATTTATTATGCCTATGGTCTCAAGTCTATTTATTATGAAGCCGGGGGAGAGAATCGCGGTGCCAAACCTAGAATGCCATTCGATCCATAATCTGGTAGAGAAAGAACACAAAAAGAAAAGGTGATGAGTAGATTCAGCATCCTCCATACATAGTGGACAGCAGTTACGAAGGAGATAAAAGTTAGGTAGTCTTCTCTGAATAACATCACCAGTGTTAAGCCTATTAAGAACCTTTGATATTAGTTATACCTTTGATGCACGTACTACTTTGTGTAATAAATTATCTGATAAGCATGCAGGTGTGGTTGCACACATTTTTTTTCATAGTTAAAAAAGTATTTTCAATTCAAAAATATTGATATATATAGTCATTTTATCATTTGATAAAGCCAAGCCCTTTGCCTACTTAACACTGATTAGGTTGTTTTAAAACTGACGTGCAGTTAAGAGGCAATGCTAGCTGATGTATTTACAGTAGCAATAGTTATGTTAGCAGTTTGTAAGTTAGTTATCTTTAGTTGTGTAACTACTGAATGTAGTTGGTGTTAGTTGTGCCAGGTCATCATCAGCTGCATAAATAAATATCAACTCTATTTATGAAATGCAAGTCTTCTCTCAGGAGATATTCTTCCAGAGGTCTCTGATCTATCTCTGGTTCTCTATTTATGGTTTCTTGATCTTGTTTCACAGTTTTCTGATTGCAAACGCTGTTGTATCCTTCAAATCTTGACAAACCAGGCGTATCAGTAGTAGATTGATGTTTCATATTAATTAGTTCAATATTAGTCTATAAAACATCTATGAAATAATACATTTCAAAGAAATCAAGCTTCATTCTTATTCAAATACAATTGATCAAAATCAACTGAATGATGTCTATATATATACTTAGTAATTATTTCAATCATCGCTGAACAAAACCTTATGAGCTTGGCATTGAAGTTCCTGACAGGAAAGATTTGAAGAGCACAAGAGCCAACTTGGGTTTTGTTAGAATAATCTGATGACCTGCACCCCTTACTGATACAAGGTTCAGACCAACATACTCCTGAGTCCATCCTCCAACCTAATAATCAACAAAGACGTCATGCTTTAGCAAACAATGGAAGAATTAATCAAATTAATACAGCAAACCCAAATTTTGAAACTTAAACCATGTCTTGTTAGGAGCCGTAGAACGCATAATTGATGGGCATATTTAGGTGAATTTAGTTTATAACACCTCTTTCAAAGCATTTGGATGCAAGAAAATATATGTGTATGATAGATTTGAAGGCAACATTTATAGATCATCAACTAGTATGTAATGATATGCTACATGAATGAACTGTGATTAGTTTCTTTCTCTTAGTTTTTAACCAAAACGTAGTTTTTTGATGCAAGTTTAAGTCGCTAGTTTCTTTCTCTTAAAAAAAATTGTTTGATGTAGCTCCTAAGTACTATCATGATTCTATTTTTCTTTCTTTGAAAGAGAAATGCCAAAATAGGAATAGTAGAAATCTACCTGCCCTTCATCGTACCAAGCACGCCAAGGAGATGAAGTTGGAAGCTTGAGAGCATTTATGCTGTACCTTGTCGAGGTAATTGGGACTACAGCATCTGTATTGCCACTGTAAAAAAAAAACAAAAACAAACAAATAAAATTAATAAAATGCAAAGATCAGCAAAGATTATACTACTTTCCATACACTCAAGCATAAACATTTGACCTATTTGAGCCATAGATGAAGAAATCTCCAATGAGAACTAAAGAATTGATCAGTATAAACATCATCTACGCAAGATCACGGAATATTCAGTTGAAGAAAGCAAGTTAAGTTATACATCAATCTGAACAATGGAAATGCCTGAGTACTAGCTATTTCTATTGAGTTCAACATAAATCTAACAGTTAACAAAAGGCATTATAATAGTATCAAGCACCCAACTAAAAGAGGGTATATAAGCGAATGAGTACCTGTAGACCCAAATTCGAAGCCCTAAAGATATGAATTCGTGATAAATGTCCAGTACCGTGCTGGCAGAGTCCTTCCAGTTGTTCTGAAGAAAGTCACTGCAAAACAGAAAACTGCAGAATATCAAACCTTTACCTCTTCAAATGCTGGTAGTATATGCTTGGAATGGCTTTAAGTATACAAAATGATATTATCCAAGACATTATCTTAAAATACCGATTCTACCTTGAATTAGCATACTTAACAAAACTATACCTGCAAATCTCCCATCTAGATGGTGCAACATCTGGATTAACATGAAGCGCCTTTTGAACCTCTGGTAAATTAAAGTATATTGTACCATAGTTCTCGGTGCATGGATCATACTCCTTATCAAGTAGTTCAGTCTTCTGTCAATTAAATCCATTATTTAACAACGTTTTTTCAACTACAAAGAACATTTTCTTTAATAAGACACATGTACAGGCATTATGGACGCCTTTACTTACAGAAACTCCTTTTATGGTCTCATTGATATTGCTGATATTCCTAGTGCAAGGTGGAGTGAAGATGCTAAATATGTCAATTTTTCCTAGTTCAGAAGAAACAAGATTCGTAATATTCATACACTGATCCGAGCGAAGGTAAATGGGCTCGTTGGAACAGAGACTGTTGTAAAGCTTGTAGGTTTGATCAGAAATTAAACCAACGGACCACAAGAATTGGGAAATCCCGATATGATCATTGAAATCATCTATTATGGCATTCCCAACCTGCATAAAAGATACATATTTATTAGCTGTTTGATCCGTTCATAGGAAAAATTGGACAGACATTTCTGTTGTTCATATAGTAGAAAGATCCCGTACCATATACCCTTTGAGATTGATTGATTTATCTGATGTTGACTGCTGGTGCCTCACAATAGCTTGGCCTAGTTGCGGGGCATAGTGCCCTGATCAAAAGATATCAATAATCCATAAGATATAATAGCAACACTATGATCATATACAGTTTCTCATTTTTAGGAATTTTTTCTTAATGAGTTAAATAAATCGAATGGACTATAAAGAAGAGTTAAGGTTTCTGGCTTTGAAGCACTCCTACTAATAAAGCTTCAACAGTTATTGAGTATGAAAGTATAAGCTGCACTGATATTGATAGATAGATTCATCTTTCTTATACCTGCATAGCTTTCTCCTGTAATATAAAAGTCCCTTCCCTTGTATTGAGGAAAGCGCTCGAACCACTCCAGTAAAAATGCCAATGAGTCTTTAGCTGCACAGAGACGAGACAGAAAAAAAAAAATGATGAATAATGGCAATAACATATAGTCAGGTACGTTATGAAGCATGTAGAAGAAGAAGAAGCTAAGGTTATACCAGTGCTCTTATCTCCAATTGTCAGCAGATCAGAAGGATTTTTTGAGTAGGAAAAACCAACACCAACAGGGAACTCAAGGAATATGATGTTTGCTACTGCAAAATGTGATGCAAGTAATCCGACATGGCTGAGTTAGAAAAAAGTATAAGGTACTGGGTTTTGTATCGAAACAACGCGTGACTACCAAAATTTTCATCATAATCGTCCTATGGCTTGTCCTGAGCTCCTAATAATTGAGGGGCTGAAATAAAATGCCATTTTTTCGTTACAACACCTATGCTTTATCCTAGAATCCATGTTCTCTATTGATCTTTATCTTGAGCCACATCGCTCATATATACATGTGTTTATTATCTTCTAAAATTAATAGAAAAACATAAATATGATGACACTAACTTTATTAAATGGAAATTACATGACAATCCACAAAGTTTTTACCTTGATTCCAAGAGTAAGGATTCAAACGGAGGGTCTTCCCATCAGGATTAACACGAAATGGGCCTAATTGTGCCGCTTCCCCATATCCAATGCCTGAACATGCAGGTCCTAAAGAAGCAACTCTTGGATCAGAAGCACATAACCAAACAAAGGAAAAACAAGAATGAAAAGACCATACAAATTGAGCCATTCATATATCTCATTGTAAACATATATCTCTTGAAAGTGATCAAACATTGTCAAGAGACCTCATCAACAAAATTAAGAAAAATGGAAGAACACTTATTCAAACAACTGGTGGTCAAAATGATCCACTGTTTTAAAAGGCAAAACTTTGAAACCCAAGAAATCCCACTTTTTTTAGGATATTAATTGTCAAAATTATTCCAACACCCAAGAGATAATCTGGCATTTTTTTAGTGAAAAACTCTGCATATTTATACATCAAACATGAAGTGTATGTGAACCAGTATATGTGACAAGTACCCCCAAAAAAAAAAAAAAAAAAATTGTAGTAATTCTTAGCCATCTGATATGATTTAAAACATAAAAATAAAAAATGACCTCCTTCCAGCCAAATAACAAGAGGCTTTGAAGAAGGGTCCTCGGCAGCTTCAATGAACCAATAAAAGAGAAACCTTCCTGAACTCTCATTGACATTCACATAACCAGAATAATGAGAAAAGCTAACATTGAAAGAAACTCCTGGTAGACCAGTGACCCTATCTTTCTCTTGTTGCTCACTTATTGTTTCAGCATTTCCACTCTGAAACACAAGAACAAGTGAAAACAACAGATAGCAAAACAAAGCCAAGTTCTTCTTCTTCTCCATCTTTCCCAAAACTTTTTTTCTTTTCTTTTTTTGAGTTTCCAAGCACTTGGAGCATCTGGGCATTCAGCAGATGTTATATACATTAAAAGTTGATAAAGGTTGAAGATTTGGAAAGTTGACAAGTCTCATATCAAACGCATGGATCTTTTGTCAAATTTTCAATCTTCTTTCATGAGGATCTTTTTCTTCAGATTCTTGCTCATTAAGGTCGAAAAAAAACTCAGTTTCAAGGCCCCCCCTGGAATTTTGCTTGCAAGCTTCCTTAGAGTCTGTGTTGTTGTTTACCATAATACTCCATGTCTCCATTGTGTGCCACATCACAGGAAATCCCCTGGTCAGCTGAACATTTATTCAAACATTGAAGGTGTTTTTGTCCAAACATGTAGTTTTTAAGCATACCGATTTGACATGCACACTTTTTCCATCTTGCCCAAACTCATTAATGTGGCCCTAACTCTTCTTGATTCAGACTATTCAATTAAAGACTAAAAGATAGCAGAGTTGACTAAAAAGTTATATAATTTATATTTAATTCAAGACTATTAAATTAATATATCAAGATAATTACAATGTCTTTTTATAAGAAACTTATGTTATAAAAAAAGAAAAAAAATCTATGATTTATCTTTTGGCTCTATGGTATTAATGGAGTAGAGAGTTATTAGGGTCGTTTGGCTGATGGTTTTTGCAAACTATTTTTAAAATAAAAGCGGTTTTTAAAAATGTTTAGGAACTTCTGCTTTTAGACCAATCTCCAACAATATATATTGTTCTGTGATTTTTTGAATAAGCCAAGCCATACCAACTATTCTTAAAAATGTTTTTGGGAAATGCTTCTTAGAAAAATATTTTTGTAAAATTTGTATTAAAGGAAGACATTGAGGTCCAATTTCCTAAAAGCTAAAAGACCAGCGTTGTTCATTATAATCAAAATGTGATGAAGGTGGTTGTGGGCCTTGGTTTGAAAATTGGCAGAAATATTCATAACTTGGCAGGGACAACATAGCTCAGTTGGGCTCTAGAGCTTTCATACATACATATAGACTTTATTATAAATTTAAGCATACGCATTTAACATGCACCCTTTTTCCCATCTTGCCCAAACTCACAATTTTCCAAAATGTGGCCTAACTTATGTTGATTAAGACTATTCAATTAAAAACTAAAAGATAGTAGGGTTGATCAATAGGTGGTAGCAGTTGGTGGAGAAACTGCGGTTGAGATTCAAGTTTTAAGTTCGAGCTTAGTCGTGCCTCATTCATCAGCCCTTGTTAGGAGGGCAAACCTAAACGTTTCTGTCATGTTCGAATATAAAATGATTAGTCTCGTCTTAAAAAAAAGATGCACCTCCTAAGTGCCTAAAAATTGATAATTAAAAAAAAAAAAAAAGATGGTAGAGTTGGCTAAAAAAGTTCTATATTTTTATTTAATTCAAGACCTTATTAAATTAACATATCAAGATAATTACAATGTCGTTTTATAAGAAACTTAAACGGATCGCCTCGCCTCTGCTATGCTTGAGTATGGGAGGAATAGTCTCGTCCAAAGAAAACAAGGACACTACCCTGATGCAGAAAAATCAGTAATCAAAAAAATAAAAATAAAAAGATAATAGAGTTGGCTAAAAAGTCCTGTATTTTTATTTAATTCAAGACCACATTAAATTAACATATCAAGATAATTACAATGTCTCTTTATAAGAAACTTATGTTAAAAAAAAAAAAAAAAAAAAATCTCCGTGTAGAGAGTTACTAGGCTTGTTTTGGTTTAGGGTTTGCAAAATATATTTGAAATAAGAGCAATTTTTAAAAGTGTTTGCCAAGCTCTAAGTTTAAACCAAAGTACCAACTCGGGCAAAAAAATTAATAATAATTTTTCTACTTTTTAAATAAGCTCAGAGATACCAATTATTCTCAAAAATGTTTTTGAGAAGCGTTTCTTGACAAAGTAATTGTGCAAAATTTATATATTAAGAACTTGTTTGGTGTGCAAAATGTGATAAATTTTTTTTTATAGAATTGAATTGAATAGAATGGAATAGAATTAAAAATAGAGTAATGATATGTTTAAGATTGAAACAAAAAAGTAATTAAATTAAAAAAAAGGTTAAATTACAAAAATAAATAAATAAAAACAATCTGGTTTGTCTCGAAACCAGAAAATATGGTAGATTAGAAAATCTTCAAGAAGAAGAGGAAGAAGAAGCTGGAGTGAACACGAGTTGCAGCAAAAAAAAAGTTGAGGAAGATAAAACAATCCCATCCCATCTCACCTTTAAACATAGAATTGAGACTAAAAATAGTCCAATCTCATTCAATCAATCTCATGCTCTAAACAAGACATTGAGATCCAATTTCCTAAAAGACGGAAGAGAAGCTAATTAATTAAATGAAAAATATTAATATATAATTTTTTAATAATTAATTTAAGAAATTCAATAATAATAATTATGTCAATTAACATAATTTAAATGTTAATTTTGAATTAAAAAACAATATTATTCAATAATAATTCAGAAATTATTAAGATTATACCAAAACTCTCTAAAACGGTCCCTAAAAAAATTACCTGGAAAGGAATATATAAAATACATGACATGATTATTTAGAACATATACTTAATTCTTTTTTTTTATTATATATATAAACCTCTTCGAAGAAAAATTCATTTATGTGTCCCTCTCAAATACTGTCATGATGGGAGAATTGAAGAACTCGAACGTTCAAATTTGACGGTGAGACTTTATTTTATTTTATTTTATTTTTAATTTGAATTGAAAACTGAATTGAAGAAAGAATGAATTAAATATTTTAAATTTGGCAAGTTAGAAAATAGCGTCGACCAAAACTCAATAAAATAATTTATTTTTAGTTTTTTGAAAAAGGATTTCTACAAACATAGGTAATGAGATTTGTGATGTTGGCAACATTGTAAAAGGGAGAAACCCTAAATTTATAAGAATAAGGGAAGAAGAAAGTGAGGAGGAAAGAAGAGAAATCCAGCTCGATCAATATATTAGTTAAGCAAACACATGTATAATAGAAATCGTAAAATAGCAATCACGGGATTTATGATCAAAATAACTAAAATTATTTAAAAATATAGATAAGGGCAATTACGAGTAAAATTTAGAACATAAATTGACAAATTGAAGAATTTTTTTTTAAAAAATGCCTAAAAAGTGAGAGCCGTTCATTGCACCGCCCTTTTTTCTCTCTACACCAATAAAATAAATTTTTTATTATTATTAAAATTACTTCTTTGCCATATAACTTTTTTTTAAAATTGCTTTCATATCCAAAATTTTCTCACATCCTTATTTCTTACTTTATCTTGCTCATTTAGAAATTCTAAAATCTTGATCACCATGAATGAAGAACCTAATGAATATGAGTTTTTTGATTCAAAGGTAATATTTTCTTTATTATTTTTTATGATTCATGAATAATTAAAAAATAGCATTAAGATTGTTATTTATTTTGTCAAAGAGTTCAAGAAGCTTCGTTCCACTGTAGAACGAGTTCAAATAAATGTTTTATTAAACAATACCAAATTGAACAGTTTCTTTTTTTTTGTCAAGAAAAATGAAGGTTTTATTGAATAGTATCAAATTGAACTTTTTTTTTTTTTTTTTTGTCAAGAAACGATTTAAATTCAATGAAAGTTTATTGAACAGTTTTTTTTTATTTTTTTATTTTTTTGTTAAAAAACGATTGGAATTGTGAAGGTTTTATTGAACAATACCAAATTGATTAAGGTTTTTTTTTTTTTTTTGGTCAAAAAATAATTTAAATTTAATGAAGGTTTAAATCCAATGTAGCATTACTCATTTTTCCATCAATATGGGTCAATTCATTATAATAACCTAATGAATGAAATGTTTGTCTCGTAGGTTGAAATAAGCAATCAAAGCAATGAAGTTGAACCACAATATATGATAAATTACACTGTTTTGTTCGAAACAAAAAGTATTTTTAAGAGTAAAGATGATTTAATTGAATGGAGAAAAATATATGGTATGATTATTGTTACCAAGAAATCAGACAGTGGAAGTAGTGGTCGAAGGCCGTGGATATTGTTTACTTGTGAAAGAAGTGATTTTTATGCTCAAGTTTTTGTTGAAGTTATAATTATAGATTGCATACGACCCTTTCTTTTATTATTATTATTATTATTATAGGTCTTCATCTGGGTCACCAATACCACCTATTGGATACATGTGGCATAAATTTTGTTATTCCTGTGCTCGTGGTTGGAAAAAAGCATACAAGAATCGCATCATCAATGGTTGTTGGTTCTACAATGGCAACACAAAAAACTTTGTCCTTAGATATTACTGTTAGTGGAAACATTTGTAAAATTTTAAATAAAGCTCTTTTTGTCTATCTTTTCAATTTAACTGTTTAGCTAGTCTTACTGTGTTTGTTTGCACAGATTATAAACATTTTTTGGTATCAATTATTATTGAATATCATATGTTTTATTGCACAAAGAATTTAAGACATTTAAAATAAAAATAAAAAATATTATATATATATTATTAAAATTGATAACTTTGAGGATAAGTGAAAAAAATATCTTATTAAATTTTTATTTTTTTTTGAAAAATAGAATAGAGATTATAAAATTCAATAATAAAAAACTCCGACCGGGCAAGTTTTCTTTTAAATAAAAATTAAAATTAAAAGAATAAAAATCTCAAGTTTTTTATTTTTACAAATTAAATTGTTTAAATATTTCTAAAGTTAAAAAATAAACAGTTTCTAATTTACTACTTTTGTACTTTAGTTAGATTTTAATTGAAACTGGACTCGAAAGTGACGGTGATTGTATTTATATTAAAAAGTTTTGTACTGTGAGTATATTTCTTGATTTTGGTTCTTATATGACATTGTATTGATATGAAATGTTTAACTGTAGACATGCTACCTATATAAATGCATTGTATCTTATTGAATCATTCATAAAAGATTTTGACATTGGAGTATGCAAGACGTGCGAAGTCAGATCGTATATGATATTATTTCATTAGGAATTAGTCCCGGATAAGTGTTATACATAACTTCATTGTCAGTAGGACTATCCTAACAATGATTCTAGATCCTTGAAATGATTGTGAATTGGATAATGGGAAGCTGTGACTACCTTGTAACGACCATACAAGGATTAAAATCGCTCGATTACCTTGAAGGGGGGAGATTGTGGATTTCGATGAAATTTCTGCATTGTTTTATTGCACGAGCATAAACTTTATATTGCTGGTATGTATGTTATATTTGTTGAATAATGCATGTGTGTTTCATAAATATTTTGAATGACTTAAATGTTATGTTTCTCTAAATGCATATGATTGTCATATCAAGATATATATTCACTGTGTTTGTTGTGTGCTCACTCCATTTCCTTTAATATTTCAAGTACAGAATCGAAAGAAAAAGAGAAAGCTAGAGAGTGATTGACAATTGATCCATATCCCTATCTTGTTTATGTATGTATGCTTGGAGGAATGATTTATACATATTTTATTTTGCTATGTATAATTATCAGCTGACTATGTATATAATATCACATAGATGGGATGGGTTGTATGTTAATGGATTATAGTTGAATATGTTGGTTTGTGAAATACTTGGTGATGATGTATCTAATTGTGTTATTAAATGCCGATAAGATGGTCGGAATGGTTAGATGCATGCATGAGATAAATGAATGAATGAGATGAATATTGTGGATGATTAATATATATATGTATTGGATTTGATTTGTGGTATATCACGGAAGTGAGATGTCAAAATTTTTTTAAAATTTTGTAAAATTATGTTGAGGTTGACAGTGTATTATATACAGGGTACGTACAATGTATAGTACACTGTGCCAGTTATGATATCAACTTACGTCAGGGGCGTCGTGACATTGATCATCATAGTTGAAGCATTTTCTAATCTCTATCACATTGAAGGAATCTCCGAGTTTCAACCTTAACCATTGTTCAACAAACTCTTTCCTTCATATTCTTGTGATATTGTTTGAGGTAACTTATCTTTGTGCTATATTGTTATCATCTTGATTCGATTACATATGCAAATATTTTTAAACATCAAAATCATACTTGCACGTGCTTTGATTTATTATCATTTTAATTGTGGTTTCACGTGCTTGTGTCTATATCGATTCTTATGCTCATTCTAATTTATTTGAATCAATATTTTGATCATTTGTGCATATTGATTTTTGTGCTTCATATATCATCTTTAGAATCAATATTCGAATATATATGTGTGCATATTAAATTCTTGAACTTATTTTATCATCATTTTGAATCGATTACATGTATTTGTAAACAATTATTTCAACATTGCACTTCACTTAAAATATTATGTTTGAAATAATAGAGATTGTTCATTTCAAAGTTGTATGCTAAAAACTTGAGTGTTTTTAGAACATCTCTCTATATCATTTGTAACCTTGATATATTATTGACTTGTTAGTCAACCGAGATTATACCTCTCTTTATACGGCTTTTAACCACGCCTATAAGTTGATTAGCGTACGGCTTCTAACCACACCCGTTAAGTTAGTTAGTTTGTACGGCTTCTATCCACGCTCATAAGTTAAAAATTTTAGTATGTTTTGAAAAATCTTGATCATGGGTGGTTAAGCAGTGGAGTAGGCTTAAAGGAAAACCAAACCACTCTAAATCTTTGTGTCCATCTTGGTTCTACCACATCCAATTTATCCCCTCTTGGACGGTAATACTGAGCCAACACCCACACACATATAATACATTTCAAGAAATCAAGCTAGCTTCATTCTTATTCATATATATAATTGATCATCAAGATCAACTGATGATGCCTATATATATACCTAGTAATTATTTCAATCATCACTGAACAACCCTTATGAGCTTGGCATTGAGGTTCCTGACAGGAAGGACTTGAAGAGCACAAGAGACAACTTGGGTCTTGTTAGAATAACCTTATGACCTGCACCCTTTACTGATACAAAGTTCAGACCCACATACTCCTGAGTATGGCCTCCAACCTAATAATAATCAACGAAAGACCTCATGCCTTAGCAAAACACTGGAAGAATCAAATTAATACAGCAAACCCAAAACCTTAAAACTTAAACCATGTCTTGTTAGGAACCGTAGAGCGCATAACTGACTGGCGTATTTAGGTAAATTTAGTTTATAACACGTCTTTCAAAGCATGCATTTGGATGCAAGAAAATATATGTGCAAGAATCATCAACTAGTATGTAGTGATATGCAACGTGCGTGAACTGTGATTAGAAACAGTGACAAAGCAAGATGTTTGTAACCAAAACGTAGTTTTTTATGCAACTTTGAGTCACGAGTTTCTTTCTTTTGAAAAAAAATGTTTGATGAAGCTCCTAAATATTATCATGCATGATTCTATTTTTATTTCTTTGAAAGAGAAATGCCGAAATTGGAATAGTAGAAATGTACCTGCCCTTCATCATACCAAGCACGCCATGGAGATGAAGTTGGAAGCTTGAGAGCATTTATGCTGTACCTTGTCGAGGTAATTGGGAGTACAGCATCTGTATTGCCACTGTCAAAAAAAAAAAAAAAAACAAACAAATAAAATTAATAAAATGCAAAGATCAGCAAAGATTATACTACTTTACGTACACTCAAGCATAAACATTTGACCTATTTGAGCCATAGATGAAGAATATCTCCAATGAGAACTAAAGAATTGATCAGTATAAACATCATCTACGCAAGATCACGGAATATTCAGTTGAAGAAGCAAGTTAAGTTATACATCAATCTGAACAATGGAAATGCCTGAGTACTAGCTATTTCTATTGAGTTCAACATAAATCTAACAGTTAACAAAAGGTATTATAATAGTATCAAGCACCCAATTAAAAGAGGGTATATAAGTGAATGAGTACCTGTAGACCCAAATTCGAAGCCCTAAAGGTATGAACTCGCGATAAATGTCCGGTACTGTACTGGCAGAGTCCTTCCAATTATTTCCAACAACTTCACTGCAAAACAGAAAACTGCAGAATATCAAACCTTTAAAGCTTCAAATGCTAGTAGTATATACTTGGAATGGCTTTAAGTAGACAAAATGATATTATCCAAGACATTATCTTAAAATACCAATTCTATCTTGAATGGGTTTTCTCAGATATTAAAGTTGGAGCAATCTATAATTAGAATAATACAGCATACTTCACAAAACTATACCTGCAAAGCTCCCATCTAGATGGTGCAGGATCTGGATTAACATGAAGCCCTAAAGATATGAACTCGCGATAAATGTCCAGTACTGTACTGGCAGAGTCCTTCCAATTATTTCCAACAACTTCACTTCAAAACAGAAAACTGCAGAATATCAAACCTTTAACGCTTCAAATGCTAGTAGTATATACTTGGAATGGCTTTAAGTATACAAAATGATACTATCCAAGACATTATCTTAAAATACCAATTCTATCTTGAATGGGTTTTCTCAGATGTTAAAGTTGGAGCAATCTATAATTAGCATAATACAGCATACTAAACAAAACTATACCTGCAAAGCTCCCATCTAGATGGTGCAGCATCTGGATTAACATGAAGCGCCTTTTGAACCTCTGGTAAATTAAAGTATATTGTACTATAGTTCTCAGTGCATGGATCATACTCCTAATCAAGTAGTTCAGTCTTCTGTCAATTAAATCCATTATTTAACAACGTTTTTCAACTACAAAGAACATTTTCTTCAATAAGACACATTTACAGGCATTATGGAATGCTTCTACTTACAGAAACTCCTTTCATGGTCTCATTGGTATTGCTGATATTCCAAAGGCAAGGTGGAGTGAAGATGCTAAATCTGTCAATGTTTCCTAGTTCAGATAAAACAAGATTCGTAATATTCATACACTGATCTGAGCGATGGAGAAAGGACTCGTTGGTACAGAGACTGTTATAAAGCTTGTAGGTTTGATCAGAAATCAAACCAACGGACCACATGAATTGGGAAAACCCGGTATGATCATTGAAATCGTCTGTTAGTGGATTCCCAACCTGCATCGAAGATATATATTTATTAGTTGTTTGATCCATTCATAGGAAAAATTGGATAGATATTTCTGTTGTTCATATAGGAGAAAGATCCCGTACCATATACCCCTTGAGATTGATTGATTTATCCGATGTTGACTGCTGGTGCCTCACAATAGCTTGGCCTAGTTGCGGGACATAGTGCCCTAATCAAAAGATATCAATAATCCATAAGATATAATAGCAACACTATGATCATATACAGTTTCTCATTTTTAGGAATTTTTTCTTAATGAGTTAAATAAATGGAATAGACTATAAAGAAGAGTTAAGGTTTCTGGCTTTGAATCACTCCTACTGATAAAGTGTCAACAGTTATTGAGTATGAAAGTATAAGCTGCACTGATATTAATAGATAGATTCATCTTTCTTATACCTGCGTAGCTTTCTCCTGTAAGATAAAAGTCCCTTCCCTTGTATTGAGGAAAGCGCTCGAACCACTTCAGTAAAAATGCTAATGAGTCTTCAGCTGCACAGAGATGAGACAGAAAAAAAACAGAAAAAAAAGAAGATGAATAATGGTAATAATATATTGTCAGGTACATTATGAAGCATGTGGAAGAAGAAGCTAAGGTTATACCAGTCCTCTTATCTCCATTTGTCAGCACATCAGAAGCAGTTTTTGAGTAGGAAAAACCAACACCAACAGGGAACTCAAGGAATATGATGTTTGCCACTGCGAATTGCGATGCAAGTAATCCAACATAGCCGAGTTAAAAAAACAAAAAAAGAACAAGAACAACTCTACCAATACAGAGAGGAGATATAAGGTACTGGAGTTTGTATCGATACAACATGTAACTACCAAAATTTTCATCACAATCATCCTATGGCTTGTCCCGAGTTCCCAATAATTGAGGGGCCGAAATAAAATGCCATTTTTTTTTGTTACATCACCTATGCTTTATCCCAGAATCCATTTTCTGTATTGATCTTTATCTCGAGCTACGTCGCTCATATATACATGTGTTTAGTATCTTCTAAAATTAATAGAAAAACATATATACGATGATGCTAATTTTATTAAAGGGAAATTTACATGACAGTTCACAAAGTTCTTACCTTGATTCCAAGAGTAAGGATTCAAACGGAGGGTCTTCCCATCAGGATTAACACGAAATGGGCCTAATTGTGCGGCTTCCCCAAATCCAATGCCAGAACATCCAGGTCCTAAAGAAGCAACTCTTGGATCAGAAGCACATAACCAAACCATGGGAAGAATGAAAATGAAAAGACCATACAAATTGAGCCATTCATATATCTCATCAGTACATGATAAATATGAACAGAACAGAGGTGAACAAATTATTAGTCTTGTAATCCATTTTGAAGTACACCCAGGAAATACAGCAACATCTTCTTCTTCTTCTTTTTCTAACATATATCTCTTAAAAGTGATCAAACATTATATATAAACCTAATCAACAAAATTAAGAAAAGTGGAAGAACTACACTTATTCAAACAATTGGTGGTCAAGGGATCCACTGTTTGAACCAGTATATGTGACATTTAAGTACCTAAAAATAATAATAATAATTGCAGTAATTCTTAGCCATCTGACATGATAAAAAAAAAAAAAAAGTGAAGAAAATGACCTCCTTCCAGCCAAATAACAAGAGGCTTTGAAGAAGGGTCCTCGGCAGCTTCAATGAACCAATAAAAGAGAAACCTTCCTGAACTCTCATTGACATTCACATACCCAGAATAATGAGAAAAGCTAACATTGAAAGAAACTCCTGGTAAACCAGTGACCCTATCTTTCTTTTGTTGCTCACTTATTGTTCCAACATTTCCACTCTGAAACACAAGAACAAGTGAAAACAACAGATAGCAAAACAAAGCCAATTTCTTCTTCTTCTCCATCTTTGCCAAAACTTTTTTTCTTCTTTTTTTTTTTTGAGTTTCCAAGCACTTGGAGCATCTGGGCATGCAGCAGATGTTATATACATTAAAAGTTGATAAGGTTGAAGATTTGGAAAGTTGACAAAGTCTCATATCAAACGCAAGGATCTTTTGTCAATTTTCTAATCTTGTTTAATGAAGATATTTTTCTTCAGATTCTAGCTCCTTAAGGTTGGAAAAAAAAACTCAGTTTCAAGCCCCCCCCCCCCCCCCCCTGGAATTTGCTTGCAAGCTTCCTTCGAGTCTGGAATTTGTGTGTCACATCACAGGAAATCCCCTGGTCAGCTGAACATTTATTCAAACATTGAAGGTGTTTCTGTCCAAATATGTAGTTTAAGCATACCGATTTGATATGCACACTTTTCCCATCTTGCCCAAACTCATTAATGTGGCCCTAACTTATCTTGATTAAGACTATTCAATTAAAAACTAAAAGATAGTAGAGTTGACTAAAAAGTTGTATAATTTTTATTTAATTCAAGACTATTAAATTAACATATCAAGATAATTACAATGTCTTTTTATAAGAAACTTATGTTATATAAAAAAAAAAAAAAATCTATGATTTATCTTTTGGCTCTATGGTATTAATGAAGTAGAGAGTTATTAGGCTCGTTTGGTTGATGGTTTTTGCAAATTATTTTTAAAATAAACGCGGTTTTTAAAAATGTTTAGGAACTTCTGCTTTTAGATCAATCTCCAACAATATATATAGTTCTGTGATTTTTTGAATAAGTCAAGTGATACCAACTATTCTAAAAAATGTTTTTGGGAAATGTTTCTTAAAAAAATATTTTTGTAAAATTTGTATTAAAGGAAGACATTGAGGTCCAATTTCCTAAAAATTAGAAGACCAGCGTTATTCATTATAATCAAAATGTGATGAAGGTGATTGTGTGCCTTGGTTTGAAAATTGACAGAAATATTCATAACTTGGCAGCGACAATATGGCTCAGTTGGCTCTAGAGCTCTCACACATACATATTGACTTTATTACGAATATAACCTAGATTATTTATAATTCTAATGTCCCTATAATCAAGATTATTTGAATTAAACTATTTTTTTTTCAATAATGAATAAAAAATATAAAACAAAAATAAAATAGGAGGCCATAAGGCCTGTACCAATACAATGTAAAACTGTAAAAACTAAAACAGAAAGCAAAGTAAGAGAGAAATTGTAATAGCGTCCGTCCTACTACTGGAATCCCCAGACTCTGATTGTTCCGTCAGTGTATCCAGTAAACAAAGAGCTTCCTTTCCAGCCCAAGCATGTGCAGTACGGCATCTGGTTCTGGTTGTTGCCAGGAGTAGTAGTAGTAGGTGTCTCCGTCTCGGGCTTCAACTCCTGAACAACGCTCTTGCTCTCCAGATCCCAAATCTTCACACCATCCTGCGTCGCCGCGCAAAGCCTATTCTTCATGGGACTGAAACACACAGCATGAATGATAGCATCTCCGGCATCAAGCGAGTACAGCTTCTTGCGCTCCGCCAAGTCCCAAACCAGAGTCACTCCATCCTTACCACCACTCGCACACAGAGAACGATCTGGCGACACCGCCTTGTTCCGATCCCACGATCTGATACTCGTCGGCTGAAACGTGTACTTACACTCACCGATCAAGTTCCAGACCTTGATCGTGCCGTCACTAGAAGCCGACCAGATCTGACGGTTGTCCTCGGACAAGGCCACAGAGAATACGTCTGTGGTCTGGCCCGCGATCCGGCAAATGGTTGCGCCGGTGTTGGTGTCCCAGAGACGGAGCTCGCCGTCCCGGGAGCCGGAGAGAGCCAACTGGCCGTCCCACGAGACGACCACGTCTTGGACGAAGTGAGAGTGGCCGGTGAGACGCCGGGAAGGGACGCCATAAGTGCCTTCTTCCTTCGTTAACTGCCACACCACAACCGATTTGTCTCGGGACGATGACACGATCATGTCGGAGTAGTCGATCGGAGCAGTGATTGCCGTGACCATGTCTGTGTGGCCTTTCATTGTTCCGCGGAGAACCAAAGTTTCTGTCATGGCTTCAATCTCTTTCTGTGGGAGAATACTTTTTTCTACCTATGTGGTGTTGGTGTATATATAGACTCTCAAAATCCAAATTCTAAACACTTCATGTATTCCTAATCAAACACTAACTCAAAATTCTAATCATATTCTAATCATATTACGTTAAAATTCTAATCAAACACTAACTCAAAATTCTAATCATATTAGGTTAAAAACATATTAAACCACTTTAGAAAAATTACTAAAATATTATATTAGCAAAATAACAATAATGATATTAGTTATTATAGGTTAAAAGGGTTCCCGAAAGATGATTTAATTGGGTGGTGTAGTTAGCAAGAGTCATTGATAACTCAATCATCCGAAAGTGCTGCGGCTTGGAACATTCATCTAGCCCACTAATTAAACCAATGAACTTTTGGTTCATAAATCTACAGTATATATATATATAGCATGACCAGTTCATATGGAAAATTAATTAGAAAGGATTATTATTAATAAAGCTGCTGCGCTGATGACTAAGTTATCTAGAGCCCCTGCCTCCTGAGCCAAGTTTTATGATCATCCGTTTCCCGACCATTTTTAAGGTTTGGTTGTAGGAATAATTTTGACAATTGAATCAATATATCCCATAGAAAATATCACATAACAATTTATATTTATAACCAACGGTGGGTTGGCTCAGTAATTGACTGCAAACACACTCATCCTGAAGAAAAGGAGTTCGAATTTAAATCGTGTCATCCACCACCATGTTGGCCAACAATGTCTAAGAATATTTGTGACCATGCCCCAGAAAAATTAGTAGAAACCATAATATTTCTAATACTTATTAACCTCAAAATAATAATAATAATAATTATCAAATTGATTCATCACATGTTTTGACAATTGTGAGGTCATAAAGTAAAACCTTACCATTATATACTTAGAAAAAAAAAAAAAAACATATAATGCATGTGAATGCGCACTACTATTAAGTGAATAATCCTCTTTTAATTTGTTCGTAGCCCTTATGTTTTATTTACAAGTTTATTTTATTTGGTTACTTTGACTCCGTGAATCATTGATATATACGGTTCAAAACTCAAGTGAAAAATCTATAATTATAGAAGAAAATAGTCAATATTAACTTGGTGATCATAAAACCTCTTAATTATTGTTTATGCAAAAATTATCAAGTAATCATACTTATTACTCTTTTTTATTGCTAGTATGAATACTTTTTTCTAGTGTTCTGAGCAGAGAAATAAAACTAAACTTGGGGAGAATACTTTTTTCTCTTTTTGTACTTACCTATTTTTACAAGCTACCTACTTACTGGTGCGGTGTTGGTGTATATAGAGACTCTCAAAATATAAATCCTAATCACTTGCTTGTAGTCCTAATACAATAAATAATTCTAATCAAACACTAATTAACTCAAAATTCTAAGTACACACTAGAAATCCAAGTATATAAAGACACTCAAAATCTAAATCTTAAACACTTGCTTGTAGTCCTAATACAATAAGAAATTCTAATCAAACACTAACTCAAAATCTGTTTAGTGAAGTTGCTTTAACCTCTGGCATATGCTTTTATAAAACGCCTTGTTCTTCTAGATAATTAATGTAAAACATGTGTTTGCTCTATTTGACGTTATTCTTGGCTTCTCTTTGAATATGACTGAGTATGATACAAATTTTTTTTTGTTAAACTTTCAGTTCATTATTTGAAATTGTTAATTGATGTGAATATGGCTTTTCATACACCCAATTAGCCACTGACACTAATCACTCTACCTTCTCTGATTATAGGTGGGTAGTAAGGTCTAATACAAGAAAGAAATTCTCAGCTTTTAATCTTCTAATTATTACAACATTTTGTGAGGAAAAATCAATCGCTACAAAAAATTAAATATTTAACAACACAACAAATATTGTTAAAAAGAATGTCATTAAATATTAAAAATTTTAATAATATCTATAAAAACATTATTTATTTCAAAATTTACTACATGTGATTTTGTTTTCTTAAAAATTATAATTTAAAAATAACATTCATTTTTTAATACTAAAATATTATTTATTTCAAATCTTATTAATACTTTGAAAAATCTAATACTAATTTTTAATAATATTTTAAGTTTTATATAATAAATTAATAAAAAATTGTGTTTCTTTTTTAGTAATATTAAATAATAGATTCTAATTATAAATTTTTAATTATTTTAATAATGTTTGCTTAAATATAATTAAAACTTCTTAAATTGTAACCCAAGTCCATGTTATTAACATGCAAGAGTACTAAGGCAGACTTCTTCCTTGCCTGTCGTCTTATTATGATCCAGCTACCTTTTTCCTTGTTTTGATTCTTCAGAATTTAGTGAAAAGGAAATAATTTTGATTGCGTTGGATTCAGTGTTACCATACAAGTTAATTGATAATATATCTCAGTGATTTGAGTACTCGTTGCTTACTATATAGGAATCTTAATAATTTGCCTCTGCTTTTGTGATTATCATCCTGATTCAAACTATTGACAATTGCATTGGTGTCTGTTATCTTTGTGCATTATTATATCAGCTCAGGTGTATGAATTTCCCTTCCTCTTTTCTCATTTCTTATGTTTGATTTTGCTTAGTACTCTTTGCTCATCTATCTCGTTTTTTTTTATATATTTTTTTATTTTGTTTTTAAAGTTTAGGTGGGACTTGAGACCATGGCCTAATTTATTTGCATACCCCAACAAGTCGTGGATTAATAAGAAATTCACATTCACCCCACCAATGAGTTTTAATTACCTTTTGGCCAGGAATCCTCATCTTCTCTATCCACACCACATCTTCATAGTAGTGTTAGTATAGTTAGTGATACATACACAACTCCTATTCCCTATCTTAATTTCACTAACTTGCAATATTTCAGTAATTGTACATGGAAATTCTAACCAAATTTGTGGCATGCAGGTGATCATGAGCTAGAATTTGGGGATAGAGTTGGAGCGTCGGACCATTATCCTGATGAATAAGTACTGCTACTTCTCCTACACCGGAGGAACGAAGGAACGAAGGAGGATGGAACCCCCCAGCCTACCACACATGAATGATCCTTGTCGTGCCTCTTAATCCTCCACCAGCTGCTGTGGTTATGCCTCGTCACCATGCCTACCATGCTGAATGAATGCTTATTGAGAAATATTAATTTTAACTCCCAGGGACCAAGAGAGTGAGTAATCCCCCATGCATTGCTTGTGCCTTGTGCCCTTGCCTTGGATTCTGATCATTACTACTACTTCTTTTCATTTTGGAGCTTCAAATTTTTAAGGAAAAGATGCATTCACCGGAGCAAGCATTGTACATACAGATACATAGGTGTTTTTTATGCCAGCTTCTTCTGGTCTTGTGAGCTGTTACGTTGCTTATTGTAATACAGATAGATAGATAGAGTTGAGTCATATGAAATTGAAAATACAACCATGAATATGATTACTCTACATGAAATGGTTTTGAACTTTTGTTATTCACCTTTTTGAATGATCATTTAGCTTTTTGAGATTTACAATTTTGAGGAAAGATCAATCAGACCACTAAAAAAAAAAGTCTAACCTGATAAGTATAGATCTTAATGCTGAACCCATTAAAATTCAACCTCGATCACCGGCCTCCTCACTAAATGAAACCTTGTTATATATTTACATTATGAATGATAATAACTATGCTGTTGCGAATACATAATGGAATTCATATATGTGCTTCATCAAAGTTGTTAATTAATTATTTGATTTTATTCCTATTTTTATAGTCTAATATAATATAATAATACAAAGTTTCTTATATTTGATTGACACGTCTTTTTCTTTTGGCAGAGTCCTTCCAATTATTGTCAACAACTTCACTGCAGAATAGAAAACTGAAGAATATCAAACCTTTACTGCTTCAAATGCTGGTAGTATATACTTGGAATGGCTTTAAGTGTACAAAATGATACTATCCAAGACATTATCTTAAAATACCGATTCTACCTTGAATGGGTTTTCTCAGCACAAAACTATACCAGCAAAGCTCCCATCTAGATGGTAAATTCAAAAGGCACCAGCAGTCACCATCGAATAACATGGAGTGACCTATAACAATTCATGATAAAGATAAAGACAAAAGCAGACCTAAAATAACAACAAAAATAATTAAGAAATATATAACTACTGGTATCAGATGTCAATTCAACATAAATTTATATAGCTGACCCTGTATAGTGAGAGAAAGGCTTAGTTGAGTTGAGACTTGTTGTCAAAATCCATTTCATATTATAGAAAATAGAAATGGCTAATCTAAAGTTAATCTGTTGTCAAAGTCCCATACAACCAGGCTAATTCTGCAATATAGCGATCTCTTTTTCTTGTTTCTTTTTCCATTAATTTTCCCTTTTTTCTCCATTGTTTTGCCCTGTCAATTTTGCTAAATCCCCAACCTAGGAAACATCAATCTCCCCAAGAACCCAACAAAATGAGCAACGGAAGAAAACCCAATTCCTAAAATCATGTCTAACATCAAAACCACATCAACAATCCCAACAAAAGACTAAGATTCAAGAACAAACACATCAAAATCTCAAGCTTAAAGCAGAACCCATTAATAGAAACAGGATTGAAAGATTCACCTCCGTTGAGCCAAAGAACCAAAGGCTTAGAAGAAGAATCGTCAGAAGCCTCAACAAACCAATAGAACAGAGCTCTTCTTGCTTCCTCATCAACAATTACATACCCAGAATAATTAGCAAAGTGTTACGGGCATATTTGTAAGACAGACATGTTACCCATGCGACACCTCAAATACACATATTCTCGGTTAGTCATTCACACATATACTCATGTTACAGCAGAAAACTCGAATATCTTGCTTGTGCGTAGCGCCGGATAATCCCTCGGACGGATCACTCGGATACCTTCTATAGCAGTCAGTTCTTGCACAGTGCTACCTCGGAACAACGATTACTAGTAAGTTTCATGGATAAACCATTCATGAGTATCCCCACAAGCACACTCTAGCATGTAGGCTAAAGATAGCTCAAGGCGTTCAACTCGATAGCGAGTGGCATAACAGTGTTAGATACCCATCCCTGTATACCAATGAACCCCGCACTACTAGCCCGATAACAATGTCTCATAACCTATCCAAATGCTATGAGAACTACCATTACCCCCTTCAGGATGATGGTAGTCAGCCCCCTGGGTTGTGCCAAGGAAATGTCCTATGCATGGCCAAGTATTAGCCATGAGGGAGAGTTGGACAACTACTCCTCCCCAAGGTAGATGTTAAGCTTTTGGCTTGTTTCCAAAAAGAAAAATCAAAATGTGAGGCCAATCATACTGGGCCATATTTACGAGATTGCCACATCTGATTGAGACGAAACTTCACAGACCCTCTTCTTAAGTGACGATGCATGTCTTGACATGACCGTGACAAACTACCCCACTTGAATGGTCGATGCCCTTCATCGACACAATCGCTGAGTTCATCTGCCTGTTGCATCTTCCTGACGGATCATCTCTCATTGGCATCTCTATATGCACCTTCTGATTGTCGCACCCCTACTCGTGGCCTCGCTGCTTGACTTGAACCTAGAACTCTATCTTATTCAACTTCTCTGCATGATGAACCACTATCCTATGACCGTGACAAAAGTCCACATTGAAAGATTGCCCAGGAAGCAGATGTACTATGTCCAACTCCCTTTGTTGTTCTGTTGAATTTGAAGCAAAGCAAATGCATATTTGAAGCTCAACAACAAGGAAAAACAGATATATAAACAAAACCCATCTTTTGTTATCCATTTCTTGGGTGTTCTAAGAGCTGTACAAGTTGGGAAATGGATTAAGTTTAGATTGTAAAGTGAGTTTTCTGATCTGTAAATAGAGCAAAAATGGAAGCAGTGGCCTTTGGTCCTGACCTAGAGAGCATTAGTTGACATGAATTGGTTTTCCAAGTAAAATTAAAATATTGGCGGGTTTTGTAAAAGAGACCTTGAGATTTGAAAACTTCATTGATGGCTTGGAGCAATTTGTTGACAAAGATGGTGATAGCAAATGAACAGCCAAATCATATTAATTTTAAATTATATTAATTAGTATGATTATTGCTATTATATAAAAAAAGAAATACACATAAACATGTTCAACTGTTCTAGTGAGATGTAAAAGGTATTGCACATATTTTTTGTTATTTTTGCTCTCATTACCACTGCAAGCAGTGACGGATCTAGACCTTTGATCTTGGGGGGCGAAGCGAAAATATATAACTTGTAAAAAATTATTTTTGTTATTTTTGCTCTCATCACCACTGCAATTAGGCTCGTAGGTTGGGTTCCAGTCTCCCTCTTCTCTACAAGGCTCCTAGGTTGGGGTTTGAGTCTCCCTCTTTTCTACAAAGGAAAGTGGCGAGGGAATTCACTTTTTTTTTTTTTTTTTTTTTTGTATAAGTTTCTCACACCCTTTGGATAATGAGACTAGTCTTCATTCAAAGAAGAGCGGAATGATAAATCTCTTCCAACGAGGGCGCCTCTAAGAATAACATAATCTATTATTTTTTTTTATTGTATAACATAGTTATAAAGAATTTTTTTTTAAAATTTTGAGGGGGCAGTTGCCCCACCCTGCCCCTTAGGGATCCACCACTAACCGCGAGCGTGATATAATGGAAAATTGTAGTGAGAGTAGGGATAAATAGGTACAAGAGAAGAAAAAACGATGGATTAACGTCAACATAAAACATTTTATAATTGCTATCAACTCAAAGGTTAGCAATTAGGCTCATAGGTTGGGTTCAAGTCTCCCTCTTTTCTACAAGGCTCCTAGGTTGGGGTTTGAGTCTCCCTCTTTTTCTACAAAGGAAAGTCACGAGGGGATTCACTTTTTTTTTCTTTTTCTTTTTGTTTTCTTTTTTTTTTCTTAAAGTTTCTCACACCCTTTAGATATGAGACTAATCCTCATTCAAAAAAGAGCGGAATGATAAACCTCTTCCAACGAGAGTGCCTCTAAGAATCGAATTCTGAAACTTCTATATAAGACAACCTTAGAACTCGGCCTACTTTCACTAAGTCAATCACTTATTGGTGACTCACCTTTTAAAATTAGCCAGTGTACTCACACTGTCTAGTCCCTTATTTCATTCTAAAGATGTGTGTATTCAAAGACTTTAAGGTTGCGTTGGGATGTGATTTAAAAATAATTTTCTAAAAATTTAATTATGAAATCATTCTTAGTTGATTTATAATTTTTAGAAATATGTTTGGCACCATATTTACAAATTGTTTTAAAATTTGAAAATATGTAAAGATTGTTTGGCATATTAGAGATTTTCACACAAATCAAGTGAAGAAAAGCATACGTAAGTACAAGAAAAACTCAAAAAATAACATGTGTATGTTTTTTTAAAAAACAAGTCATTTTCTTAACTTTTTTTCTAAAAACATTTTTTAAATCCTATCAAACCAAACAAGTTTTTTGCAACTTTTTTCAACTTTAATTTTTTAATACAGAAAATTGGATTTAAATTGGATGTCAAACACAACCTAAAATTATCGAAGGGACTTGATACCGCGGTCCATCAGCGCTAAGTTTAAAAGCTAAGTCTCCTTAGCACCATCCTTTCTAAAAATAAGTTGGAATTTTGTATGTTCTCAATAGGTTTCTTTCTTTTCACTCTTCTAACAATGTCAGGGGTAGAATCAAAGCTTACTGGTTTATTATCACTTTTGTTATATTGTGGTGCACTTGAAAACAAAGGAATAACATAATCATTGAAGGAAAGGAGTCTCCTGCAACTAGAGTGTGGGGAAGCCTTTCTCTTCCAAACATGTCTTTGGGTCTCTACTTGTAATTTTTCCAAGGGATATAGTTTTAATGATTGGTTAAGAGGATTGGGAGCCATTATCAGCTTGTAATTGCTATAAGCGTCTATGGTGCTCTAAGGAAGAGGAGAGACGACATGCCTGGTCAAGTACAAGATCTGTAATTATTGAAGGTTCCTCCTTAATATATCCTATTCTATGTATTTCTTTAAAAAAACATTTTTTTCTCAATGAGTAGAAGCTTTTGGTGATTGGCATGCCAACCATATGACCTAAGTGGTCATTGGCAAGAGATCCATACTTATATCTTACACAGTGAACTTTTTTAATTAATGATATTGAACTAATGTTTTGGTCCATTCATTTCTAAATTGTAGGATGCTTGTATTTTCTTTCATATCCTTTACATTTCAGTTTTAGTATCAAACTTACACTTAATTATGCATCTACAACAACCGCGTTAATTTAACCAACATGATGTGTACATTAATCATTCATGATTTAAACTTATTTATAAGAAACAAAGGCTTATTGGCTTTGCAATTAGAGTGGAGCGAAGAAAGCAAATTCATTTAATGGATACCTCGTCAATTAGAGTTGAAAGGCTTTGTAATTAAAGAATATATTTAAAATTTGTGATTAAATCCAAAAAGTTGGATGTTTTTGAGCTTGTTAGAGGCATTTGCCATGATTTTTACTAAGGTTTATATGTGTTTCCATGTTAGAAACTTAACTCTTGATTTTGGACCTAGGGTTTTCTAATATTGGTGCATGTAAACTTTATTGGTTAATTTTGTAAACCTAGATGATTCAAAGTGTTAATTTGGGTATTTACCTAGGCTCAATGTCGTTCATTTTAGCCCTATGTCTCATTGTAGAGATTTTACTAAGTTTGGGGTTTATGGTTTAAACTAAATTAATTGTGGTGAAATTTAGTTAATTAGACATTAATAAAGTTGATTTACATTTAATTGAGCATGAATTGGGTATGGAAGGAATTATAATTGATTTATGTTGGCTTAGGTCTAGACTTTGTATGATCATGAAATTGGGCATGATGGATGCCTATGAGTTGAACACTGATAATTTTGGTTGAATCATGAATTATGAATGTGTTCATGTGCATTTGGAAATTGTGGGGCTATGGAGTATTCCTACATAGACTATGATAGTGATTGATGAATTGGCCTGTCACGACTCCCCTGACGTAGGCTGACGTCATGACCGGCACAGCGTACTATACACTGTACAAACTCATATACAGTATATAATACACTGTCAGCCTTCACGTACTCTCACAAACCTTCCCAAAATGTACATAATATTTTTTTTTTCTTCGATATACCACAAATCAAATCAAATCAAATATATATATAGATGATCATTCCACTCACATTCATTCCAGTCATTCCACAAATTAAATTCTCACCTGATAAATATCTATGATCATCTCATTTCCTCATATAATATTACCACACAACCCATCTAGGTGATATTACATATATATAGTGTGTGATAATTATACATATCAATATAACATAAATATAATCTATTTCCTCCAAGCATACATACACATACCAGACAAGTTCCTTTTCCCTTCGAATCAATACCTGAAAGATTGGAGGAAATAGGGTGAGCAAACAACAGCTCAGTGAATATAGTTCTTAAGATGAAAATTATATACATTTAGAGAAATATGACATTTAAAATCAGTTCAAACACTTATTCAACACATGCATCATTCAACGAATATATTGTACATGTCAACAACATAAATTGCATGATTTTTAATAACACAATGCACAATCTCCCTCCTCCGCAAGGCAAGAGAGCGGGTCTAACCCTTGTATGGCTGTACAAGGTAGACACAGCCTCTTATTACCCAATTCACAGTCATTTCAAGGATCGCAACCCTTGTTAGGATAGACCACTGACAATGAGGACTCGCAAAACCTCATCTGGGTCTAATTCCTAACGAAATGACAATGAGGAATCGCAAAGCCTCATCATTAAAAACTCCACTTGCTAAAATCAGTTTGCATGATCCATAAACCTCAATGCATTATATATAAATATAACATGCATACAATCAAACATTTTATATGCGTATAATTTCATACAAAAACCAAATCAAGAAAACTATACTCACAGTATAACACGTTCAACTTAAACCCAATCATCGTCGCTTTCGAGTCCAGCTCCAAGTTAAATCCAACTAATTTAACCTGTCACAGTCACTCCATAATTCAATTTCATGTATTCATATTTATCTTTCTCAACTCACTTCAAATCACGAATAATAAATCCATTTATGACTCATAAGCCGTTGAAGACCTACTAAATCGTTTCTGTGGTCAATCTAGATATTTCCACAAGAAAGAATAGTGAAAATAGATGTCCAAATCATATTTTCACGACACCATCTACGTAGTTACTAAAACAATCAAAGCATATCCAAATATCATGTTCTAACGTCCGGAATGCAGTTCTTCACTATTCGATAAACTCAAACCAGGGTTTCATTGAGTTCACATTACTGGTCACATCACTTTGCACAGTATTAGTCACATTACTGGTCAATGTTCACTGTGCACTGTGCACTATTCACTGTATACTGTATACTATTCATTATGCACTATTTACCATTCACTGTGCACTATTCACTATTCACTATTTACTTTACTATTCATTCGAAAGATGTAAATTGTATTAAAATTGTCAAACGGTCTCCAAAACGCATGAAATAGACTCTAACCACAGATTCGGAGTCCCGACAAGCCAGGGAGCGTTTTTCTACCTTTCTAGCGGATTTTTATTCACATTTGGTCAAAACCTCAATTTGTCAAAATGCCGTAAAACGGCTCCCACAGTCAAAATTAGTCCACTAGAATTGTTACATCTAGCTTAGATAGTAATTTCACGAAGAAAGGGAGTGAAAATCACTTACCGCAGGTCCTGATTTCGCACGATTCCCTCTCCTTTTTCTTCTTCTCCTTCTTCCTTCTCGGTTCTTCCTCTCTGCAACTTTAGTTCTTTTTTTTTCTTTTCCTTTTTTTTTCTTTTCTTTTCTTTTCTTTTCTTTTCATTCAGCACATCATTTAATGATTTACTGTTCCGTGAACAGTACATAAACAGTAACTTAATTTGTCTTTTATTCAAGTACTGTTCATTCTTATATTTTCTTTTATATCTTTTTATTTGTTCTTCTTCTATACACTCAATTCACATATTTAAGTAATCAACTTCACAAAGTAATCATCTTCTTTCTTTACTAATCATACACACGTATATTTGGCTCATACGTATAAAATACATATATTATACGTCTCGATATACGTGTATTTCAACATATGTATTTAATTAAAATTTCGGGGTGTTACATGGCCTATGTTGGATATGTTGAAATTTAAGCTAGGAATTTATGCAATGGGGCATATATGGCTTGAATTTGATCAACATGGTGTAAATTTGATTCATTTCAGATCATTGTGAATTGATTGGCCAATTTAAAGGCATTTGGCTTGTTTAATTAGCTATTGGACTATTTGTGAGTATTTCTAACTTTATTTCTCCATTTATAGCATTGTATTTATATGAAATTGGATTGTTGAATGGTATGCATCCTATTATATATATATGTATCGTGTTTTTTAGAGCATGAACATGAGATTTTTTATGCATTGAATTTGCCTTGGGTATTTTAAATTAAATACCTTGACATTATTTATCTTTTGTACTTGTTTTTTGGGGAAATATGCCGCTGGAGTACTTGGATTGGTACTTCATGGACTTTTCGAATCACTGAAGAATATAAGGGTAAAAAGATTAGTGTTAGATAACATGTTGACCTGTACCCTATAACGCAAATGAGGGAAGTGAGACAATGTTATTCTGTTTTGACCTTATGGAGACGTTAGCATACTTTATGAAAATAATGCATAAATCATATGTTTAGTGGAAACCACGTATATTATGATTTTCTTGATGCATTTGGTTTATAAATGTGATTTTCAATGTCATACATGTTTTATATAAATGTATATATGAAGATTATTGTGAAAAATATTCATTGAGCTAATTGAGTTCACTTCATTTTTTGTTACTTTTCTCAGGTGCAGATTCAAAAGCAAAAGGCAAAGCTTAACGTGCGAGTGACCTTCCTCTTTTAATTTTTGGATGTGTGTTTTGTTTATAATTTTGGGGATTTGGGTCTAGTTTTCAATTGTTTTGTTCTTTTGAAATTATATATAGCTATCATAGGTACATATGTATTATTGTATATGATAAACAGTTGGATGATGGACTCTTACTTGAGTTCTATATATATGTTAAGGATTTTGAACTTTATGATAATTATTTTGGATAGTGGTCATCATGTATTTGGATGATGATATAATATTTATTTTGGTTCAATTATCTTGATTATATACAAGTTGTGTATTGAGTTTATTATGTACTATCTACGTGGAGGCTTATTAGTGCCTCAGGTTTTGTCATATTATGACATTATCTTGATACTGTGTCCGTCGTGACGTCATCCGGAGAGGGGTCGCGACACTCAAAATAATACTTATTTTGTGTATTTGAGAAAGAACATTTAAATTTCTGAGTTCAAGAAAGACCTAAGGCTTGAGATCTAAACCATAAGATACATTGTATCTAGACCTGAGTTTTGGTTGTAAAATATTTTGAACCTGGACATCTCAATGCATGAAAGGGTGTGATGAATGTTTGCTTGAATTTATTGTATATATATATATATATATATATTAAAGTTGTTAGTCAAGATATATTTGCTAATAAAGAAATACATGAATGGGTTTCTATTAATAAAAGACACATCCAACTATACATGTCTTTCTTAACACACATAAAAATAACTATAGATAGACAATCTAAAAGTTGTTTATAATTTATATACCAAACAATAACTTAAATTTCAGGTGTGAAATTGCCCGTTCAAGCTATAATTACAGTTAAAATAAACAATCTCAATCTCAATCTCAATCTCAACCAACTTTTTAAATATCAACCTAGCTAAAAAACGGTACAAATTTCAGTTACCATCGTCAGATCTTCAACGCTTCAGTTCACAAGCCAAACGTTAGCGAGATCATCGAGGGAGAACTCGCCACGTGGACTCATCCCTCATATATGACTCTGTGTGAGCTCTTCTGTTGAGACTAAACAACTGGGGCGGTTACTTGCCGCAGAAGAAGTCTCCGATTAAAAAATGGAGTAAACATTAAAAAGAAAAAACCCTAACTTCGATCAACCTTAAAAAATTAGGGTTTCATTGAAAAAACAAAATTAGGGCCTTCTTCTACGGATTTATTTTTTCATCTATCATTCTATCTCTCAGGTTGGAACCAACATTTTTTGTTCTGTGGCGGTGTTAATTATTAACTTGTTATAGTTATCCTAGCCGGCCTTTCTTCCTTCCTTACTTTTCTTTCTTCAAGATTCGGGTCTTTCTAATTCTTTATAGGGATTCTTTGATTGGTAATATTGGAGAAGTTTTCTCTGTTGGTTCTGTGTTCTTGCGGGGTTTTGATTCTTTCTTTTCGCTCTGATGTAGTTTTTTGATCGGTTGTCTTTACGCAAGAAGAAAAAGGGTTTGAGGGATTTTACTGAGATATCTTAGTTTCGTTTTGTGGAAATTGGATTCGTGTTTGGTGAAATCGTGTCATTTTTATGTGTTTAATCTAACTAACTAGGGTTTGAAGGTTGGGTTGTGGATTTGGCTCGTGTGGCGGTGATATTTGGTTTTCAGGATTGGGTTTTCTGATTGCGTATCATCTGATTTGTTCGTGAAATTCGCGTTGGTGCAGCGATAACTGGGAAAAATTCTGGGTTTTATCAAGAATCAATAGGGGTTTTTGAGGATTCATTTGTGAATTTGCCCTAATTGGGGAGATTGGGCGATTTCTAAGTTGGTTAATTCTTTGGTGGAGATTCTGATTTGGGGGTGCTATAAAATGAGTTCGAATTCTCCGGAAGGGAAGCTTCTGGTGCACATTGCGGAGAATGGGCACAGTTTTGAGCTTGAGTGTGATGAATCCACACCAGTTGAGGCAGTTCAGAGATTCATTGAATCAATGGAGGGGATTCCTGTAAATGATCAGCTTCTTCTCTGTTTGGACGCCAAGCTTGAATCCCGACGACCCTTGTCTTACTATAAGCTACCCAGTAATGATGGAGAGGTTTTTCTTTACAACAGAGCAAGGCTGTTACCGGATTCGCCCCTTCCAGGGCCGGAGCAAGTTGATATCTGTGAATTCAGTGAACCTCAATCGCCCACGTCTGCGCAGAATTCACATCCCCTGGATGATGCTTTGGACCCTGCCCTCAAGGCGTTGCCTTCGTATGAGAGGCAATTCCGATACCATTTTCAATGTGGTCGAGCTATATACAATGGTACCATGCTCAAATATGAGATTTGCGAGAGACTCTTGAAAGAACAGAAGGTGCAAGAGAGGGCATTGGAGACGGCCATGGCTAATATGGACCATTATTATAGGATACTAGAGCAGATGTACATGGATTTCATGAAATGTTATGCATTGAGACAGAGGTACCATTTGGACCTTTTGGGCAATTTCAGGAAAGACATAGAGAAGCTAAGGTTGTGCAAGCTCCACCCAGCACTGCAAACGAAATCCCAGAAGTGCTTGCTGGATCTTGTGATGGAGGAGAAGCTTTGGAAGTCGTTGGATGAATGTAATGGTTTCCATCGGCAATTTGAGACAAAGGTTTCGGAACTCAAGCAGATGTTTAATGAGCTGAAGCAAAGGGTTGATGATCTGTTTTCTGTAAGGGCTTCCACGGCAATTAGAGATTTAGAGTTGATGATCAAAGACCACCAGGGATATCTTACTGAGCAGAAATGCATAACGCAATCGCTGAGGTGGGGTTTTCCCATTCTCTTGGCTTCTTTACTTTTGCAGCCTGTTTGTACTTTTTGCGTTTTTATGCTGAAGTATTTCTTTTTTTAATTTCAATTGGCTATTCGTTGGTCATGTTTCTTATATGGTGTTGATTTCTTAACACATTAGCTGTTGGGAACCAATAGTTGAAAGAGAAAAGAATGTATGATAAGAGTGTGCAACGAGAACGTAATGTTATTGATACACTATTATTTCACGATACTAATATATTTGATGACAAAGTGCTTGGAGATATTTGACACTTGATAAGCAATACAAATTTCCTGGGTAAAATTTATTTTAAAGGTAGTATAACATAACGTAGAATTTTGTTTATACCTGAATAAGTTTAGCGCCATTTTAATAATCTCACACTGGATGTGTTTTTGTGGTTGATTGGCATTATTTGTGGATCTTAATTATTTATGAGCTTATTTTGATGAAAAAAATGATGATAATTCATTGCTGATTTAAAGATACTGATGGAAATTCATGAATTGTGGACTTGGTAGCTAGTTGGAAGAGTGAAAAATTAATAAGTCATTCTAGAATCATATTTCATTGAGTTTGGAAGATCAAAAAACGAACGTGGACACACATCGCACCAACATCTGATAAAAAATGGAAAAGCTTGAAAAATGGATGAATAAGTCCAAGTATGTAAGTATTTAGTGGTAGTTGATTTGATGATTAGACATCACCGTGATGATCGTTGGTTTGAGGCATTACCAATGAATGTTGGTATGCCAAAATTGGAGGTAAGATAAGAATGTAAGATACTAAGATGATAAATCAGATAGTGTGTCAATCATAAAAAATATGGGATTTTGATTGAAATTAATTTATATTTACTAAGACAACAATTGATGGACTATAAAATTATTTTTGACGAGGAGGGGAACAAATGTGGAATCTAATCACATTCAAGACCTTTGAGCTTTTGATACATGAATGACGGACAAGGGTTTGTTATCATCAAAAAGTACTACATCAACAACTTTTTGTATAACGGTGGAGTTTGAGGCTGCTAGGTGTATATTATCCCATGCATCAATAGCTGAAACAACCTAAAATAACATAGATAGAAATAATTAAGAAATATATAACTATTTGTAATTTAAATGCTGATTTAGTCCTTGATAGAGTGGAGTAGAAGAAGCAGATTCGCGTAGTTGGGCCCCATGTAGTTTAAAGAAACTTAGTTGAGTTGAGTTTTATTAGAAGTTGAAACGACTAGGAGTACCAAAGGCTTGAGACAACACTTCAAGGAAGGGAATAAAGTGGTATTGATGGAGATATCAACAAATCAATGGGGAGTTTCCTCGAGATCACAATGATTGTGAATAGTAGAAGTTGAGCAGTATTTATACTAGAGGAAGGAACAATGAAGCGACAACTAAAATTGAAAGAACGCTTACATGGACTACTATAAGAGAATGAAAAGATTCTAAGAGACAATATCAATGCCATAGGGGGACAAATGATCATAGAAGTGAAACAAGAGAGTTCATGCAATTAAAACAATTTTGCTTCTTTTAAACCCTTAAGTTCAACTTTAACCCAACCCATGGATATGCCAGCAAGTTAACTCCATGGAGAGACATTGAAAATGGATTCATAGTGTTCTATGACGACAAATAACATTAACTGTAATGGTAGAAGATTGGGCTCTTTTTTGGTGCTAGTACAAAAAAGAGAAGACAAAGATGACCTAGGGAAACAACTTTGAGGCGTTCAATCTAGATGGTATAGATATCAATGATATCACTAGAAAATTAAATGAAAAATTAGTTGGATTGGTGTGGATGGGATCCCAACAAATGCAACGGAGGTGAAAGCATTTAGGGAAATTGGCAATGTTTGTGGATGACTACTTGAGATCAATCCGAGGACCATGAACAACTGCTCACTTAGATTTGTGGTGCCCAAGCTTTGAGTGAATAAAGAAGGGCTTCTAGAGGGAGTTTTTGACCATCATATCATCCTCTTGGGTTCGAATTTTGAAATACTTGCTTTACATCTAGATTCAAATAAGCTTAGGAAATTTATGTAAGTTTGTATTAGTGATGGATCTCATTGATTCATATGTGTTTACTTTGGAGAAAAATGATGATGAAACTCTATTGATGGTTCAGATATACTTATGAAATTTTTTAATTTGTGGAAATATAATTCCTCAACCAATAGTTTTTTGTTTTTTTTTGTCCAAGGGGGAACTAATAGTTGAAAGAGGAAGAAAAGGTAACTGGAGTGTACACGTGGATGTTGACAGGTTCGTAGTTTGTAACAAAAATATATTTGATAACAATATTTTGGGGATATTATACATTTAAGATATGATCAGAAGTTTGAGCACAAAATTTAGTTCAAAGGTAGTAGAACGCAACTCCTAATAGATTTTGCAATACTATAAGTGTTGTGATGATCTACAAAATTTAACCATGTTCAATTGCCATTGAGAGGATTGCTTAGAGTACGATGGAACTACTGGAGTGCTGTCTTCTTGAGATGTTGATTGGGAAGCCATTATTTAAAGAAAAAAAAAATGTATAGTCAAATTGTAATGTGAAACCATGATGTTATTGATGTGTGCTTGTTTTATAGTAAATATATTTTTGAAAAGAAATTCCTTGCAGATATTTCTCATTTGTGAAATGATCCAAATTTGAAGACAATATTTGTTTTAAGGCAACATACAAAATAAATCTTGATTTTTTACACTTGAGTAAGTCTAGGAACATTTGAGTAAGTTTACAATATAAGTATGTTGGTAAATTGCCATTATTTATGGGATCATCTTGATGATTCGCACGGGATGCTTACATAGATGAAGAATGGGGAAGTAACTCATGGATATTTTTAACTCATGGATATTTATAGATAGTTGGAAAGTGAAATTTTAATGGGGAAGTAATTTAAGAAATGGAGTTTGTCAATTAATCAGAATTTGGGATAAAATGGAAAACCAAAAGAAGAGTGTATGTTGGTCCACCTATGTAAGTTTTTGGTGGAAGATCATTTTATGATGAAACTACAACATGAAGATTATTGATTTGAGTACGATCAAAGAACGTCACCATGCTGAAATAAGAACTAAGTTGAGAAATTGAAAAGAACATATAAATGCACAAAGATGTGGGATTTGGACTGAAATGAACTTTTGATTAATTGAGATGTTATTTGATACACTTCAAGATTATCTTGAACAATTTGTTTCCAGACATGGGGAGGATTGCTTAGAGTAAGATGGAATTGCTGGAGTGTTGACTTTTGCAGATGTTGACTAGGAAGCCAATGGTTAACATAATAGATGTATAGTCAAAGTGCTGAGTGAAATTATCATGTTATTGAAATGCAATTATTTTTATCATAAATATATATCTGATGAATGGTTGTTCCTTAGAGATATTTCACACTTGTGATGCGATCCATATTTTGAGGCGAGTTGTTTTAATGGAAGCAAAAAAGAGAGAAGACCTTGAATTTTTACACTTGGTTGAGTATAAGTGCATTTGATTAAGTGTACAATATAAGTGGTATTCTAGCCAATTGACATTATTTGTGAATCTTGATGATTCACATGCTTACTGATGATGATACATAAGGCCTTTTTGTCACGCCTGGGTTGCACACAATGCCCCCTACCCAGGGTGATGAGTACCCCCGCAGGGCGTACTCCAGCCATAGTACCACATAATATTGTCACATCCCAGTACACAGCACACCGCAGCGTCTAGTACCCCCGGGATCATTTGTCCACACTATTCATGAGTGAATAGTACAGGGCCTCCCCCAGATTCGAACTCACAACCTCATAAGGTTTGATTTCGCAATCCGAGTAGCAAATGGCTCAGTGGCTACTCGGATTGCGAAATCAAACCTTATAAGGTTGTGAGTTCGAATCTGGGGGAGGCCCTGCACTATTCATGAGTGAATAGTGTGGACAAATGATCCCGGGGGTACTAGACGCTGCGGTGTGCTGTGTACTGGGATGTGACAATATTATGTGGTACTATAGCTGGAGTACGCCCTGCGGGGGTACTCATCACCCTGGGTAGGGGGCACTGTGTGCAACCTAGGCGTGACAAAAAGGCCTTATGTATATTGTCACGACGCCCCTGACGTAGGCTGACGTCATGATCGGCACAGTATACTATACACTGTACATACCCATATACAGTATATAATACATTGTCAGCCTCAACAGACATTCACAATAATTCTCAACAGTTTTGGAAATTTCGACAGCATCTCCCCTATAAAATGGACATTTCACATTTTTTTTTTCCTGATATATCACAAATCAAATCCAATGTAGATATATCTAATCATTCCATTCATGTATACTAGAATCCAAAAGACAACCATTGCCATTCATAAATCAAACATTCCATCATCCAAATATATATGTATATATTCGCCAAATATCTTAACAATCCAAAATAACTATTGCTATGGTAATCCATATATAAGATGTGTGATAATTATATATATATCAAAATATATAAAACATGTAACTACTTCTTACAAAGCATACGTACATCAATAATGTCAGTTCTAATCACGTCCTGATCATTCTCAAATTTTTCCTTTTCCTTTTTCTTTTGTACATGAAATAGTGAGGGAAATGGGGTGAGCAAACAACAGCTCAGTGAATATAGTTCTTGATATGACAATCGCATGCATTTTAGGAAATATGGCATATCAAATCGTTCAAATTAAAATATTTCAAAAGCACATATGCAACATTCTTCAAAATAATATACATGCACACAATATATAATTGATGCTCATTCATAAAAAAATTTTCATCTCCCTCCTTCAAGGCAAGAGAGCGGGTCTAACCCTTGTATGGCCGTACAAGGTAGCCACAACCTCTCATTACCCAATTGACAGTCATTTCAAGGATCGCAACCCTTGTTAGGACATGCCTACTGATAATGAGGTTTCGCAATACCTCATCCGGGTCTAATTCCTAACGAAATGACATCATTACAAACTCCAATTGCTAAAATCAGTTTGCATGATCCATAAAACTCAATGCATTATATATAAATATAACATGCATACAATCAGACATTTTATGTGTTCAATGCCATACAAGAACCAAATCAAGAAAACTATACTCACAGTGGTTACAGGTTTTTAAGCCAATATACCCTCTAGAATTCAGCAACAATAATGTGCATCATAGTTGCTTCCTCAAGAGCATTTATCTCTCAAGTCAAACACTGCAATTTGATAATTCAAATCATAAATCATCATGAGAATTACCATTTAAACTCACCAAAACACCATTACTAATACTCAAATTTCCTAGCTAGTTCAGCATGAAAATGCCACATTTAAACTAGATTTCAACACCAACGTACTCATATAGGCATATGAAAACATATGTCAATTTTATTAAAAATCTAGGACATTCCTAAAATTATTCTGTTCACATTGACACGTGTCAAATCAGTCATTCTATCATTCTACTACCTTCAACAGGTATTTTATTGAGGTTCGACAAGTTCGCGGAGGCATCCAAAGCTAATTTTACTCACAAAAATCATATCTTTAACTACTAAAAATATCAAAGCATATCCAAAAATCATGTTCTTAACATCGAAACGTCCGGAATTCAGTTCTCTACGATTCTATGATCTCAAACCGGAGTTTCATTGGATTCTAATTACATTTTATTCACTGGATATGATTACAATACTATTCACGTCACTATTCACTATTCATTAGAAACATGACAATTTTTACTAAAATTGTCAAACGGTTTTCAAAAATCATGAAATTAGAATCGATGGACTCGCAACAGTGCATTCTACCATTCTATAGCCTTAAACTGGAGTTTCATCGGGTTTTAATATGATTCGAAAGGTTTCAAAGATCAAAGCTAAGGGTTCCAAAGGAATCCAAGCTCAAATCTAACTTCTAATAGCTATAAAAACTACAAACGAACAAATAAATTCAATCGAACCATATATTTAAGGTTCATACAGCCTAGGAAGCGTTTTCCAACCTTCCTAGCGGATTTTCATTCACATTGGGTCAAAACCCCATTTTTTGAAAACGCCGTAAAACGGCTCCCACAGCAAAAATTACTCCGAAAGAAATGTTACATCTATCTTAGATATCAATTTCACGAAGAAATAGAGTGAAAAATAGTTACCGTGGGTCTCGATTCGGCGAAAATCTCGCGTTCCACTTTTTTTTGTCTTCTTTCTCTCCGTTCTCTTGCTCTCTGGTTCTTCTTCTCTTTCTTTTTGTTTTTTTTTTTTTAACATGTGAGAGAGAAAGGTGAGAGAATGAGAAAAAAATGAGATATTATAATACTAATGTATATCATATTATACTAATATATATATCATCTTATAATCTAATGATAAGATGACATTTAAGAATGCAAATCTACTTAATTTAGGTATGTTACACATATACGTTTAACTCCTACGTTCGTATACGCGTACGTCTACGCATTCCTCAACGTAAGTGTATAATTAAAAGTACGGGGTGTTACAGTGATTCTCAATGATATTGATCAAAGACATTGATATATGGTTGGAAAAGTGAAACTCTAATGGACAAGCAATTTAAGAAATGGAGTGGTTTTACAAGCTTATTCGTTCAAAATCTAATTTAAAATTGAAAATGCCAAAAGATGAAAATTAGCCCATTTATGCAAGTCCTTGGTGGAAAGTTGATTTTGTTATCAAACTTTACCATGAATATCATTGGTTTGACGTATTGTCAGAGAAGGTCAGTGCACGAAGTAAGAGGTAAGATGAGAAACTAAATAGAGCTGTAAATTGTGAAAAAATGTAGGATTTGGATCAAATTAAACTCTTGATTAATTGAGACATTATTTGATGCACTACAAAATTATAGTAATTGACATGGGGGGATTGCTTTTAGTAAGATGGAACTATTGGAGTGTTGATTGGAAAGAAAAATGTTTATCAAAGTGTTGAGTTAAATGGTGATCCAATGTGTCATTATTTTATAATAAATATATGTTTGATGAAAAAGTCATTGCGAATATTTAACATTTGCGATACAATTCAAAATTTGAAGACATTTAAGGGAAGCAATTCTTTTACACAGAAACAAGTGTAGGGGAATCCATCAAAGTTTAAAATATGGTCGAAATTTTGGTCAATTGACATTATTTGTGGATCTTGATAATTCATGTGTTATTACTTTGGTGAAAATGATGGTATTATTTCTTTGTTGATTTATAGATATAGATGAAATTTTATGATTTGTGCAAAACTAATTATTAGTGGGGAGAGTTAAATTTTTATTAGGATGTCTTTTGAGAAACAAAGTTCAAGATTGTGTTTTGGGATTTCTCAAACCAAGTACGATACCATTCACATCACTTCCTCCACTCTGCTCTATCAAGGGCTAAGCCAATAGCTATATTGCAAGTAGTTATATCTTTTATAATTTTTTCTATCCTTGTTGTTTTAGGTCTTCTAGTGTTATAGTGTTGGGGTCTCCCATCTCATGTTCGCTGATGACACCTTCTTTCTTCTTAATGGTGAGGAGGACATGTGGAAAATGCGATCTGCTTGCTTCAGTGTTTCTGCACTATCTCTGGTCTCAAAATTGACATGGCAAAAAGCCAATTGGCAGGAATCAATATTAGTTAAGACAGACTGGTCAAGATGGCAGAAAAAATTGGGTGTTCTATTGCCTCTTTGCCGCTTCACTACCTTGGTATGCCTTTAGGAGGCAATCCCCTATGCATGAGCTTTTGGAATCTTGTGGTTGCTAAGATCTCTCACAGACTTGATGGGTGGAAGAGAGGTTTTTTATCAAGAGGGGGAAGACTTGCTCTCATCAACTCAGTGTTGGCTGCCATTCCAACCTACTTCTTGTTTATGTTTAGAATTCCTGTTGCAATTGCCAAGGTGATCGAGAAAAAGTTAAAAGCTTTCTTATGGAAAGGGTCTGACAAAAGCAGTGGAACACACTTGATCAATTGGAAAACTGTCCAAAAACCTGTTGAGAAAGTGGGACTGGGTATTGGGAACATTTTGTTAAGGGACAAAGCTCTTTGTGCCAAGTGGGTTTGGAGGTTGTACAAGGAGAATTAATCTTTTTGGGCGAAAGTTATCACTAGCAAATTTGGGAATATTGAGTTCAGTAGAAGAATTGTCCCAACCATTAGATCATCATTCAGAAGTCCTTGGAAATTTGTTTTATCCTTGTTGTCGGATTTATTTCCTCACCTTCACCCAAGGGTGGGGGATGGCGACACCTTCAGATTTTGGGGGGCCAGTTCACTTGCAAATCCTTTTTCAGTTCTTAATTGATGACCTTTCTCTCCCATCCTTTTCCTTTGCCCCTTTGATCTGGGAAGCTCATGTCCCATCTAAGGTAAAAATGTTTGGGTGGATCATGGCTCATAATAAGCTCAACATGGGTGATGATCTTCAAAGGCAGGCTGCCTTTTATTTCCTTGCTTCCTCATTGCTGTCCACTGTGTTTTAATAGTGCAGATAGCAGTGTTGTTAAGGCGGCGCCTAGGCCCCTTGGGTAGTGGCACCGCCTAGACCACCGTCTAGGCGATTTGGGGAGGTCTAAGCAAATATTTTTTTTAAAAGGGTTTTTTTTTTAAATTTTTTTTTTGTTGAAACCTGCGATTCTCTCCCTTCTTTCAATTCAACTTCTGAATTAAATTAATAATTACATATAATTTAATATATAAATTAAATTAATAATTACATATATATATATATATATATATATATATATATATATATATATATATATATATATATATATATGGAGTGAGGGACCAATGATTAAATAAATAAATTTTTCAGGGACCTCTAAATAAATATTTTATATCCCGCCTAGGCCCCGCCTTGCCTAATTAAGGTTTACCGCTTATCACCTTTCCGCCTTGACAACACTGGCAAATAGTGCTGATCACCTCTTTTTCAGATCTTCTTTCTCCTTGAAGCCGTGGAGTGAATGGAAAACAAGATTAGACGACGGCGAATCTTGCAACATTGTGGTTGATTTGGATTGAGTGCAATCACCACATTTTTGATAGAGTATCTAGGATTGCGGAGGACGTGTGGAATGGTGTTGTTCTGATGGCTAGTTCATGGCTATTGGCATTTAATGGGGATTTCTCTATTAATGACTGGATTAGGTCTTGGGGTCAATGTCTGTTGTGAGTTGAGTTGTTTCTTTTTATGCTGTTTTGGTGTTGTTTAGGGATGATGTTGTTTGGTTGTGTTTTTTGTGTTTTTGTTTTGTTTTTCTTTGCTTATGTTTTTGGTGAGCACTGTCGGTGCTCTGTCATGTTGGAACTTTTTGCTTTGTTCATTATTAATATATATCATATATGTTTGTGTACTCTCAAAAAAAAAAAAAAAAAAAAACTGTAGGCGCAATTGGTAAAGAGGTGGGCATTGGAACCCCAAGGTTTCAAGTTCAACTCTTGCCACTGCCTCACCACTTAGGGTGAGGGAAATTAATGGGTCAGGAACTGGCCTGATCCCCGAGAGTGCGGTTTGGTGATGGAGCTGGTTATACAACTAACTATTGTATCTTCTAAAGTTAAGTTTCCTAAGCTATATATATAACGATATAGTAACTTTCTAATGCTATTAAAACTCTACTTAAAACACTTTCTAATACACTTTAGATAATAAAAACGAATTTAGAAATCATCTAGGAGTACTACTAAAATAGAATTCTATCAAAATATAAATTTCTCTGCACAAGGAAACTTGACTAAAAATATTAAGAAACTAAAAATTATATTTTTGGAACTTTCCTAAACATTGCTCCATGTCCTACATCATCTATCTTTCTTAATTATTTCTAGTCTTGTTATTTTAGGACTTTTTATTATTCGTATTATTAATTCCCTTGGCTATTGGGTTAAAAATGGTGGTCCATATGCCCATGTGTTGAGCGACACTTGTTTGCTTCTCTCTCTCTCTCTCTCTCTCTCTCTCTCTCTCTCTCTCTCTCTCTCACTCTTTCTCTCTCTTAACTTTTTACTTGCTTGGTATGAATCCCCATTCATACTAAATTTTGTGTGATTATAACCCCTTGATGAATCTAATGGCTCCATTTTGTAACTGTTTTTTTTAATGTCCTCTTTTGCTCCATGCCATGCAATGTTTAGGCATGTAATTTAGGTTTTCAAACTGTTCAAGTAAGCTACAGGCTAATGCACATAATATTATCGGTCCTAAAAATTTGTGTAATACATAAAGTTTATACCTGATGTGGAAGATGGGTGATGATAAATTTGTAATTTGTTGAAAAAAATTGAAATTCCTTTACTCCATTAAAAAATTGGAATTCTAACTGAATTAGCATTAAAATTGGAATTTGTCTGTGCTCTTTTTTCTTTGCAGCAAAGATGTGAGCACTGTGAAGAAACTCATTGATGATTGCTTGAGCTGCCAATTATCTGCTTCTCTTCGCCCTCATGATGCTGTTTCGGCACTTGGTCCTATGTATGATGTCCATGAAAAGAATCATCTACCTAAGATGCGGAATTGCGAACACTCTATTTTAAAGCTACTTGATGTCTGCAAGAATAAGAAGAATGATATGAATGCATTTGTGCATAATTGTATGCAAAAGGTAGCATATGTTCAATTCATTATAAAAGATCTTCGTAAAAAGTTTCCAGCTTTCAAGGAGGTAATGGCACATCAGGATTTTGTGTTTAGAGATCTCAAATTGGTTCGTGGGATTGGCCCTGCATATAGGGCATGCCTTGCTGAAGTAGTGAGAAGGAAAGCCTCTATGAAACTCTACATGGGTATGGCTGGACAGTTGGCTGAAAGGCTTGCAACGAAGAGGGATATTGAGGTGAGAAGACGTGAGGAGTTTAACAAAGCACAATGTGAATATGTACCTAGAGATATCTTGGTTTTGATGGGATTGTTTGATACTCCCAATCAATGTGATGTGAATATAGCTCCTTTTGATGGTAACTTGCTTGACATTGATATTGCTGATCTTGAACGCTATGCTCCTGAGCGTTTGGTTGGTATGCCATTGAAAACTGAGAGGTATGGAACCCCAAAGGGTTCATTTTCCCTGACAAATGAAGGTTCTCGATTAGCTGAAGCCGAGGAGAGTTCTGTTGATAACTTTGATATGGAGGGGATCATTGAGGGCTGTGAGTCCATGGAAATTGCTGGAACAAGCAAGATGGAAGTGGAGAATGCCAGGCTGAAGGCTGAACTTGCCTCTGCAATTGCAATTATTTGTTCATTTAACCCTGAAATTTGGTACGAGTCACTGGATGACAGTAAGCTGGATGATTTGCTGAAAAGCACGGCAGAAAAGACAGCTGAAGCATTGCATCTGAAGGATGAGTATGGGAAACATCTTCAGTGTATGCTGAGGGAGAAGCAGATTCAGTGCATGTCATATGAAAAACGCATTCAAGAGCTGGAGCAGAGGTTGTCAGATCATTATTTGCAAGGGCAGAAGCTTTCAGCTAGTAAAGAAGCTTTTGATTCTGCTCTTTCGGCAATGAAGGCTGATGATTGCAAGTCAGAGATATCAGGAGATGGAGAAGCCTTCATGGCTCACATTTCCACAGAGCCCATGGATGAGGTTTCTTGTACATCAACCTGTTTGGACATGAAGCTAGAGCATTTCTCTAGGCAGTTGAGCAAAGCCCGAGAAGGGGTGGATGAGAATATGGCTGATTCATCGGGTATGATACATCCACAGCTCGATTTATTGATGCTGGAGCAGCATCAAACTGGCCTGCAGATTACTGATAAAGGTGGAAAAGGGAGGTTAGTGGAGCAATCAACCTCTGAACATGAAAACATTGCTGCTGAGAGCATGTCAGAGCCTCTTAACACAAAACCTTGTAAAAATGAACCAGGTTCAGACTCTCAAGTTAATAAGGGTGATCTCGTGTTGGAACTACAAAATGCGCTAGCAGACAAATTGAATGAATGTAATGAAACTGAATCCAAGCTCAAAGCTGCAATAGAGGAAATCTCCACCCTTAAGAAAGAGTTGGAGATGAGTCAGAAACTCCTGGATGAATCTCAGGTAAGTTTTGTCACACATGAACATGACCATGTCGATACATGTTGGTGTATCGCTAGATATTATTATTCTTGCATTTATGTATTTGTATATTTCAAAATATTGGTGCACATAAAGATGTTGATGGCTTTTGATGGTTCAATCAATTTTTACTGACATCTGATTCTAATGTGCGAGTGGCATGAACTTTTCTACTTCTTTGTCTTTAAGATATCCTAGTCTACATGTGCCTTGCTTTTCAGTCTGATCCTTGTCACCTGGGAATTTGTTTATTATTTTATAATAAATTTTGATGCGATTACAATTATTTGGTGACACTGTTTATAAGCTTGGTTCTTTTTCTTTGTTTTGTGGAGCTTCTCTCTCCTCTCCCTCACCCTCCTTTTGTTTGCTGAGCTACTTGCCTTTTGATGTATGGTAATCTTCGATAGTAGGTGTAAATGTTGTATTGTTCTTTTCTTGAGCCCTTAAGCTTGACATATACCCATGTTTTTGTTGCATTCTGTAATTTTGTATGTCCAAAATTTGTAATTGATCTCCATCTGGGGACGATATTATGCACTCGAATCTGTGGGTATGCACTGGTGGCTGATACTGTTGTTTTTTAATGTCAAAGTTTGTGCTGTGAAAGCAATGGTGTAACATGTCTACAAGCATTAGTTGAGTAAAAGTTATTTTTTGTAGTTGTGGATATTTTTGGTGTTGAGTAGAACAAAAATGACAAAAACAGGGTGTAGCATTAAAAAACAACATTATAAAACCTTATCCCAACAACCACTTAGGTTAGCTATCAAAATCTTCCACCATGGTTTGACTTTTTCTGAGCCATGTTTCTGTTAAATGTAAATCAAAAGCACTCTCGTTTTTCCTCACTGCTTTGAACTCTAGTCAACTATGGTCTGAGCATGAGCTGGACTTTTCACTAACTGATAATTTTTTTTTGACTCCTGAGTTGCTATAGAAGTCGCATGTAACAATCTGATTTTACTATTCTAAGCTAGTAAGTCCAGAACAATTAGAACTTAGTGTGTAGTAACATCTCAATCCCCATGTCATATGTTTGCTTGCCTTTGGAAGGTTATGAAATTAACTGTTTCCTTGGGAGTCCTGTTTCATCAACATGTAGGAGCTAGTGTTACTGTTGTTAAGGTATCAAGGCAATGCTTAGGCAATTTAACCAACGAGCTTAGACAGTGTTAATTGAGGCCCAGACAATAAGAAATTAATTCTAAGTCCCTAGATAAGTTGAGAAATGAATACATATATGCATATGTAGTGATAGCATACAATAACAAGATATCTTTGAATTGATGCTTTGGCATGATGAGTCATAATCGATGACCTATTTTTATGAATCACAAAATGTTGCAAATGCAGCCACAATATAAAAAAAGACTTCACATATTTTATGTTTTGAAAAGATAAAATATACAAACCATTATAATTAAAGAATTTTTTTTTGCAAGTCATGCATCCTATTGGACCTTTTAAATGTAATAAAAATTAAAAAATAATTATGGCTTAAAGGTAGAGAGAAGGAAAAATACACATTCCTGAAATCTCCTTGAGAACTCAACTGTTAATAAAGCATTGACATGATGCTTTGAACTTCAATATTTTTAGGACAAGAAAGCTGAAATTTTCAAGAAATTTCCCTTTCTTTTCTTCCTTTGGTTCTTTTTATTTATTTTTATTATCTTTCTCTTGGGGGTTGGGGGGCTTCAAAGCCAATGAGAGTTCTAGGCACCATTAAGAAAAAGTATGACTTCATGTGAGGATTGAGAATCTGTGGCCAAAGGAGGAGCGGCTCGTCTTTCACCATACATGAGTGGTAGCATGAAGTGATTTTTGTGGATCATTCTTCTAATCTTATTGGCTTTTATGGCAATGTTGACTTGATAAATTGCGTGATCGATCATTTCTAATTATACAAACCAGTGATAAACATAACTCTGATGCATGGTATGTAGAACAGCTTGATTCTTGAGGAGAGTAGAACATAGAAAGTAAGCAAGTAGTTCTTGAAAGTGGAGGTGGTTAGCAGACTAAGTTCATTGGTCATGGAACTTTGTAATAGATTAATTTGTCACCAGTTAGTAATTAAGGCCAGAGTTTTATGATTTTGCTAGTGTTCTCTTGATGATTTATTATTCTTTATTTTGTTTTATGTTCTGTTTGGGTACTCGAGGCACTATAGGTAATTTTTCTTCATGATCTAATAGAACAGCATATCTTCAATTTATTTATTATGATTGTGTTTAGAAGTGTGCCCTTACGCTTATTCTCAATGAAACAGATGAATTGTGCTCACTTGGAAAATTGCCTACATGAAGCAAGAGAGGAAGCCCATACTCATCTCTGTGCTGCTGATAGGAGGGCCTCAGAATACAGCGCACTGCGTGCTTCTGCTCTGAAAATGCGTAGCCTCTTTGAAAGACTTCGAAGCTGTGTTACTGCTTCTGGAGGAATAGCCAGTTTTGTCGATTCCTTACGAGCATTAGCTTTTTCTTTGGCCAAGTAAGTTGCTGAGAACTCTCGTTTCATAGGCTGTCTGATTGTCCTGTGTTTAGTGTAGGAAAGTTCAGTTTATCTTGCTGTCATCATCCAGTTTGTTTCCATTTGGCTAAAATATTGTTGTCTGGGTAGTTTGTCATATAGTTGTGTCTTCTGGTCTTTGTTATCACAAATCAAGTGTTTACCCACCCTCCCTGTAACACAGATGGATATAGGTTTCTCTATCAATAATTCATTGCCACTGTGTAGAAGTTTCCTATCTGGATTGTTATGTAGTTCTCAGCATTATTTCAAATTGACCCCTCCTTTTCTGAGAGAGGACTAATATATTTGTATTAGAATCTATTCTATTTGTGATTATTACTGTAGCTTGGACTTCAATTTATGAAACTTATGGATTTAACATGTATAACTCTTATTTTCAGTTCTGTTAATGACAATGAAGATGATGGCACAATGGAATTCCGGGCATGTATCCGGGTTCTTTCAGACAAAGTGGGTGTTCTGTCCCAACACCGTGCAGAGTTCTTGGACAGGTGCTCAAGGACTGAAGCGGCACAAGCACACCTCAAGAAAGAGCTGGAAGAGAAGAAAGAGTTGGTTAAAAGCTTATATGCAAAGCATCAACTTGAGAAGCAGGTCAGTAAACATCCCTCCTGTTCATGTTGCCTTGACACCCTTGACAGTGTAATAAATTGAAACATCTGATGCATTTTCTTTTTTTTTTGAGAAGAAACAAATGAAACTTTTTATTGAATCTTGTAAGAAATCAATATACAATCCTTTTCAGCAGAGATGAAAAGTATAGGCCCTGCTTCTGCATAGTTCTAAAAATAAAAATATCGCCCATCCACCCTTAACTCCTCATCCCCTTTAATGAAGATGGTCCCTACCCACATACATACAATTGCCTCAATTTAGTACCCAATCTGTAATTGATAAGCCCTTAGCCCTAGAAGAAGCATAAATCCATGTGCTGGCCGAGTTTAATTTCTTCCCATAGTTGTGACTCTGACTTAACCAAGTTGTAAAATATCCTATTATTTCGCTCTGTCCAAATCAGCCGTAAGGTTGCATAAAAGGCAATCAAACCTAAACCTTTTTCCTCAGCCGATAAGGAAGGAATATGGCATAGAGTCAAAGCCTCCTCTATTTGTTGAGGAACTAGAAACTTGGTACCAGAAAAGTTAAACCATTTCCCCCAAAGTGATTTTTGAATAAGCACAATGAAGGAAAATATGATCAATGCTGTCTCCATCCTGTTTACAAAGCACGCAGCAGTTAGGTGATAAACAAGTAGTGGAAAGCCTGCGTTGCAACATGTCAACTGTATTAATACGCCTATGGGCCAAAGTCCACCCAAATATTCTTACCTTGAATGGGACATGTGCTTGCCAAATTTGGTTAGAACAGGGAAATAATGGGATTTGATGTGAGTCAATGAGACATGAAAAGTAAGACTTGCAAGAATATGACTTAGATGAGTCGAGGAGCCAAATCATCCTATCAGGTTCTGGGGATATTGAAACAGTTTGGAATAATTAAAGGAGAGATCCTATTTCTACAATCTCTCGGCCTGTTGAAGCTCTAGGGAAGTGGAGGTTCCAAGCGCCATAGTGTGAAGGTATGGGTGATGAGGTGTCAAGGAATGATGCAATAGGTTGATTGTGGAGGGTGGATAATCGGTAAAGATGGGGGAACGTGTTCACTAGTGTGGAGTTGCTCAACCACCTGTCCTCCCAAAATCTGAACGTCTGTCCATTCCCAACACTGAAAGTCGAATGTGATGTAAACTGCGGTATTAATGAGGAAATGAACTTCCACGGACATCTGTATGTGGATATCCCCCTTCTCCTCGAACCATCGAAGCTGATCCTTTCATGTCTACTAGCAACCACTCGAGCCCATAAAGAGAATGGATCCCTGGTAATCCTCCAGATCCATTTACTGCACAAAACAACATTTCGAAGGGATATGTTTCCTATGTGCCCACCCTTCTCCACCGGTCTTTGAACCACTTCCCATTTTATCAATTTGGAAACACTTCTATCTTGCTTGCCCTCCCCCCGGAAGAAGCTTTTAATTTTTTTTCTCAATCCTGACTGCCACTGATGATGGGATCTTAAATATGGACATATAATATGAGGACGGAGCCATCAAGACAGAACGCACTAATGCAAGCCGGCCACCCTTGGAAAGGAGAGCCCTCCACTGAACTTTCCCCTCAGCCTACTGTTGATCACAATTGAGTAGGTCATAGAGGAAATACATCCATACATCCATGATAGCCATTTGCTTCCGAAGCCTTTCATCTTCATCACAAATGTCATGAAACCCCATTCCACTGAATCATAGGCCTTGGCAAAATTCACTTTAAGTACCACCCCTTTTTGTTTTCTTGATCTATAGTCTTCCACCGCTACATTAGCAATCAAAACTGCATCAAGAATCTGCCTCCCCTCAATGAACACGGACTGATATGGCTCAATGGTCTTGTGAAGAACAACTCGCAGGCGCAAAGCTAAGACGTTGGATATGATCTTGTACAGACTAGTGATTAGGCTGATAGGATGAAAGTCCTTAAGACTCCAAGAATTGGATTTCTTGGGGACAAGGCAAACATATGTCTCATTAGTTTGGATGTTGATTACACCGTTCTAGTAGAATTCATCAAACACTTTCATTAGTTCATCCCTTACCAAGTCCCCATGATTTCTGAAAGAATGCCATAGAAAAGCCATCCGGGCCAGGAGCCATATTCCCATCACAACTAAACACCGCCCCCCTAACTTCATCCACATCAAATGGACGTTCTAACCATCTACACTCATCTGTGGGCAAACCATTCCACTCAAGGCCCTCAATCTCCCAAGATACTTTCTTCTCGATTGAGTAAATATTCTTGAAGTACTTGACAACTTCATCGGCAACCTCTTGTTCATTCTCCACAAGACGCCCATCTTCTAATTCGATTTTCGAGATTTCGTTTCTGTTTCGTCTTCCATTTAGTAGCCCATGGAAGAATTTAAAATTGGCATCTCCTTCCTGTAGCCATTTGATCTTCGCCTTCTGTAGAGCCATTCTATCTTCCCTCAAACATCTGATGCATTTTCTTGATTGTACTTAACAACAGGATGCAGATTGGGGACTGTTATCGGAGTGGCTATTTCTGGATCATATTGAACACCAAATTATGAAGTTCCTTTTGGGTGGGAAACCAATTTGTAAATTAAATGCAGGCTTGTATGGTAACTGTCTAAACTAACTGAGTGTTGCGAGTAACACCATGTTGAGGAATGATTTACATAAGGTAAAGGAACTGATAAAAGAGAAGGCAATTACATCATCCGTAGTTGGGGAAGCATGACTGTTTCAAGTATATGGGGGAAAAGTTAAAACAAGCGTTCCTGCACATAATCCACTCTTTTGAAACACCCACATTGACAGTAGTTGGAATTGGCCACTTCAATTAAGGCCCATCCAAGCTCATTCATCTAAATTTGATAATCTTGCTAACCATCTGACTCACTACATCTAACCAAATCTTTGTCTTATCTTTCAGGCAAACAAGGAGAAGATATCTTTTGGCCGTCTTGAGGTCCATGAGATAGCAGCTTTTGTCCTTAACTCTGGTGGCCATTATGAAGCCATCAACCGGCACTGCTCTAACTACTACCTCTCTGCTGAATCTGTGGCTTTATTTGTGGATCACCTCCCGAGCAAACCCATTTACATTATTGGGCAGATCGTGCATATAGAACGGCAAGTTGTGAAGTCACCTACCCATGTTAGATCCAAGCAAGGTGGGGATCAAGTGGATAATTTGAACTCTGGTATAGGAACCCCGCGGCTGCCATTGACACTGGGGACAGGTTCTAAATCAAATCCATTTGGTCTTCCTGTTGGCTGTGAATACTTTGTAGTGACAGTAGCCATGTTACCTGACACTACCATTCATTCACCACCTCCTTCCTGATCCTGCTGCTGCAGACAAGATATGATGGAAGAAGCTTAAACTGTACTCAATTGTACATAAACTGCTACATAGACATACTAAAAAATCCTCTGGTGCAGCTGGGAAGTCAAAGTCCTCCTGTATATAGGCTAATGGTTTTGGTCTTTGAAGTTTCCTACACTATGTAAATAGTTTTCACCCTTTTACAAACTGACTGAAAATTGTGAATATTTATCCTTGGTTAAATTTTTAGTTCATCTTCAATTGCTTGTTTTCTCCAAATTTTTTTGACTACGTTTTACATCTCAAATGTATAGCTATTCAACATTATGAAGCATGCATGATAAGCATGTTATTAACCTAGCTAGGAAGGGTAAGCTCTCATTTATGACTTATTTTTGTGAATGGAGTTAAAAAGGGGGAAATTGTCCTCTTTGGTTAAGATCCAAAATCAATTTTGGAAAATAAAATTTTTAAAAACAACTTTTTGAGTTTTGTGTTAAGAAAACATTTTTTTTTTCCTTCACAAATTTTAATATTGAATTGAAAACTTGTTTTTGAATTTTTCGAAAACACAAACCAAATATGTTATTAAGGAATCGTCGTTTTTCAAAACAAAAAAAAATATTTTTCAGATTCTTCAAGTTTGGCACACAAAAACCAATTAGACAATCGATTATCAATGAAACAACACCAGGGTGGACAGTTTGCAAACATGGGTTCAGCAAAACTGTAAAAGGAGCATGCCCTTGCTTAAATTATATAATACTTTCTATGACATTAAAAGAGAAGTGTAGTTGGATCCATGATATATAGATTCCCAACAGTTCTAGCAAAAGTGATTAACATCAGTTCTGTACATCATTGAAGGGATTTGCATTCTCTCTATCATGAAACTTATATCTTGAAGGCTATTTTACGATCGGAGCTTCCTCATTAACCACTTCTTTCGCAGCAGAGCATCCAAAGCCAAAAATGTCTTTGCTTTCTTTTCATCCTCTAGAAGATCACAAGCATCCAATATGAGGTCTTCATCTATGTCAGGAACAGCCTGAAGTGCACTCATAACATTTTCTATTAAGATTGAGTCCTTATTTTCATTCTTCTTGTTCACTAAATATGACACTACTCCTACCATCTCACTAACTGCATTTTCCACACCACAATTAGCTTTCTTCCGCACTTTCCTAGCGCTTTGAGAGGTTGATACTGCTGCAAATGGGCGCTTTTTCTGCCTACTAGATGTAAAACTGTCTCTGCTTGAATCGGGTATTAGTTCCTGCACAAAATTGTCATGGTTCCTCTGAAGATTATCAGTAGCTGAAGGTTTTTGATTTCCCAAAACTTCATCATTCTTCATACAAGAAAATTCGGAATCAATGTCTACATCTTGATCAGAAGGGCTCTCTCTTCCATCAGCACTCCCATTTTCATATATTACACACAAGTCTTCATAGTTTGCCAAGATTTTCGTTCTATACGACTGTGCATCGGGGTTTACCTGTGCAGATCAAATGAAAAAAAGATGTTTTTGAGGCTTCAAACTAGAAGCTAGACAAAATTAGATGAATGAGAGATATCAAGTAATGCACCTTGATATAAGCATCCCAGATATCATCATCAGCTACCACCATCTGCCGTGTTCCATCCCAACTAAACCCACTTTGACTAAGAATAACCTTTACATTGTTGTAGAGCTTCCTCAAATTCTTGTGCCGACTTTTCAAGACATCTTTATCATACTGATATCCAAATTTTGTGTTGAATGATGTGATCATGTGCGCCCATGCCTGTTTATTGAATGCTTGATCAATTTTGTGACCTTTATGAACTTGCTCTACCATAAGGTCGATGAAATACCAATCCATTGGTGGTGTCCAATAAGTTCTTGATCGATCGCTATTGTTTACATCTGCAATTGCAAAGAAATATTATAAAAAATAATCAAATAATTGAAACATGACATTATTTATTTCTACAAATTAACCAGTGAAAAATGGTGCAACTTAAAAGTCACTTCATACTCATTTGTTTCCCATGAAATTCTCAGGAAAGAGAGCCTGGTATATCCACTAGAACAAGGATATATAATATGATAATAAGAAAAGCGAACACACCAATCGTTTGCGCAATAATGTCACAAGAATCACTATTTTTCCCATTGGCAGTCTCATCTCTATAAATTATCTTCAAACTGTTATAGTCCGTCACAGTTTTAGTCCTGTATGAACGTGCATCGGGATGTCCCTACATGTATTATAATTTATAAATATGTAAATTCAGATTGATATATGAAAATTAATTAAGATACTTGCAGAAAAATAATTAAAATACCTTGAGATAAGCATCCCACACATCATCATTAGCAGTTACCATTTGTCGGGTTTCATCCCAAGCAAACCCGTTTTGGTCAAGGAGATTCTTGATGTCATTGTATTGCTTCCTCAAATTTTTGTATCGACTTCTCAAAACATCTTTGTCATGTTGAGATCCAAATTTTTCATTGAAGGATGCCACCATTTCTATCCACTCTTGTTTCGTGAATGTATTATCAACTTTATTCCCTTTATGAACCTGGTCGAGCATCAAATCAATGAAATAACGGTCCATCGGTGGTGTCCAGTAGGTCCTTGAACCATCACAAACATTGAGCGCATGGGAATTTGTTCCTTCTCCTGAAAATTGGAAAGAAATGTTAAGTGAAATAATCATTGATTCACAAAGTGCAAGTACATTAATCAAATAAACCATGCTAGGTCGCACATAATTTCACTCATGTATATGCACAACCAATAGTAATACATTGGTTATTCACTTGGAATTTGTAATCAGTAAGCCATGTGTGATTTCAGTTCTAGGAAAATCATATTGTCTTGAGAGAAACTTTTCCAAGAAGATTTTAGATAATTACATTTACATGTTTGTTTGTATAAGAGGAAGTGTCAACTTCCTCATTTTTAATCTTTGATCCAACATGACGTAAAGAAAAGATGGCTGATTCTGTATAGACATCATTCATCAGTTAATATTAATTTATTATTTGTACTTTTGCTTCGCATAATACATTTATGAGTCAATGTGAAAATACTTTTAAAAGCTAATTATATATTCACAATGTAGTGTATTTGTATAATCTATTTTATCTAACAGTGTGGTTGCAAGGAAATATAGTAACCAGTTGAATTGAATTTTTGCACCCCATCCCCACCAAATAAAAAAGAAAGAAAACTATTGAAAACCGGAATTTTTTTTTTTCTTTTGCAAAATATCATATTTCAATGATCAAAAGTACAATAAAACAAATGTAGATATCGTGGTCATTCACAAAGGCACTTCTCACTCGTTACTCTTCCACGAAAAAATTATCCCTTTTATGATTGGGGAGGAACAAAGCAAGAAAGTTTAAGAAGTTGAGGACCTAGACCAGGGAATTTCATACTAACAAAGCTTTTCTCTGGTTCATACATTACAGAAGTTTGGAGCTTGATTTTCTCATGTTTAGTTAGCTGGTTTATGAGTAATCAATGTTACACCATTGTCGTAAGAAAGCAATTTGGAGAATTTGCCAATAAAATCCAATTATGCTTGATTCTTGGAAAGGAATTCTAACTCACCAACAGTAATTCCTGGAACATCTTCATTAAGGTCTGCACTATCATGAAAATGCATGTTTATTCCATCAGCAGCAGAATTTCCAAATATCATGCACAAGCTGCTATAAGATGGCATGTGTGCATATCTGTACAACTGCACATCTGAGCATGCCTGCATGGATCACATATATGTTGCTTGCAATTGAAAACATGTTATAAAAGTTAAAGAAATGGAATGAAAAAGCGAAGTACCTGAATAAAAGAATCCCAAACATGATCTTCAGCTACTATCATTTGCTGTGATTCATCCCAGGAAAATCCATCTTGGCCAAGAAGAATCTGCATATCGTTGTATTTCTTCCACAAATTTTTGTACTGATTTCTCAAAGCATCTTCCTCATATTGACATCCAAATTTTGCATTAAACAACATAGTAATTGTCGCCCATGCATCGTTATTTAATGGGTGATCAATCCTATTCTCTTTATGCATCTCTTCTAACAAAAGGTGAAGGAAGTAAAGCTCCATTTCTGCTGTCCAGTATGTGCCAAGACTATAGCTAGAATGGTCTTGGTTGCCTATTTCTTCTCCTACCAATCAAAAAGATCTATCAGTAAAAAGTAAAAACAATCATTCAATTCTTCTGATCCACTTGGAATCCTGATGCATAACAATCACACTGGACAAAGAAACCAACTTAATCAAATGTTGTTGTCAATAATGTATCACAATTCATTTATCGATACCACTCCATTTTTATGGATGTTAACTGAGTTGGAGTTGTACCGACATGTAAGGGGCAACGGGTTCGGAAGATTTTCTAGTAGAAGAACTGAAGATAATTCTTATGGGGATATTGAAATATTATTTTTATCCAAGAACTAATAAATGAAATCAGTATGCTAAAACATGGTTTGATAGTAACAACATGTCATAATTAATAAATTTTCTAGAAAATACTTTTCATATGCTTGTTTACTTGGTTTTACTTCAAAAAGTACAAAATTTCTCAATAAGTATGAACACAAATGCTATAGTCCATGTACCAGAGATATGTCGAGTTTTTAATATTGTAAAATGAATAATGTGAAAGAGTATAACAACTTAAAGTGGCTTGGTTCTATCCATATAAATACATGAAATAAACTATAAAAGGCACTACCAAATTGGCATAAAAAAAGGATGACACAACTACAGATATGTAACTTTGAAAAAAAAGAGGTCATTTAAGAGTCTTTGAGGTTGGTAATAGAAAACAGCTACGCACCAATTCTTCCCCCAAGGACATCATTTTCATCATCAATGAAGTGTTCCAAACCGCTGTATCTTCCATTAGCAGCTACACTCCCACATATTATGCACAAATCATTATAGTTTGGAACAATTTTGATTCTATATGATCTCGCATCAGGGTGTTCCTGCAAACATTAACTGTGAGAAGACTCACCCTGTGAATATTATTGGTAAGCACAAATGAAAGAATCTGAAAAATACCTTGATATAAGCATCCCAGGTATTATCATCAGCCTTTACCATTTGTCGAGTCTCATCCCATGAGAACCCACTTTGGTCAAGAAGAACCTTTATATCATTGTGTTGCTTCCTCAAACTCTTATACCGATTTTTCAAAACCTCTTTGTCATGCTGAGATCCAGATTTTGCATTGAATGATGATGTCATTTCTGTCCAGGCATGTGCAATGAATGTACTTTCAATCTTGTTCCCTTTTTGCACTTGATCTAACATAAGGTCAATAAGATAGCGATCCATTGGAGGTGTCCAATATGTCCTTGACCGGTCACAATTGGGAGTAGAGGTTTGTTTGTCCTTCCCTCCTACAAAATATTTGATCAAAGGCACCCCAATTTATTAGTCATGTTAATTCAACATGCAAAAGAAGCCAATAACATTTTTTTTTTGGGTCCCAAAAATGGATATAAGGAGGGATTGACCTTATACCCGGCAGGAAACATTGTGCAAGTGAACCCACACATATATATCTGAAGAATACAGCTACCACACCTATGTCAGGGCTGAAGCTAAGGGTATCTCCATGGGTGAGACCCGGAATGTAGATATGCCACCTCGCCAAAGGCCACCAGGGCGACTTGAACTTTGGTCATTGCCAGAGTGTTGGTGTCGCTCAACTAGCTAAGCCCGCCTTTGGGGGTAGGCCAATAAGATCTTTTCATCAAAGCACAAAGGCATAATTCTTTCAACACTAGAGTTCCTAATAATCATGCCACATAAAACACTATAACCCATCCTAAAGCCCCATGATAGTACAATATGGCCTGCGCAAGTGTGTGTTAAGAAAAAGGATACCAAAGTATCACCATAATAGTGCTAGGACGAACCTATCTGCATCCGATGGATGTTATCATCAAGACCTGCATCGTGGATAGGACGGACTTTCCTTCCATCAGCAATTTCATTTCCATATATCATGCACAAATCATTGAAGTCTGGCACAGTTGTAGTTTTGCATGATCGCGAATTAGGGTGTGTCTAAACATACCATATGTAAGTAATTAGCAATGAAGAATGCCATCAATGAATGTAAAAGATATGATGGATAAAGAATCCACCTTGATATAAGCATCCCAGACTGACTCATCGGCTACTACCATTTGCCTAGACTCATCCAAGGAAAATCCAGTTTGCCTTAAAAGAATTTTCATATCACTGTAATGCTTTCTCAAAATTTTATACCTACTTCTCAAAACATTTTTGTTGTGCTCTGATCCAAATTTTTCATTGAACATTGAAATCATCTCTGACCATGCTTGTTTATTAAATGTATAATCAATCTTATTTCTTTTATTGACCTGATCCAGCATAAGGTCAACAAAAAACCGGTCCATTGTCGGCGTCCAATGTGTTCTTGAACGATCACCATTAGTTTGTAGTTGACTAGCTAGTCCATCTCCTGCAAAATACGAAACAAATACGTTATATCGCCAAATATTTATCGAACTACAATATTCTTCTAAAAATACACCACCATGAATCATACTGGCAAATGTAAATTAATCCCACTTATATAAATTGGTAAGAGCCCACTAGTTGGTTGTTTAATTATAGATTACAAGTATACATTTCCATTATACTCATGGACCTATCCATATAAAGGTTTTTCATTCTCATATTTCATAGTTGCTATTTTGTAAGAAAGCAAAACTTATCCCATGGAATAGAGTAAAAGGCATAAGTTCGCAATGTAGAAACAGAAGCATACCAATTTTCATTCCCAGTGCATCAGTGTCAAAATCTACATCATGACTGGAAAAACTATATCTCCCATCTGCAGTTGTGTATCCAAAAATCACGCACAAATCATTATAGCTCAGCACAGGTTTAGTTTTATAGGATTGCACATCCGGGTGTGTCTGCATAACATGATAAGGAAATTTTAATCAATTTTTCATACTTTTAACTACAAATTGTGACTGCATAAGGCGACAGACCTTGATATAGGCTTCCCATTCATAATCAGAAGCTGTCACCATTTGTCTTGCTTCATCCCAAGCAAAACCACTTTGCTCAAGAAGAGTCTTTACATCATTGTATTGCTCCCATAAACTTTTATATCTGCCTTTCAAAACATCTTTATCATATTTAGATCCGAATTTGGCATTGAAGATTTCTAGCATATCTGTCCAAGCTTGCTTGTTGAATGTGTGACCAGCCCTGTTGCCCTTATACACCTGATCTAGCATAAGATCAATGAAATACCGCTCCATTGGTGGCGTCCAGTATGTCCTTGATCTGTCACTAGTAGTTGGGACTTGGCTGCCCATTCCTTTTCAGAAAATCAAAAGGAAGGTATAAATAAGCATAATATATTTCATTCATAAAACAAATAATGCCTTCAATATACAACTTAATGCTCATATAAATAGATGCAAGCTCAATAGTTCCATGCAGGGAATTTATCAAAATCAACAAAATAGAAAAATCATCTCAGAGACACTGAAAATAAAACAAAATCATGCATAACTGAAAAAATTTGAAGGTTATACAGCCAAATACACGCATTTCAAATAAGGTTATTTTCAGCTTACAAGTATAATATACCTGCAGCATTCTTCATCCTAAGACATCATAGGCACAATCACGAAAATTCTCAAGTGTTGTATCCTTGCCAAAGAAACATGATATTGAAAATAAGCTACAATATTATACAGAGAATACTTCACTTGCTCATGATGAAGTCTTTTTGTCAATTCTTCCAAAGTATGCTTCTATTATTTTAAATGATCTTTAAGCTATAACGAAGATATAAGAGTAATGCAATAAATTTAAGCAAAACTTTACTTCCTTTTCTATAGGTGCATCAATCCCATTTTCTATTCCAAACGAGGAGTGCTAAAATGACTCAAAATATGTACCCAAATCTATACCCATGCTAATGTGGCAATACAACATATCACCACATCATCAGAGAGAAAAAAGGAAAAGGAAACATCTTCCACTTACCCTACAACACATCAGCATAGGTAATTTTTTTGGTGTAACTTTTGGGTCATAAAAGCATTTCTCATTCCAAACCACATTTCTTATTTTTCATATTATTTCCATTTGAGTTTGCATTTCTTTTTTCCCAATCAAACTACTCACGGGCAATGCATGTCCACATAAGCTAGCAGTAGCAATGACAATAATAATACTTTACACATTCGAATTTCCCAATCAGAAATGCTAAAACGAGCCAAATTATATACCATTTCATTCCTGGCCTGGATTTTTGAAAGTGGTTTTAGCTCCTCCTGGACGACCACTCACTTAAGGAATTCTGGCTGTTGGCAATGCAAGTTTGGTGTTGTGGTGATAGGAAAGGGTAATGTGGGCACATTTTGATCTCCCGCTCCAAAATTATGAATTGGGTGCTTTATATTGTAAACATCAACAACTTCTACACAATGATTTTCCTTTTAACTCCTTCAAAGTCATTTCTCATTTGATCGCTAACGATAAGTAGCTCTTTTTAGTTTAAATTTTCCTTAAAACTAGTTCAAATTTATTTCTTTTTTATCAATAATGATGATAATTAGTAGCTCTTTTAATTTAAATGAAACTATCCACTTTTCTTCACTTAATTCTAGACACCAGGTTGGTACCAAATCAAGTTACAAGTTCATCAAAACAGTAGCTTAGCTAGCACTTTATTGGAACATTGATTTCAAGCAAAATCCCAGGCACCCTGATCAAACTTTTGAGTCACATACCATTTCTGTCCACTCTATTAAAACTTAAGAGAATTTGCAATGATTTATAAAAGATATGATGGGATTGAAGCAGAGCTCGGTTGCTTCACTACAAGGAAAAGTTTATATTTTTAAGCCGGGAACCAAACACTTGAGAATAACAGAATCAAGGAAAATGAGAAACGAGAAAACAAACACCCATCAAGAAGAAGAAGAAGTAGAAAGTTGGAATTTGAACCTTTTTATGGGTTTTGAATAGATGTGAATGGCGCGGCCCTGAGAAGACCCTGCAAGACAAGAACAAGAGCAACCTTACTCCGGAATAAGGTGAAGATTGTGTTTGGTTGCAGAGGTAACCCTAGATCCACAGTCAGTCGGGGGCTTAAGTTTTTTTTTTTTTTGTGGTTATTCATTGTAGGGTGGACTTCGCAGCACGTGCAGTTTGCACGTGATTCAATCAATCAGGACCGTTCTCTAATTCCATCGTATCCCATATTATTTTTTTTTTTGAAAGGAAAAGAGGGGGAATACCCAGCAAGAACAACTAGCACACTACATCCCGAACTTTCCTAGGCCAAGTAACCCCAGTTGCATCTTCCCTCAAAATATTGAATAACCCACGGGGAGGGGAAGACAGGATACACACTCCCCGATTGAACTTCAAAGCCTCAGTAGCCAAATAGTCTGCTGCTCTATTACCTTCTCTATAAATATGCTCAACTTGAACTATCCAATCTCTCTGAAGGAGTTTTCTACACTCATTTACCAAGTTGGAAAGGCTAAGCTGCGGCATACTGTTGCATTTTAACCAACCAGCCACCATAGCCGAATCTGTTTCGAAGACTATAGAACGATGACCCTCATCCCAAGCAAGACGTAGACCATGAACAGCAGCCCATAATTCAGCTTCAGTTGCAGTACAAGACCCAATATTAGCCACAAACCCCCTCAACCACATACCACGATAGTCACGGAGAAGACCGCCACCCCCTGCTCGCGATGAAGCTTTCTTAAGACATCCATCAGTATTAAGCTTAGTCCAACCATGGTTGGGAGCACACCAGCCTACCATCTTCACCCTCTCTATCAGTCCAGCACCATGGACGGCCACTTTGGCTCGAAAAGCATGAATGATTTCAGCCACTTGCCCTTTAAGCCAAGCCATGCTATACTCGAAGTGAAAACGAAGATTACGAAAAACTAAATCATTCCTCCATTTCCAAAGAGCCCACACGGCAACTGTAAAGTAGGAAGCCCAGTCATAGTCAACATTACAATCATTAACGCCAGCAAGATTATGAGCAAGCCAGCTTTGGAAATCCAAATTGCTCTGAAGATGATACTCAACTGGCTGCAATAGACGCTTCCATAATTGCACGGCTCTAGAGCAATTTCGAAAAATATGATCAACATCCTCGATACATCCCACACATTCAATACAGTCAGATGCCATGGTGAACCCCTTTTCATCCGCTCAGCATTGCACATGATCTTTCGATGCGCAACCATCCACAAAAAAGTCTTGCATCTTTGAGGAGCTTTAAACTTCCAAATCATCCTCCAAAGGGAATTAGGATCTCCTATAATAGTGCCAGTAGAAATAGTATAAGCAGAGGTCACCGTTAATATGCCACTCTTAGAAGCTCCCCAACATATGCCATCTGCAACCTCCTCCTCATCCCATAAGAGCACAGCAGCAAGTTTATTTTCAACCTCAAAAGGGAGTAAACCTGATAGAGCATTCCAGTCCCACCCTGAGCCCTTCACCCAATAGCTTGAGACAGGCCTATACATCTCCACCAAACTCAAATCCCGCATTTTCATATTGATTAAGGCCACCTCACCTACCCATGTATCAAGCCAAAAAAGAGTGTCCTTACCATTACGAACTAGAGCCCGCACCCCGCTACGTAAAATAGGCGAGGCTTTAACAATGCCCCGCCACGCATTGGAAGCCCCATTCTTAGGCTGCAACCTATCAATAGTAGCTTCCCGATGCAGATACTTCATGGAAACAACTCTGGCCCAAAAGCTATTCTTATCTGTAATTAGTCTCCATCCCAATTTGGCTAAAAAAGCCAAGTTCATGTGAGCCATACTCTTAATGCCAAGACCACCGTCCTCCATAGGTTTGATGATGATTTCCCACTTAATGAGGTTGACGCCCTGCTTCTCATTAGACCCTCCCCATAGAAAACGTCGAACTAATTTATCAATGGTATTACACACCCCTATTGGTAATACCATAGTCTGCATGATGTACATGGGAATAGAGTTAAGCACCGATTTAACTAGAACCAATCTACCCGCAAAGGACAAGAATTTTGTCTTCCACCCCTCCAATCGAGTAGTCACTCTCTCAATGATGTACTGAAAGTCAGCAGGTCGGACCCTCCCATGAATGGAGGGAGCACCAAGATACCGACCCAGGTTGTCCGTAAGGGGGATACCAGAGATAGTAGATATGTCTTGAGCCACCGCAAGCTCCACATTGTGAGATACAAATATATGAGATTTCTGGTAGTTAACTCTTTGGCCCGAGCACGCACAAAATAGATCCAGGCACTTCATAATAACCTTTATCTGCTCGGTAGATGCTTCCGCAAACAAAACCATATCATCTGCAAAAAAAAGGTGGGAGATAGAAGGACCATTACGAGAAAGCTGTATGGGTTTCCATTCCTTTCGCTCCACTGCCCCATTAATCAAATGACCCAATCTTTCAATACACAGAACAAAAAGATAAGGCGAAATTGCATCCCCTTGCCGAACTCCGCGCTCAGGGGAGAAACAATCCAAAAGATCCCCATTCCAGACAATCGACATCCTAGAGGAAGAGACACAATGCATCACATTTCGGATCCACCCATCACCAAGACCAATCTCCTTCAACGAGTCTTCAATAAAATCCCAAGATAATCGATCATAGGCCTTTTCAAGATCAATCTTAATTGCCATATGAGAAACACCGCTCTTCTTAGTTCTCATTGAATGAAGGACTTCTTGATACACAATGACATTATCTGTAATTTGGCGACCAGGAACAAAGCTGCTTTGGTTGGGAGAGACAAGACTAGGGAGGATCATCTTTAGCCTATTTGTCATAGCTTTTGTAATCAGTTTATAGCCCACGTTGCAGAGACTTATAGGTCTTAGCTGGGTCAATAATTCAAGATGCTGAACCTTCGGTACTAATACCAACAGAGTATCATTGATCCCATCTGGAAGCTTTCCTGACGCCCAAAAGTCTTGAACAAGCTTGTAGACAGAAGGCCCCACTGTAGGCCAGAGGCGTTGATAAAAACCTGCATGAAAACCATCCGGGCCTGGCGCTTTGAAGGGAGCCATATCAAATAAAGCCTGACGAATCTCTTCAATCTCAAAGGGCTGATGAATCCTTGCCATGACAGCACCATCTAGAATTGGAAAACCCCCTTTAGGAAAATTAGACATATCCCCACAAGGTTCTTTTGAGAATAACCTGGTATAAAAATCTTGAATTAGATGCTTCAACTGAGCTGAGTCTGAAACCCAATTTCCATCTGCACCTTTTAACCTCCCAATGACATTCCTACTCCGACGAATGACTGTAGTAGCGTGATAGAACTTGGTATTGCGGTCACCCGAAAGGATCCAGTCGGCTCTAGATTTCTGAAACCACGAAAGTTCTTCTTGATACAGAACAAGGTCCAGCTCCTTCTTAAGCTTAGACTCCAAAAGATGGATACGGTGTGTAGGGTGTTTAGATAAGACACGTTGAATGCCTGCAAGTCTCGCCCAGAGCCTCTTCTTCCTCCTAGAAATACACCCAAACTCGGTACTATTCCATGAAGTAAGAACCGAGGCTATATGCCGATTATTTGTATCCAACGATCGGTCACGACTCCAATTCTCCTTAATGACATTGTAAAATCCCGGATGAGTCAGCCAAGCTGCCTGAAATTTAAACTGCGTTGGCCTCACAGTGGCACTTGAACCCTTTAAACGAACCAAGATAGGAACATGGTCGGAGTGATGTTTAGGAAGGTGAATCACTCTAGCGTCCTCAAACATATGCCTCCAAGCTAAATTACATAAAACTCTATCCAGGCGAGCTCCCTTAAACTGATCCCCTATACCCCTACTCCAAGTATAGGCTTGTCCGGAAAATCCCATGTCCAACAAATCATGATCAAAAATCCAATCCCCAAAGCCAGAGCTGCCATGATGAGCCACAGCATTCCCACTACTAACTTCTTCGGAACATACCACCGCATTAAAATCACCCGCAATAATCCAAGGCTCACTCGTATCAAAAACATTCTTATTAAGATCCCTCCATAACAGCTTCTTCAGGCTGGCTGTAGGACTACCATAAACAACAGATAACAACCACTGATGCATACTACTATCCCGAACCCTCATATGGATAAACTGGGGATGAGTAGCAATAATATTTATTTGACAAGAACTATGCCAGAACACCCAAATACCACCACTGAAACCCAATGATTCTACCCGGACCCATTCATCAAATCCCAGCTTTTTACAGAGAAAATCTGCCTGAGATCCACTCACTTTGGGCTCTAACAACCCCAATATGCCTGGTTTATGCATCTTAAGCAGGTCTTTCAGGGAACGGTGGAACTCCTTCGAAGCCGCCCCTTGACAATTCCAGATCATAAAATCCATAAAAACAAGATAAAATAGGTTACCCACCCCTACCGAAGACCAAAAAATTGACAGGCACGACTTTAAGAGGAGGACCCTCCATCAACAATATCCATCCTCCCAAGCGATTCATCCTTGTCACTAGGAGCTTCGTTATGCACCCCCACCAGATTAGCTTTTGTTCCACCAAGTTCCCGCCTACCAATAGCAGGAACATGCCCAGATTCCACCACAATAGGAGGATCTTGATGATGTTCTGGTATCGAATTAATTGTAGGATGAATACCCTCCATGTTCTCAACCTGATGCTGGGGATGAGAGACCACCGATCGAGAGATCAGCTGACCTCTATTGGACCCACGCACCACAATATGTTCCTCCGCAGCGGCAGCTTGCTTGGACTGAGAAGAGATAGAAGTGATGTCACGAGTCAGTAAATTCTTCTTTATTCGAACCGCATTACTGGTCTCTACAGCCACTTGAGTGCTTGGGCCATTATCCACTTCCTTAGTATTTATTTGCATATTGGGCCTTCTCCCTTTACTCTTGACATAGTCATTAAGTGATATCCCTGGGCCCCTGTGCACGCCAATATCCTTATCAAGATGCGGCCCATCTCGTTGATCACTATCAATATTTTCCTCAAGATTATCCTCAACCGCTAATGCCGCATACCGAGAAATATGTTGCTGAAAGCTAGCATTTTGTTTAGCACCAATCAGTGGCATATCCCGAGAATCACGTCCAGCTCTCCCACTCTTTGCATTTTCAGTTTTGGTCATACCTCTACGAGATCTTCTAGAAGCCAACATCCATGGCCCATAACTTTCGGTTATTTCCTGATTCACCGGAGGCTCAGCCGGCCTAGCTTGAACTCCGACCACATCTCTAACATCTCCGGCCAGCACTTCCGCCGGTCCACCGTGATGAGGCGTCTCTTGGCCCTCATTCTTTGGACACGCATCTTTCCGATGCCCATAACATCCACAATCAAAGCAAATTAAATGGATCCCCTCGTATTCAATCCGTCGAACCCGGCGTCGCAAAGTGAATTTTGATAGAAGTGGCTTGGTTATATCTATCTCCACACATATACGCGGGAACTTCCCCCTAGAGACGGTGCTTGTTGCATCATCAATCTTCACCGGACGACCAATACGCGCCCCTACTTTCATGAGGAAGTCATAGTCATAGTATTCAATTGGGAGACAAGGGATTCGCACCCACACCAACAATCTATCCATGTTCTCCTGCCCCGGATCAAAATTAGGATGTCATTGCCGCACTGTCAGATAATGATCAAAGATCATCCAAGGGCCCTCAAATTTTGCATACTCATAATCCTCCTTGGAGGCAAACTTGACAAGAAAATAGTCTTGATCAATAGCAACTAATTCAATAGGAGCCTTCGGACGCCATAAGGCCTTAATCTTACGTAACAGGAATGTAAATCCAATTGTTCTGCCCAACAATTTGATAATAAGTGTCTGTCTCCATGGGCGACGTAAGCGCCTCTTCTCCTCCATGGGCGACGTATCCCATATTATAATCCATACATCGATCTTTGGGGCATTTGATATAATTACCCTTTAAAAAAAAATTCACAAATGTCATCCTAACACAAATATTGACACATTTGTCATACTTTACTGCACGCCAAACAAACGTTACGTGGGCGCGAAGTTGACATTTTGTAAAAGGAATGCGTTTTTTAAAAAGACGTCTTCCTTTCATAATTTTTTTTTTAAAGTGAAGGGAAGGCGTCTTTAAAAAGACGTCTTCCCTTCATAAATTTTTTTTTAAGTAAAAGAAAGGCGTCTTTTGAAAAGATGCTTTTTCTTCACAATTTTTTTTTAAGTGTAGGGAAGGTGTCTTTTGAAAAGACGCATTTCCTGCACTTAAAAAAAACAAATTATCTCGTCACTTGCATTTTCCTTTTTTTTGGGCATTTTATACTTTGATTATTGCCAATAGTTCTTCTTCTGTTTCCTGTTCACAGGCGCTGCTCGCCTTTATAACAGAGCACGATTAAGTTAGATGGTCCAATCAGGGAACTTCCTAGTGAGATCTAGTAACGGGAAGTTCCAATCAAGTTAATAGAAAGGAGAATTTGACTTCTACTGTTACTGTCCTAAAGTATTCGCCATCTTTGCAAAATTCTGATCCATCACACAAGAAGCAAGCTGAATGTCCAGCATGTAAATAAATTGATATAGCTAAAAAGAACAAAACTAACCTGCAGGCTTATTCTTCCACATCCAATCCTGCGTTGCCTGAAGACCCTGTTATAATTCAGGCAATAAAATTGAATTTGCACATATAAACTAAATCAGTAAACAAGTACTCGTGCTATGTGATAAAGGCGAGCAGCGCCTGTGAACAGGAAACAGAAGAAGAACTATTGGCAATAATCAAAGTATAAAATGCCCAAAAAAAAGGAACATGCAAGTCATCAGATAATTATTTTTTTAAGTGAAAAGACGCCTTCTCTTTACTTAAAAAAAAATTATGAAGGAGGAATGCGTCTTTTGAAAAGACGTCTTTCCTTCACATTAAAAAAAGAATTGTGAAGGAAGGCGTCTTTTCAAAAGACGTCTTCCCTTCTCTTAAAAAAAAAACTATGAAGGGAAGGCGTCTTTTGAAAAGGCGTCTTCCCTTCACTTAAAAAAAATGTCACCTCTGTGCCGACATGACGTTTGTTTGACATGCTGACTGTGCGCAGAACAATAAAATAGGGCAAACCTGACAATATTTGTGTATGGATGGCATTTGTGAAATTATTTTATTTTTGAAAAATAATCATGTCAAAAGCCCTCGATCTTTTAGAGTTGTTATTTATTTTGTTGAATGCATTTATAATTTTATTTTATTTTAAGGAATATGTATGTGTTTATTTATGTTACTTATTAACTATTTTATGCCAAAGTTTTTTTAGTACTAACACAAGGTCAGATGATGTTAACATCCTCAGTAGAGTTAAAAAAGTTAAAATGAGTACAACGACAAAAGGCATAAAGGGCCAGATGAGACTATATGAACCAACTATTGTAGTCTTGCTCTCATTTTTATTAAATTTTTTTTTTTTTACTTATTTATAATAAAAAATAATTAAATTCTCGAGTTTAAATGAAAGAGTTCGGATGCATATAGTTAAAACTGAACAACATTTGTTCTTAATAATAAAACTATAACTAACATAAATTAATTATTCAATATTTATTATCTTTATTTTATATGTTGTAAAAGAAGATTATGAGAATATAAAAATAAAGATAAACATAAAGATGGAAAGAGAGGGAAAAAAAAGATGTGTCAATCAAATGTAAGAAACTTTGTATTATTATATTATCGCATTAGATTAGAGTATCAAATCAAATAATTAATTAAGAAGTTTCATGAAGTAATCATAGAAGGGTCTACAAGCACTCCAGCTGTACATATATGAATGCCAACCTGTATTTGCAACAGCTTAATTAATTATCAGTTATCACTTATTTTCTCTTTAGTCATCGTTATATATATTGATGGGCGGTATTAGCGATGCATATTTTTTGGTGAAAATCTAATGCCAACTATTCATCACCATCACATATTATGCAAACCAGATCACCTACCCCCCGGAAGGCGCCGCCTACACCTAGATGTCCTTCATGGAATGTCAGATTCTTTCGAGACTCATTAGTCTCTACGCTAATGGGTTGGTTAGCCGTTCCTTTAAAATGTCATACCCAGGCCAAATTGACTGTTTTTTATACAAGGGGCACCCTTGCAGGCCCCCTCTCCCCACCTCCCCCAAGCCTTACACCTAGATGCCCTCCGTGGAATATCAGATCCTTTTGAGACTCGTTAGTCCACATGCCAATAGATTGATTAGACGTTCCTTTAAAATATCTTACTCAGTCCCAATTGACTGTTTTTTGTATAGGACACAGATTTTTTATGATTTTTACCCGCATAAAATATCTCTGCAATTTCTTGCGTCGAACCCACGGTCATGAGGATGAAACTGCACCTCGAGACTATCAAACCAATGGGCCAACGTTGGCGGCATATGACCGAATACATGAGTTGCATCCACATGAAACTATCTCTATCATCTATGGCTGTCATTTATTTTAACCCATGCTATGTACTTGTAATCATGATCCACAAAACCACTATTTTAACCCATGCTATGTATTATTAATCATGATCCACAAACCATATTAGATTACTTCTTACTATTATCTAGAAATCATCCTATTCCATGACTGAATATAGTTTTTTTTTTTTTTTTGATAATTGTGATATTTAGTATTCCAATTAATCTACGGGGCCGTCACCCACCTACAAGGCCATGAATCTAAGGTAAGTGGACCTACTACGCCACCTTATAATAAATTCAATGATTGCACTAGAAAAATTCAAAGTTGCAACCATCCAGATAAAAATTTATTTATTCTTTTTCTCAGATCGCTAAGCCATTACCTTAATGAATATAGTTATATACCACATGAACCCCCGCTAGATCGCTTGCCACTATTATCTTAAGAAAAGTACTCTTAACCCATGAGCATGTTTAGCTAAGCGAGCTGAGATTTTTACTAGTATTAATATTATCCTTATTTAATTACCTTTAGGTCTAAGTTTTACTCAAAAAAAAAGCATCGATATTTAATAAGATTGAGATTTGAGCTTATATTAAATTGTTTATATCCAAGGTGAGACTAATAATATTTTAAAAAACACGTACCCAACACATATACCCTTTAACATTCCATTGTATCATCCATTAATGTATTACCACCAACACGAGTTTTGAAATAACAAGTTTGCAATAACTAGAGTTATTTTCTAGGTTAATTAAATTAAGATAATTTGTTTTTTATTTTTTTTAATGTGTTTTCTATTGAATAGTTTTATAAATATGTTTGGCTAGATTTTTCAGTAGTCTATAAAAATGATTTTAGTTAATTAACATTTACTTTTATTTTGAAATTAATTTTAATCATAATTGCCATTTTGTATTTGCACGACTTTAACCTATAAATTTATTGCAAAATAAACTTCAATTGTTCATGTTTACGCTAATGCATGTGCTATATATATATATAATTGTATTTTTTAAATGATATGTGTTCTAATAAAATATTTAATAGATACTAATAATAATTGACAGTTCATGATATTTTATCTAAAAAAATGCTAAAGAGATTAAAATTCTTAGGCCAATTACTACAAATATGATGTGTCAAACATCTACATCATATTTATAATTTCATTGAAAATTATATTGTTTTAATATATTAAAGTTAAAAGTTGATGTAATAGTAATTTATAGCAATTGGTATAGTATTTTTAATTCATATATCGTTACAATTTTATCTATTGCTAGCATTTACAAGGTCCAACAAATGTAGATATAGTAACTACAAATTTATCTGTTGTTAAACCCTATGCAGCATTGAAATTGTTGTCTGTTGAACTATTCATTGATGCTTAAAAGAGCTGCTTCAATAAATCTCTATTTAGTTCTCTTAAAGGCTGATTGAAATGGGATTAAAGGAGAGGAAATTGGATAATAGTATTCAAGTTTAACCACTCCACTCATCTCACAATCTGTATTAACCGGCAAAATTTGATCTTCTTTAATTTTGATTATTTCTGTCATCTTTATTATTATTATTAGTCTATAATAGTTGCGTTGCACGTAAATTAAAAAGACTGAAATTTAACAAAAAAAAAAAAAATACAAGGTAAAATGAAGTTAAAAGTTATCAAAATAACTAAATAAATAAAAGGGTATGAAAACTATAAAAAAAATAAAATAAAAGAGAACTGAAAATGATAAAAAATATATATATTAAAATAGTCTTATATTTATCAATATTACAAAAGAAATACTTTAGTATATTTTTACCAAATTACCCATAAATATATTTTTAATACAAATTTATTTAATAATGCATATTAGAAATAGTGGATAATTTAAAATTTTATGATAAAAGTAGCAAACTAGTTTTGATTTTTATAAATAATATAAATTATTTTTATTGTTATTATGATTATTATAATAGCATGTCATCTCTATTTTTTTGTTTAAAGTTTCATTCCATTACGTGGCAATGACCTTTTTATGTGTTCTAAAGCGAAGGGTTTCCGTCCCACGTGGCATCAATCTGTGGGACCCACAGATTGATGCGCATTTCTCTGGTAAGAAATCTCAATCAGAATCATCTATAGTCTTTGTGGGGACCACTCACATGTGACAGACAAGAATGACAGACAAGTCAAAAGTGGAGCATGTTGTGGGGATCACCAGCCGAAAGTAATGCATGCGCGTGGGGACCACCAGCCGAAAGGGACCACCAGCCGAAAGTGGCGCACGCGCGTGGGGACCACCCGCATGGCAGACAAGCACGCGCGTGGGGACCACCCGCGTGGTTGTCTGGCCGAAAGTTTGTTTTAATTAATATTATAAATATATTAAATTATATATTTGTAATTACGAAATTACCCATGATTACACCTATAAATAAAACTCAACTTCAGTCTTCAAAATTCATTCCTGAGAGTCAGAGAGTTCTATTCTTAGAGATCTATTTAAGAGATCTAATCTGTAAGATTCACCTAAGGGTGTAGTTTGTATTCTCTCATAATACAAGTTTGCTGTCTTCCGTGGACGTAGGCAATTTGCCGGCCACAACAGCGCACTGTTCATACCGGCTCCCCCTGTTCACGGCCCCGTCACTGTTCACGGCCTATTCCCTGTTCACGGACCGTCACTGTTCATCGGCCCAGTTCGCGTTAAGCCCGACACTATTTATCAATTCCTGTTGACCAACTATATCCGGCTCATTTTTCGTCTGATTTCAGCAAAGTCAGACTCGTTTCCACCATTTTCGACCGTTCTGGACGCAACCGTGCAATCGGTTTCTGCAGATTCAGCTCCTAAGTTATTGATATAGCTTAGTTAGAGTTGTTTATCATTTTTTAAGCACTTTTCGGCGTCATAAATATCTTCGGTCTAAATGGCGGAGGAAATCCCAACCACAAGCAGGCCTTGGCAAAGAAGTTCGATGTCCAACGCAAAGTTCGAGGTGGAGAAATTCAACGGCACCAACAACTTTGGCATGTGGCAATGCGAAGTTCAAGATCTCTTATTCCGGGAAGGATCACATATCGCCTTGGAAACCAAGCCCAAGGATATGTCCGATGATGATTGGTATTTCGTCAATCGTCAAGCTTGTGGAACAATCAGACTCTGCTTGGTAGAAGATCAGAAGTACTTTTTCATGAAAGAGACTATGGCAATATGTCTCTGGAAGAAACTGGAGGACAAGTATATGACGAAAAGCGTAGAGAACCGCCTCTACCTGAAGAAGAAGCTCTATCGTTTTCAGTACAAGGAAAGTACTCCTATGAGTGAGCATCTTGATAAATTCAACAAGATTCTTGCTGATCTCCTAAATCTTGATGTTGACCCTCTTGATGAGGATAAGACACTATTGTTGTTAAACTCTTTGCCTGAAAGTTATGAACATTTAACAACAACTTTGCTATATGGTAAAGATGAGGTTAAATTCAGTGATGTTTCAAATGCTTTGGTGAACAACGAGTATCGAAGGAAGGACCAACGCGATCACAAGGAAGCATCACCAGCAGTCTTGACAGTATCCAGAGGCAGGGCTAACAACAGATCTGATAGATCCAGTGGGCGAGGCCGATCTCGCTCAAAGTCAAAAGGACCTTCATCACGTCAACGTCTTGCAAATGATGAATGTGCCTATTGTCACCAAAAGGGGCACTGGAAGAAAGATTGTCCAAATAAGGGCAAGACAGATGCAAATGTGGCACAGAAGGCTGAAGAAGATTCTGCATTCTCAGTTTCATCTATAGACATTCAGTCTGATAGATGGATTTTAGATTCCGGATGTTCCTATCATATGTGTCCGAATCGCCATTGGTTCTCAAAATTGGATGAGTTCGATGGATGAGTCGTGGTCATGGGCAACAACAATACCTGCCACACAAAAGGTATTAGAACTATACGCCTTAAGATGCATGACGGTACAACAAGACGGCTCACGGACGTCAGATATGTTCCAGATCTGAAGAAAAATATGATATCCTTAGGAGTCCTTGATTCCAGCGGTTACAAGGTAACCATTGAAGGTGGAGTTCTGAAAGTTGTACGTGGAGCATTCTTGGCCATGAAGGGTACTCAGAAAGGAAATCTTTATTTCCTTGATGGACACACAGTAATCGAAAGTGTCTCAGCTTGCACCAGTTTTAATGATGTTTCATCGGACACTTCCCGACTTTGGCACATGCGGCTCGGACATGTTGGAGAAAAGGCTCTTCAAACCTTGATAAAGCAAGGTTCTCTGAAAGGTGTAAAAACCGGAAAACTTGACTTCTGCGAGCACTGTATCTTAGGCAAGCAGACGAGAGTCAAGTTTGGAACTGCCATCCACCGCACGAAAGGAACATTAGATTATGTTCATACCGACGTCTGGGGACCCTCTCAAAATGCTTCATTGGGCGGTAAACGTTGGTTTGTTACTTTCATTGATGATTTCTCCCGCTATGTTTGGGTTTATACCATGAAGCATAAAGATGAAGTGCTAGATATCTTTCTTATATGGAAGAAAATGGTAGAAACCCAAACGGGAAGGAAAATTAAGAGGCTCAGATCTGATAATGGAGGAGAATACAAGTCAGACCCATTTCAGAAATTTTGTGAGAATGAAAGGATTGTCAGACATTTCACAGTCTCAGGCACGCCACAACAAAACGGTGTTGCTGAACGCATGAATCGTACTTTGGTAGATAAAGTTCGCTGCATGTTATCTCATTCTAGACTGAGCAAGGTATTTTGGGCTGAAGCTTTGTCATATGCCTCTCATATCATCAATAGACTTCCTGCAACAGCACTAGATGGCAAAACTCCCAAGGAGGTATGGTCTGGACACCCCGTTTCAGATTATGATTCTCTGCGCATTTTTGGATGCACTGCATATTTCCATGTGAAGGAATCCAAACTGGATCCTAGGTCCAAGAAAGCGATTTTCATGGGCTTTAGTGAAGGAGTTAAGGCTTTCCGACTATGGAACCCTGATACAAAGACGATTGTAAAAAGTCGAGATGTAACTATTGATGAATCTGTGATGTTAAAGCATACAGTTTCTGATAAAGAAAATCGATATCCAGATTTGCCTCAGCAGGTGGAGTTAGACATTCCAGTAACTCCTGGCAAGTCAGCAGAGATATCCAACCATCCTGAAGAAGAGGAGGAAATCTCAGTTGAGGTGGAGGCTCCAGGACCAGACATCAGTCAAGAACCAGAATCAATTGCCACCAGTCGACCACGAAGAGAAATCCGAAAACCTGCTCGGTACACTGACATGGTTGCATATGCATTTCCAGTCACCGGAGATAATATTCCATACAATTACAAAGATGCTATTCAGAGTATGGAAAGTGATAAGTGGAAAATGACAATGAATGAGGAGATGAAATCACTCCATCAGAATCAGACTTGGAAGTTGGTTCCACTTCCCAAAGGAAAGAAACCAATTGGCTACAAATGGATTTTCGCTAAGAAGGAAGGCTCTCCCAGCACAGATGGTATCCGATACAAAGCCAGACTGGTAGCAAAAGGCTACGCTCAGAGGGAAGGAATTGACTACAATGAGGTATTCTCACCTGTTGTTAAGCATTCGTCAATTCGAATATTATTGGCTTTGGTTGCACAGTTTGATCTCGAGTTAGCCCAACTCGATGTCAAAACTGCTTTTCTGCATGGTAATTTGGAAGAGGAGATATATATGTCTCAACCAGATGGATTCAAAGTACCAGGAAGAGAGAATTGGGCTTGCAAGTTGAGCAAGTCACTGTATGGCCTGAAGCAGTCACCGAGACAGTGGTACAAGCGATTTGACAGCTTCATCCAAGGGCAAAAATATACTCGGAGTCAGTTTGATCATTGTGTCTACTATCGCAAACTTCAAGATGGTACATTTATCTACTTGCTTTTATATGTAGATGATATGTTAATCACATCTAAAAGCAAGGTGGAGATCAACAAGCTGAAGGCTCAATTGAGCTCAGAGTTTGAAATGAAGGATCTTGGAGAGGCCAGAAAAATTCTTGGGATGGAGATAACTCGAGACAGGGCCAAAGGCAAAATTTGTTTGACTCAGACTCAGTATTTGAAGAAAATTCTTCAAACTTTTGGCATTGGCAATGACACAAAACCTGTGAGCGCACCATTGGATCTCTTAATAGATCTCTCAGAACAGAACTCACTGAACATGAATTTATGAATGAAGTAAGGCCCTATTTATAGGAGTATTCAGGGGTATTTGTGTAATTAAAAATAATATATTTTAATACTATTTATCATGCAATTTCTACTAATTCGGCGAGGTTGGTGGGATTGGCGGCCGCCCTCATGGGCGGCCACCAACCAATTGGTTTAATTTCCACTAATGGTGGACCCCACAAATCTCCACCTCCACCTTATGTGGAACATGGCTCCTTCACACCTGCAATCTTTCTACAGATAGCAAGCTTCATTCAAAAAACTGTTGCTGCCTCCATTAGTGCCCTTAGGCACTTCGAGCTCGTGAGATGTTGATCAAGTCCAAACAATGTTGGAACTTGATTCCTGTAACCACCTTTGTAAGCATATCTGCGGGGTTATCTGCAGTTTTGATCTTTTGCAGAAGAATACTCCCTTCTTCTACTATTTCTCGAACAAAATGAAAACGAACATCAATATGCTTCGTTCGACTGTGATGAACTTGGTTCTTTGCCAAACAAATGGCACTCTGGCTGTCGCAGAAAACTTCAACATTCTTCTGCACAATTCCCAAGTCTTTAGTCAATCCATGAAACCAGATTGCTTCCTTGAAAGCTTCCGTTACTGCCATGTACTCTGCCTCTGTAGTAGACAAAGCAACTGTTGACTGTAGTGTTGATCTCCAACTCACTGGTCCACCTGCCATAGTGAAAACATAACTAGTAGTAGATCTGCGCTTGTCAAGATCTCCAGCATAGTCCGAATCCACATATCCGACTAGATGCTTACAACTTTTCGTATCTCTCTCGAACTTTAAACCAATATCTACAGTACCATGAATATACCGTAGAATCCACTTCACTGTTTGCCAGTGGCCTTTACCGGGGTTGTGCATGTAACGACTTACCATACTTACAGCATGTGAAATGTCAGGTCTGGTACACACCATAGCATACATCAAGGCACCAACTGCATTTGCATATGGAATGTTCTCTATTTGCTTCTTCTGATCCTCAAAATTTGGTGAGATTGATGAACTTAGCTTGAAATGTGGTGCCAATGGTGTGCTCACAGGTTTTGTGTCATTGCCAATGCCAAAAGTTTGAAGAACTTTCTTCAAATACTGAGTCTGAGTCAAACAGATTTTGCCTTTGGCCTTTTTTCGAATTATCTCCATCCCGAGAATTTTTCTGGCTTCTCCAAGATCCTTCATTTCAAACTCTGAGCTCAATTGAGCCTTTAGTTTGTTGATCTCCACCGTACTTTTAGATGCAATTAACATATCATCTACATATAAAAGCAAGTAGATAAATGTACCATCTTGAAGTTTGCGATAGTAGACACAATCATCAAACTGACTCCGGGTATATTTCTGCCCTTGGATGAAGCTGTCAAATCTCTTATACCACTGTCTCGGTGACTGCTTCAGGCCATACAATGACTTGCTCAACTTGCAAGCCCAATGCTCTCTTCCTGGTACTTTGAATCCTTCTGGTTGAGACATATATATCTCTTCTTCCAAATTATCATGCAGAAAAGCAGTTTTGACATCGAGTTGGGCTAACTCGAGATCAAACTGTGCAACCAAAGCCAATAATATTCGAATTGACGAATGCTTAACAACAGGTGAGAATACCTCATTGTAGTCAATTCCTTCCCTCTGAGCGTAGCCTTTTGCTACCAGTCTGGCTTTGTACCGGATATCGTCTGTGCTGGGAGAGCCTTCCTTCTTTGCGAAAACCCATTTGCAGCCAATTGGTTTCTTTCCTTTCGGAAGTGGAACCAACTTCAGAGTCTGATTCTGATGGAATGATTTCATCTCCTCATTCATTGCCATTTTCCACTTATCACTTTCCATACTCTGACTAACATCTTTGTAATTGTATGGAATATCATCTCCGGTGACTGGTAATGCATATGCAACCATGTCAGTGTACCGAGCCGGTTTGCGAATTTCTCTTCTTGGTCGACTGGTGGCAATTGATTCTGGTTGCTGACTGATGGCTGGTCCTGGAGCCTCCACCTCAACTGAGATTTCCTCATCGTCTTCTTCAGGATGGTTGGATATCTCTGCTGACTTGCCAGGAGTTACTGGAATATCTAACTCCACCTGCTGAGGCAAATCTGGATATCGATTTTCTTTATCAGAAACTGTATGCTTTAACATCACAGATTCATCAAAAGTTACATCTCGACTTTTTACAATCGTCTTTGTCTCAGGGTTCCATAGTCGGAAAGCCTTAACTCCTTCACTAAAGCCCATGAAAATCGCTTTCTTGGACCTAGGATCCAGTTTGGATTCCTTCACATGGAAATATGCGGTGCATCCAAATATGCGCAGAGAATCATAATCTGAAACGAGGTGTCCAGACCATACCTCCTTGGGAGTTTTGCCATCTAGTGCTGTTGCAGGAAGTCTATTGATGATGTGAGAGGCATATGACAAAGTTTCAGCCCAAAATGCCTTGCTTAGTCCAGAATGAGATAACATGCAGCGAACTTTATCTACCAAAGTACGATTCATGCGTTCAGCAATACCGTTTTGTTGTGGCGTGCCTGAGACTGTGAAATGTCTGACAATCCCTTCATTCTCACAAATTGTCTGAAATGGGTCTGACTTGTATTCTCCTCCATTATCAGATCTGAGCCTCTTAATCTTCATTCCTGTTTGAGTTTCTATCATTTTCTTTCATATAAGAAAGAGATCGAGCACTTCATCTTTATGCTTCATGGTATAAACCCAAACATAGCGTGAGAAATCATTAATGAAAGTAACAAACCAACGTTTACCTCCCAATGAAGTGTTTTGAGAGGGTCCCCAAACGTCGGTATGAACATAATCCAATGTTCCTTTTGTGCGGTGGATTGACGTGCCAAACTTGACGCTCGTCTGCTTGCCTAAGATACAGTGCTCGCAGAAGTCAAGTTTCATGGTTTTTGCACCTTTCAGAGAACCTTGCTTTATCAAGGTTTGAAGAGCCTTCTGTCCAACATGTCCGAGCCGCAGGTGCCAAAGCCTGGAAGTGTCTGATGAAACATCCTTAGAACTGGTGCAAGCTGATACACTTTCGATTACTGTGTGTCCGTCAAGGAAATATAGATTTCCTTTCTGAGTACCCTTCATGGCCAAGAGTGCTCCACGTACAACCTTAAGAACGCCACCTTCAATTGTTACCTTGTAACCGCTGGAATCAAGGACGCCTAGTGAGATCAGATTTTTCTTCAGATCTGGGACATATCTGACGTCCGTGAGCCGTCTTGTTGTACCGTCATGCATCTTTAGGCGTATAGTTCCAATACCCTTTGTTTGGCAGGTATTGTTGTTGCCCATGAGCACGACTCCTCCATCGAACTCATCCAATTTTGAGAACCAATGTCGATTCAGACACATATGATAGGAACAGCCGGAATCTAATATCCATCTATCAGACTAATTGTCTATAGATGAAACGGAGAAGGCAGAATCTTCTTCAGCCTTCTGTGCCACATTTGCAGTTGTCTTGTCCTTATTTGGACAATCTTTCTTCCAGTGCCCCTTTTGGTGACAATAGGCACATTCATCCTTTGCAAGACGTTGACGTGATGAAGGTCCTTTTGACTTTGAGCGAGATCGGTCTCGCCCACTGGATCTATCAGATTTGTTGTTAGCCCTGCCTCTGGATACCGTCAAGGCTGCTGGTGATGCTTCCTTGTGATCGCGCTGGTCCTTCCTTCGATACTCGTTGTTCACCAAAGCATTTGAAACATCACTGAATTTAACCTCATCTTTACCATATAGCAAAGTTGTTGTTAAATGTTCATAACTTTCAGGCAAAGAGTTTAACAACAATAGTGCCTTATCCTCATCAAGAGGGTCAACATCAAGATTTAGTAGATAAGCAAGAATCTTGTTGAATTTATCAAGATGCTCACTCATGGGAGTACCTTCCTTGTACTGAAAACGATAGAGCTTCTTCTTCAGGTAGAGGCGGTTCTCTACACTTTTCGTCATGTACTTGTCCTCCAGTTTCTTCCAGAGACTTATTGCCATAGTCTCTTTCATGACAAAGTACTTCTGATCTTTGGCCAAACAGAGTCTGATTGTGCCACAAGCTTGACGATTTACAAAATGCCAATCATCATCGGACATATCCTTGGGCTTGGCTTCCAAGGTGATATGTGATCCTTCCCTGAATAGTAGATCTTGAACTTCGCATTGCCACATGCCAAAGTTGTTGGTGTCGTTGAATTTCTCCACCTCGAACTTTGCGTTGGACATCGAACTTCTTTGCCAAGGCCTGCTTGTGGTTGGGAGTTCCTCCGCCATTAAGACCGAAAATATGTATGACGCCGAAAAGTGCTCAAAAATGATAAACAACTCCAACTAAGCTATATCAATAACTTAGGAGCTGAATCTGCAGAAACGGATTGCACGGCTGTATCAGGCCGGGGATGAACAGTATCGGGCTGTATGAACAGTGACGGGCCGAAACGACTGGGCCTGATGATCAATGGCGGACCGACCGGGCTGGGCCGAAATAAACAGTGGCGGACCGAGTGGGCTGGGCCGGATGAATAGTTGGGCTAGGATGAATAGTTAGGCCCGAATGAACAGTTGGGCCAGGATGAACAGTTGGGCCCGAATGAACAGTGTCAGTGATGAACAGTGTCAGGGATGAACAGTTGTAAAATACAGAGATCAAACTTTGATCGGCTCCTGCGAACTCGTTTCTTATCCGTTTTTCTCGCCGTTTGTTGCGTTGAACTCCTGGAAACAAGAGCTACCTCCTCGGGTGATCAGAAAAAAGTTCCGATCACGTTTACAAAATCTCGAAATATTCGACGCAGTCTCGAAATATTCGACAGAGGGTCCGTTTTTCTTCCAAAGCTTCACTTTGTTTCTGATACCAATTTGTTGTGCAGAATCAGAGTAAAGCATGAAAGGAAAAACAGGACAACAAATTTAACGTGGTTCGGCAAATTGCCTACGTCCACAGGTGACAACACTCTTTTATTAGATCACCCTTAGGTAGATCTTACAGATTGGATCTCTTAATAGATCTCTCAGAATAGAACTCACTGAACATGAATTTATGAATGAAGTAAGGCCCTATTTATAGGAGTATTAAGGGGTATTTGTGTAATTATAAATAATATATTTTAATACTATTTATCATGCAATTTCTACTAATTCGGCGAGGTTGGTGGGGTTGGACCCCACAAAAACTAAAACGCACACATTCAACAACATATTACGATCCATCTTGCTTACCTTCACATGGCCAAGTTGGGTTATTTGAACCCCGGAACTTGGGATTGGAATTGGGCGACTTTCTTTTGACCTGTGGAAGAACCACATGGCCAAGGTTTTAGAAATGTTCAAAGATGGCAAATAATGACTTTCCAAAAATACACAACTTTTAGTGAGGAAATATGATTCATTCGAATGACTTTGACTATAATATTATAAATCTACGGCACAAATAAAGAAGAAATTGCAATTAGCAAAAGCTTTCCACAACAAATAGAAATATAAGAGTATACAGAAAGTATAGGAAGATCTTACTGCTCAAGCTTTGGTAGTGCATCCAATATCATCAGCCTCTCGCCCTAAAAGACAAACATTATCATGAACGGTTCTTGAAAAAAAAACAAGTCCAAATGTGCAAAGTTGTAATCCAATGCTGGCCTCCAGTTTTCCTTTCCATGAGAAATGCTAAAGTGACATGATATTAAAACATCATCTGATACATTATATTAGTCACATTCCTCAAATCATGTATGACAACATGATTCATTGAAAGAAGATGAATGGTGAATAATCAATCATGTCCCAAATGGTCTTTTAGAAGGGGTCCATCTAGCTTTGTTCTTTTTTAATATACCTGGAGGCATTGACCTATTTACTGAGTTTGTATGTTCAAAACAAGAGTAATTTTGAGCTTGGAATAGAAGAGAAATCTGCAAAATCCAAGTTAGACTCACCCGACAATTGTTGGGCAATTGGTGCTTTACCTCGGACACTTCCCGACTTTGGCACATGCGGCTCGGACATGTTGGAGAGAAGGCTCTTCAAACCTTGATAAAGCAAGGTTCTCTGAAAGGTGCCAAGACCGGGAAACTTGACTTCTGCGAGCACTGTATCTTAGGCAAGCAGACGAGAGTCAAGTTTGGAACTGCAATCCACCGGACAAAAGGAACATTAGATTATGTTCATACCGAAGTTTGGGGACCCTCTCAAAATGCTTCATTGGGCGGTAAACGTTGGTTTGTTACTTTCATTGATGATTTCTCACGTTATGTTTGGGTTTATACCATGAAGCATAAAGATGAAGTGCAAGAAATCTTTCTTAGATGGAAGAAAATGGTAGAAACCCAAACAGGAAGGAAGATTAAGAGGCTCAGATCTGATAATGGAGGAGAATACAGGTCAGACCCATTTTAGAAAATTTGTGAGAATGAAGGGATAGTCAGACATTTCACAGTCCCAGGCACGCCACAACAAAACGGTATTGCTGAACGCATGAATCGTACTTTGGTAGATAAAGTTCGCTGCATGTTATCCCATTCTGGACTAAGCAAGACATTTTGGGCTGAAGCTTTGTCATATGCCTCTTATATCATCAATAGACTTCCTGCAAAAGCACTAGATGGCAAAACTCCCAAGGAGGTATGGTCTGGACAACGCGTTTCAGATTATAATTTTCTGCGCATTTTTGGATGCACTGCATATTTTCATGTGAAGGAATCCAAACTGGATCCTAGGTCCAAGAAAGCGATTTTCATGGGCTTTAGTGAAGGAGTTAAGGCTTTCCGACTATGGAACCCTGAGACAAAGACGATTGTAAAAAGTCAAGATGTAACTTTTGATGAATCTATGATGTTAAAGCATACAGTTTCTGATAAAGAAAATCGATATCCAGATTTGCCTCAGCAGGTGGAGTTAGACATTCCAGTAACTCCTGGCAAGTCAGCAGAGATATCCAACCATCCTGAAGAAGACGATGAGGAAATCTCAGTTGAGGTGGAGGCTCCAGGACCAGCCATCAGTCAACAACCAGAATCAAGTGCCACCAGTCGACCAAGAAGAGAAATTCGCAAACCGGCTCAGTACACTGACATGGTTGCATATGCATTACCAGTCACCAGAGATGATATTCCATACAATTACAAAGATGTTAGTCAGAGTATGGAAAGTGATAAGTGAAAAATGGCAATGAATGAGGAGATGAAATCACTCCATCAGAATCAAACTTGGAAGTTGGTTCCACTTCCGAAAGGAAAGAAACCAATTGGCTGCAAATGGGTTTTCGCTAAGAAGGAAGGCTCTCCCAGCACAGATAGTATCTGATACAAAACCAGACTGGTAACAAAAGGCTACGCTCAGAGGGAAGAAATTGACTACAATGAGGTATTCTCACCTGTTGTTAAGCATTCGTCAATTCGAATATTATTGGCTTTGGTTGCACAGTTTGATCACGAGTTAGCCCAACTCGATGTCAAAACTGCTTTTCTGCATGGTAATTTGGAAGAGGAGATATATATGTCTCAACCAGATGGATTCAAAGTACCAGGAGGAGAGAATTGGGCTTGCAAGTTGAGCAAGTCATTGTATGGCCTGAAGCAGTCACCGAGACAGTGGTACAAGCGATTTGACAGCTTCATCCAAGGGCAGAAATAATACCCGAAGTCAGTTTGATCATTGTGTCTACTATCGCAAACTTCAAGATGGTACATTTATCTACTTGCTTTTATATGTAGATGATATGTTAATTGCATCTAAAAGTACGGTGGAGATCAACAAACTAAAGGCTGCTCAGAGTTTGAAATGAAGGATCTTGGAGAGGCCAGAAAAATTCTCGGGATGGAGATAATTCGAAAAAGGGCCAAAGGCAAAATCTGTTTGACTCAGACTCAGTATTTGAAGAAAGTTCTTCAAACTTTTGGCATTGGCAATGACACAAAACCTGTGAGCACACCATTGGCACCACATTTCAAGCTAAGTACATCAATGTCACCAAATTCTGAGGATCAGAAGAAGCAAATGGAGAACATTCCATATGCAAATGCAGTTGGTGCCTTGATGTATGCTATGGTGTGTACCAGACCTGAGATTTCACATGTTGTAAGTATGGTAAGTCGTTACATGCACAACCCCGGTAAAGGCCACTGGCAAGCAGTGAAGTGGATTCTACGGTATATTCATGGTACTGTGGATATTGGTTTAAAGTTCGAGAGAGATAAGAAAAGTTGTAAGCATCTAGTTGGATATGTGGATTCGGACTATGCTGGAGATCTTGACAAGCGCAGATCTACTACTGGTTATGTTTTTCACTATGGCAGGAGGACCAGTGAGTTGGAGATCAACACTACAGATGACAGTTGTTTTGTCTACTACAGAGGCAGAGTACATGGCAGTAACATAAGCTTTCAAGGAAGCAATCTGGCTTCATGGATTGACTAAAGACTTGGGAATTGTGCAGAAGAATGTTGAAGTTTTCTGCGACAGCCAAAGTGTCATTTGTTTAGCAAAGAACCAAGTTCATCACAGTCGAACGAAACATATTGATGTTCTTTTTCATTTTGTTCGAGAAATAATAGAAGAAGGGAGTATTCTTCTGCAAAAGATCAAGACTGCAGATAACCCCGCAGATATGCTTACAAAGGTGGTTACAGGAATCAAGTTCCAACATTGTTTGGACTTGATCAACATCTCACGAGCTCGGAGTGCCTAAGGGCACTAATGGAGGCAACAACAATTTTTTGAAGGAAGCTTGCTATTTGTAGAGAGATTGCAGGTATGGAGGAGCTCTGTTCCACATGAGGTGGAGGTGGAGATTTGTGGGGTCCACCTAAAGTGCGAAACCAAGAAATTGGTTGGTGGCCGCCCATGTTAAGAGGCACGACAAGGATCATTCATGTGTGGTAGGTTGGGCGGTTCCATCCTCCTTCGTTCTTTCGGTGTAGGAGAAGTAGCAGTACTTATTCATCATGATATTGGTCGGCTCCAACTCTATCCCCAAATTCTAGCTCATGATCACCTGCATGCCACAAATTTAGTTAGAATTTCCATGTACAATTACTGAAATATTGCAAGTTAGTGAAATTAAGATAGGGAATAGGAGTAGTGTATGTATCACTAACTATACCAATACTACTATCAAAAGGTAATTAAGCCTGTGTTCAATAAAACCAGTAACTCATTGGTGGGGTGAATGTGAATTTCTTATTAATCCACGTCTTGTTGGGGTATGCAAATAAATTAGGCCATGGTCTCAACTCTCACCTAAACTTTGAAAACAAAATAAAATAAAATAAAATAAAAACGAGATAGATAAGCAAAGAGTACTGAGCAAAATCAAACATAAGAAATGAGAAAAGAGGAAGGAAATTCATACAGCTGAGCTGACATAATAATGCACAAAGATAACAGACACCAATGCAATTGTCAATAGTTTGAATCAGGATGATTATCACAAAGCAGAGGAAAATTATTAAGATTCCTATATAGTAAGCAACGAGTACTCAAATCGCTGAAAGATATTATCAATTAACTTGTATGGTAACACTGAATCCAACGCAATCAAAATTATTTCCTTTTCACTAAATTCTAAGAATCAAAACAAGGAAAAAGGTAGCTGGATCATAATAAGATGACAGGCAAGGAAGAAGCCTGCCTTAGTACTCTTGCATGTTAATAACATGGACTTGGGTTACAATTTAAGAAGTTTTAATTATATTTAAGAAAATGTTATTAAAATAATTAAAATTTTATAATTAGAATCTATTATTTAATATTACTAAAAAAGAAACACAATGTTTTATTAATTTATTATATAAAACTTAAAATATTATTAAAATTAGTATTAGATTTCTCAAAGTATTAATAAGATTTGAAAATAAATAATATTTTAGTATTGAAAAATGAACGGTATTTCTAAATTATAATTTTTAAGAAAACAAAATCACATGTAATAAATTTTGAAATAAATAATATTTTTTTTAATATTATTAAAACTTTTAATATTTAATGACATTCTTTTTAATAATATTTATTGTGTTGTTAAATATTTATTTTTTTATAGTGATTGATTTTTCCTCACAAAATGTTGTAATAATTAGAAAATTAAAAGCTGAGAATTTCTTTCATGTATTAGACCTTACCACCCACCTATAATCAGAGAAGGTAGAGTGATTAGTGTCAGTGGCTAATTGGGTGTATGAAAAGCCATATTCACATCAATTAACAATTTCAAATAATGAACTGAAAGTCTAACAAAAAAAAAATGGTATCATACTCAGTCATTTTCAAAGAGAAGCCAAGAATAACGTCAATTCTAAAATAATAGAGGAAGCACATGTTTTACATTAATTATCTAGAAGAACAAGGCGTTTTATAAAAGCATATGACAGAAGTTAAAGCAACTTCACTAAACAGATTTTGAGTTAGTGTTTTATTAGACTTTCTTATTGTATTAGGACTACAAACAAGTGTTTAAGATTTAGATTTTGAGTGTCTTTATATACTTGGATTTCTAGTGTGTGTAATTAGAATTTTGAGTTAATTAGTGTTTGATTAGAATTATTTATTGTATTAGGACTACAATCAAGTGATTAGGATTTAGATTTTGACTCTCTATATACAGCAACACCGCACCAGTAAGTAGGTAGCTTGTAAAAATAGGTAATAAGAAAAAGAGAAAAAAGTATTCTCCCCAAGTTTAGTTTTATTCCTCTGCTTAGAACACTAGAAAAAAGTATTCATACTAGCAATAAAAAAGAGTAATAAGTACGAGTACTTGATAATTTTTGCATAAACAATAATTAAGAGGTTTTATGATCACCAAGTTAATATTGGTTATTTTCTTCTATAATTATAGATTTTTCACTTGAGTTCTGAACCTTATATATCAATGATTCACGAAGTCAAAGTAACCAAATAAAATAAACTTGTAAATAAAACATAAGGGTAAGGAGCAAATTAAAAGAGGATTATTCACTTAATAGTAGTGCCCATTCACATGCATTATATGTTTTTTTTTTTTTCTAAGTATATAATGGTAAGGTTTTACTTTATGACCTCACAATCATCAAAACATGTGATGAATCAATTTGATAATTATTATTATTATTATTTTGAGGTTAATAAGTATTAGGAATATCATGGTTCCTACTAATTTTTTTGGGGCATGGTCACAAATATTTTTTGACATTATTGGCCAACATGGTGGTGGGTGACACGATTTAGATTCGAACTCCTTCCCTTTAGGATGAGTGTGTTTGTACTCAACTACTGAGCCAACCCACCGTTGGTTATAAATATAAATTGTTATGTGATATTTTCTATGGGATATATTGATTCAATTGTCAAAATTATTCCAACAACCAAACCTTAAAAATGGTCGGGAAACGGATGATCATAAAACTTGGCTCAGGAGGCAGGGGCTCTAGATAACTTAGTCATCAGCGCAGCAGCTTTATTAATAATAATCCTTTCTAATTAATTTTCCATATGAACTGGTGATGCTAGTTATATATATATATATACTGTAGATGTACGAACCAAAAGTTCATTGGTTTAATTAGTGGGCTAGATGAATGTTCCAAGCCGCAGCACTTTCGGATGATTGAGTTATCAATGACTCTTGCTAACTACGCCACCCAATTAAATCATCTTTCGGGAACCCTTTTAACCTATAATAACTAATATCATTATTGTTATTTTGCTAATATAATATTTTAGTAATTTTTCTAAAGTGGTTTAATATGTTTTTAACGTAATATGATTAGAATTTTGTGTTAGTGTTTGATTAGAATTTTAACGTAATATGATTAGAATATGATTAGAATTTTGAGTTAGTGTTTGATTAGGAATACATGAAGTGTTTAGAATTTGGATTTTGAGAGTCTATATATACACCAACACCACATAGGTAGAAAAAAATATTCTCCCACAGAAAGAGATTGAAGCCATGACAGAAACTTTGGTTCTCCGCGGAACAATGAAAGGCCACACAGACATGGTCACGGCAATCACTGCTCCGATCGACAACTCCGACATGATCGTGTCATCGTCCCGAGACAAATCGGTTGTGGTGTGGCAGTTAACGAAGGAAGAAGGCACTTATGGCGTCCCTTCCCGGCGTCTCACCGGCCACTCTCACTTCGTCCAAGACGTGGTCGTCTCGTGGGACGGCCAGTTGGCTCTCTCCGGCTCCCGGGACGGCGAGCTCCGTCTCTGGGACACCAACACCGGCGCAACCATTTGCCGGATCGCGGGCCAGACCACAGACGTATTCTCTGTGGCCTTGTCCGCGGACAACCGTCAGATCTGGGCGGCTTCTAGTGACGGCACGATCAAGGTCTGGAACTTGATCGGTGAGTGTAAGTACACGTTTCAGCCGACGAGTATCAGATCGTGGGATCGGAATAAGGCGGTGTCGCCGGATCGTTCTCTGTGTGCGAGTGGTGGTAAGGATGGAGTGACTCTGGTTTGGGACTTGGCGGAGCGCAAGAAGCTGTACTCGCTTGATGCCGGAGATGCTATCATTCATGCTGTGTGTTTCAGTCCCATGAAGAATAGGCTTTGCGCGGCGACGCAGGATGGTGTGAAGATTTGGGATCTGGAGAGCAAGAGTGTTGTTCAGGAGTTGAAGCCCGAGACGGAGACACCTACTACTACTACTCCGGGCAACAACCAGAACCAGATGCCGTACTGCACATGCTTGGGCTGGAAAGGAAGCTCTTTGTTTACTGGATACACTGATGGAGCAATCAGAGTCTGGGGATTCCAGTAGTAGGACGGACGCTATTACAATTTCTCTCTTACTTTGCTTTCTGTTTTAGTTTTTACAGTTTTACATTGTATTGGTACAGGCCTTATGGCCTCCTATTTTATTTTTGTTTTATATTTTTTATTCATTATTGAAAAAAAATAGTTTAATTCAAATAATCTTGATTATAGGG